>OY992887.1:34985832-35253126 GCA_963921405.1 Cepaea hortensis | reverse complement strand
CCCGACAACCAAAATTACAAAAGTGTTGGGCATCTCAATCTTAACTACTGAATCTCTAATTCTGTGTGGCTGTCTGCTAGCGGTTAGAAAATGCGCAGATATTGCAAGAAATTATATTGAAACTGTGAAAATTAAACTCAAGTCAAGTTACTGTTTACGTGTGGACCAACAGACAATCGTTCTTGACAACAGTAATACAATAGCGCAACCAGAATTTGTATCCGAACACAAGAGGGTCTTCAGGAGAAACCAGGGATATGTAAGATGGCAAATGCTGTTAGTTATCCAGAAATGTAATGCGAATCTTATTTAATGGCATTCCTATAAAGTGTCATTATATAAAAGTATATGTATATACATTACAACTGGTAGAGCGACATTCAACTCCAGTGTGTATTTCTCACGTTTCTGTATGGTCTCACGGGGATTCACAAGCCATTATTATCTCTGCTTTACGCAGGTCCTAGTTTTTCGTCCTCCTGGTCAGTGTCAGAGGAAAGTATACCTTCCGTTTCTTATTTGTTAAACATTCAAACCCTCCACACTGAGAATCATATCAAGTAGAATAGGGCGTATAGATTCTTCTTCTTCTTCTTCTTCTTCTTCTTCTTCTTCTTCTTCTTCTTCTTCTTCTTCTTCTTCTTCTTCTTCTTCTTCTTCTTCTTCTTCTTCTTCTTCATCTTCTTCTTCTTCTTCTTCTTCTTCTTCTTCTTCTTTTTCTTCTTTTTCTCCTACTTCTTCGGACATTCCTTGATCGTGTTAACCTTCCCGGGTGTATAGGTACTGCTGCTTTCTGTTAGCGCCGAATGTCGGGCAGCACTTACCAAACTCGACACCCAAAGTTGTGCCAACGGCTTCGGGCGGAAGAGCAAAACTGGGAGGGTTCAAGCCTTATCCTAGTGCGCGGAAATGCAACATAAGACTAACTGTCTTTTCTGCCAGGCCATGAGCCTTGGTCGACAACTAGTCTAGGATCGAAGCCAACAGGTGGGCAGTTATAGCATTGTTTTGCTGATTGGGCAGCTTCTTCGGCTTGTTTTGTTCCTGATGTATTGGTGTTACCTTTCCTCTGGAGTAAACTAGGCAGGCCGAGAGAGGGATCAGGATGCATGGGCAACACATGGTCTCTACAATTCAGCCAAGGCTTTGTATTGACCTAGATTGTAGTTATGCTTTTTCTTAAGCAGAATCTAACAAACTATGTCTGTCAAGACGGCAAAGTGCCAGTGAGAGAATAGGGTGTCGCATGTTTAAGTCAGTCCGCCGCCGCAACCTTCTGAAACTGATGATGAAACCTACCAAGCCTGCCTGGTACTTATTGCTGCACTCTCCGCTTTTTTGTACTTAGAGTGCACCACTCCTCTTTCTGCAGTGTTATGGCGTACTGTTTGCATTTAGCTTTGGCAGATCAAAAGATGTAATGTTCAACTGAACTGAAGTGTGTCCAAATAACGCAGTTTTAACAATACGCGGGAAAGTGCGTCCAAATATCGGCTGGGAATATCTAACAAGTTGCGTGCAACCTTGCACGGCAGCACTGTGACCTCATTCCAAGGTCGTTTAATAAAAGTCGCACTTTCATTGGCTGCTTTCCGTGACAGGTGCAGAGAACCAACCAATGAATTCGCCAGCACTGATCTATAAATATCAACTCTCGTAACGTAAGGGATTCACATTTGGCAACGGCCCTGACAACTTCATTCAAAAAGTTCGGAACATCTTCATCCGGGAAATTCGAACATAAGTTTACTCAACTTCGAAAGAAAACAAAACTACGAAAAGCAGAATGGGCAACCCCAGTCGTGTTTCCAGGAATTTCGATGCACTTAGGTAAATATATCCCCAGTTGTTATGTGGAATATCATGTCTTCTATTTTTCTTTGTCACTGTTATCAGTATTATCATAATACAATTATGTAAGCATGTAGAAAACACATCCATGTGTTACCGTATGCCACAAAAGAAGCAAAGAAAAGTAGCGCTGTAACCTATCATGCATGTCGTAAGGGACGACTGTGGGGGGTCGGAGGCAAATTGGCAAAACATGCCGTAAAGAACTGTAGCTGAAAAGTCACACCAATCATATAAAAGCGCTTGTTGTGTGCTGATGCCGAGGTTGCGGGTTCAACTCCTACACCGGTCAGTTGGACTAAGATGTTCACTTCTCGTCCTTGACTTGGGGACCTAAATTACAAGTACCTCTGAAGTCGGAGTGGGTTCGCCTGATGGTGAAAGACACTGGTAATAGGGAAAGCTAATCCACGCGCAAAAATAAGTACATTGCGCCAGAAGTAAAGGTATGTGTATAGAATAGGCTTGAGTTTTAAAAAGCCAGCGAAGGTTAACACAAAATCATTTTTACAGATTAAGTGCCGTGTGGTGATTAATCTTCTTAAGCGGCTTTTCGTATCTGCCATGGGGTTATATATCGCCGAAATGTTGTCATTGCGTTATAAGACAACGTATCTGCTACCATAGTGACAACCTTTAAGTCATAACTGTGACACACCCCTACTTCTCATTTTCCGCCATCAATTTTTGTTTAGTCCAAACCTAGTTTTTATTTGGCACTCAGATCTGTTAACTTTCACGCCGCAGTAATCGTTAAGACACTTCCATTCATTAGAAGAAAGAGGGGTCAGCATAGCCGAATGGAAAAGAACGTGTGTTCTTAAACATCCGGTGTGCTGATGCCGAGGTAAGGGCTCAACACCTACACCGAACAATTGGACTAAAATGTTCACCTCTCGTCCTTGACATAGGGACATAAATTACAAGTACCTCTGAAGTCGGAGTGGGTTCGCCTGACGGCGAGGGAAACTTTTAATAGGGAAAGCTAATCCACACGCAAAGTTCAGTCCAGCACTACTAGCAGTAGTGTGTATGGACTGCGCTTGATTTCAAAGCCAGCGAGCGCAGCAAAAAAAAATATTAGAAGAAAGAAAAAGACAAAACAGCAATGTTGTAGCTTCTTGTAAGCGAACGAAAGAAGAAGAAGAAGTAGCTTCGTGTAAAATAATGCAAGATCGCCATAGGCCCTGTTCTATGCTAGTGAATCATGAAATGTGAACGAACATGTTAGGAATAGCTTGGAAACAACGGAAACTTGGATTCTGAAACATATTTTAATTGCCAGAGTAACAAACATTGTCTGCCTGGAAGAGGCTAAAGAAATAGAATATTGTATAGACATGTAAGAGTGGGCAGACAGTGCTCTCTGGTCTGTGCGTGTAATGAAATGACAGGATGTGGAAAACATCGTAATGACTGGAAAGATTAACAGTAGAATAAGTAGGGGGCGGAGCGAGAAAAATTGTACTGGGTGGACTGAGACTGTGGCGTGGAGAAACATCATCAATTAGAAAGATCCAGACACCTGGGACCGACATCTGCGGAGATGTATGAACCCTACGCTAGATGTCAATCAAGGAGCGAAATGATCGTGGGCTGTCGTTGAAATATAAAATAAAAGTATTGAATCTCTCTCTCTCTCTCTCTCTCTCTATATATATATATATATATATATATATATATATATATATATATATATATATATATATATATATATATATATATATATATATATATATTCTATAGAAATTACTGCAACTAGAAATGACTACATGAAACTAGTAATGACCAACTGAACTGGAAATTTCCATATGAAACTAGAAATGACCAACTGCAAATAGAAAAAAACCAACTGCAACTAGAAATGACCAACTGCAACTAGATATTACCAGCTGCAACTAGAAATTATAAACTGTGATCAACTAAAACCCCACTCGAGTGCCCGTTTGATCTTTAAACATATGGGGTTGGCATAATATACCCTATAGGCTTAAGGCGTTGAATATTTGAATATTATGTGGAGATCGAGCGACTTAGACAAAAGTAAAATATGTCTAATTGTCTGCAATTATCTTTTCCAGAATACACCACTTTCAATTTTTTGCCATGGTGGTTGTGGTGTGTATGGCCAGCTTCCTACTCTACCCCTCCCGGAGAAGAATGGACTCACCCAGTATTCTCAACGGCATGATGCATCTAGGGAGCTTTGGCGCCAACTTCGGGGCTCAACTTTGGGTTACCCTGGTAGCAGGTAAATAAAGATATCATATATTTGAATGTCATTATGATAATGTTCGTTCTATCTTACTATCTATCTATCTATCTATCTATCTATCTATCTATCTATCTATCTATCTGTTTGTGCCTGTTTACTGGCTTCATAGTTCGAGATTCCCATGGACTCTTTGTTATTCCTTCTGCCCATCGTTTACGTGGCCAGCCTCTTCTTCTGCTTCCATTTGGTCTGTATATCATTGCTTGTTGCGGTATACTGTTACTTGGTAATCTAGTTATATGGCCAAATCATTTAACTTGCTGATTTCTGATTACATCTATCGTTGCTATAACATTTATTTTAGTCCTGATTTCTTCTTTCCTGATTTTCTCTATTCTTGAGACATTGAGTATTCTTCACAGGAATCTCATTTCTGTGGTTATAATTTTTCTTTTCTCCTTTTCTGTCATTGCCCAGGTTTGGCATAGGTAGGCAGGAAGATTGTGTTGTAGGGTGCTAGAGAAGATTATGACAATTGTTAATCAATGTTAAATCTAAATATCCTGTCTCTATGTCCCACAGGTCTAACCATGTTCTACAGCCTGCCCAGGCATATGTTCGGGAAAGTCCAGTCCCGCCTGTTCCCGATGTTTTTCTTATGGAGCCTGGTCTGTTCGGCCATCACCCTGTCCACTTTTCTCATCCAGCATCCGCTTGACACCTGGGAACGAACGCATTACATTCAGGTAAGACAGTGACAATCATTGTGTGTATCCCACTTAATTTGCTTAGAAACTAAGACACTTGCATAGACTGAAATAGAGCTAGTACTGACACATCTGGTGACTGAATCCGGCCCACTGTCATAGCAGGCAAGTGCACAAACGATTATTCCTCGCGGCTCCATGTGGTGAAGAGCCTGAAAGAAACAAAGAAGGGAAACATCATTATAGCTGGTTGCCTTATATTGGTATACCCAGTTGCTCTTTGACTCGTATTCCTAAACCCAACTGCTGTTTTCCTCATCGGTTTCTAACCACTATGCCACCGCGACTCCACATGGTGCGAAGCCTGGTAGAAATAAGATGGAAAACATCATTATAGCTGGTTGGTTTATATTGTTATGTCCAGGCGTTGTGTTCATGTGCTTACACCCAGCTGCTGTTTGCGTCACATTCTAAAATATCAATTTTGAGTCCTTTGAAGCCTTCAAGACAATTAATTAATAAATGCACACGTATTGGTTGGCGCTCATAGGCCTAGGGGGTAAGAATTAGAGACCGAAGGACGCACTAGACAACATAACAATTGAAAGCTATAGTTAACGGCCGCGATTAGAACTTGTCACCTCCAAATGGCGACAACGCCTCTCTGCAGGAACAAGTGTACTTCGTCGCATGACCATCTAGACACCCCTTAAACAGGTGTATTCATTTGGAGGTGACAGGTTCGAATCCTCGTCAGTAACAATAGTTTTCATTTGTATGTTGTCTAGTGCATCCTCTAGTCTCCAATTCTTACCACAACTTCTATTAGCGCCAAACAATACGTGTATATTTATCTATTAACTCATATTCTTAAACGCAGCTGATGTCTGACTCATATTTTCACTTGATACTGCTGATGTCAGGCTCATATTCTTACTTGTAGCTGCTCATGTCCGACACATACCGCCTTTCGTTGGTTTCCCATACAACGGTATGAGTGGCGGTCGTTCAGAAATCAATGGCACACTACGGAACGTAAACTTGCCAAGAAATCACAAACAGCCAAAAAATTATGGGGTTGATGATGATGTCCTGTAAAGGATATGCAACAAACTTTTTTGTCATTGATCATGGCTTTTTCAGGACTATCAAGTTGTGTCTTTTGCCCAGCCATCACTTGACATTCGTTTAATTTCGTTTAAAGGTTTCTGTCCTGGTTGTTACCATAACTCTTTCGGGCTCCCACGAAGCTTGCGTTGAAGTCTGTAGGCAATAAAATGTCTAAAACCAGCTGAGGAAACATGGCCAGCCAAGGCCTGATCCCAGCAAGCTCTTATCTGTTGCACTGAATCATGACCAGGTTACAGCCTAATATGTCTCTCAAAGATGTGCGTTTTCAGTACCAGCGTTGCACACCCCGTTGGAGAAGGGGAACATCTCTTAGTCTAGAGAAGGGGGGAAGTTTCTGAGTCTGGAGAAGGGGAATGAAAGCTCTGCAACGCAGCCCACTTCCCGCGGAGATGGCACATCAGTGCCAGGTCGAGAGGAAAGTCTCTACACCAAGCTCCCTCGGATAACTGCCAGCAATTTTCAGGCCTCAGAAGAGCTGAAAACCACTGCATCGGACTTAAAAAGAGACTTCTCGTCCTTGATTTGGGGGCGTAAATAACAGTACCTCTGAAGTCGGAGTGGGTTCAACTGATGGCGACGGACACAGGTAATAGAGAAAGCTAACCCACAAGCAAAGATCAGTCAAAAGAAGTAGTTTAAAGCGAGCGAACACCCAAAACAATAAGTTTCATAATTGCCAGAGACTTCAAAATGGAGCGTGTAATCTTTTCGTGGAGGTGCACAAGGCTTCATTTTGGCGAAAGTTGCATCAGTGTCTTGTGTGCAGCGAGGGATTAAGAGCTTTTGAGACCCTAGACAGTGGCGTTGTCGTAAAATAGACAGTACCTGTGGGCTGTACAAACTGCATTACAATGAGATACAATACTAGCAGTAAACATATTAATATACACAATACGGTATCATCGTTGTTAACCCACGGTTTTGATTCAAAACAATGTATTCCCTTGGTGAGTTGAGTTGAGTTGAGTTTATCTGAGTTTAGCTAAGAACCGACATCACTGCACTCAGTACATTCCCATACGCACTCCGTCCCCTCGTTCAACAGCCAACGAAGAGTCATGCTACTAATTGTTCCCACAGCTATTTGATTGAAAGTTCTCCTGGTCTTCCCTTTCAGTTTTGAGATTCTTCCAGAACCCCTGCCGCTCCCCCGCAATATCATTCTTTCTACATACGGGCTCTCAATCTGTCCTCCCGCCTTCTCCACCTGGTCCCACAGGCGCTCGATCACCTCTCCCTTGTCCATAGATAGTTTACCACCAAGAGGTGCATTCCCCGCCAGCCTATCAGCTTGTTCATTCCCCCGCACCCCCATATGGCCAGGGCAAAACATCCACACAATTCTCATAATCCATGACCTCTGAAGCGAGGTGGGCCATTTCACACAAAACATTCTTTTCCCCCACCTTACTAAGCAAACTCGTTGAGTCCGTAATGAATGCAGTGTGTGTTGCAGTGGTCTTCACTAACCAACGGAATGCCGCTGTTACTGCTTCCACCTCCATTCTCGTGCTGGAGGGCGTAATCTCATATGCCAGATTCTCCTTTTTCAAGACTCGTCCAATTAGCCTTCGCAAATGAAACCCTAACCACTCCGTCTGTTTCTCACCACTGACCCATCAATATAGATCGCTATATCACCTTGATGTGTATTACTCTAGATCAGTTGTTGCACCTCACACTCTGTGCGGCCCGCTGCCCATTCTCTCCACTCACAGTCCTTTGTAGGACGTTGCCATCAACCCCAACCCCATGTTGGCAATTTACGTTCAATCGTTTGCCATTGCATTTTTAACGAGAAGTCAGCGCTTACATCCAACTTAATGCCGGTGTAGGAACCATCTATCCCCAAATCCTTGCATTGGAAGCTTAAGAGCGAGCATTCTTATCCGTTCGGCCCCACCTATTTGTCTTACGGCCCTTCATATTCAAATTAAATGGTCTTTAGTAAATGGGGCAAAGGAAAATGTATGAGATGTGCCCTTTCACTCGATGCCTTAAGCACGTTTTGTTTAACTGATTAAGTGTCATGGGATTATATATCGTCTTAAACGACATCCTTTTTTACTTTGATATACTATAATACAACCTGTCTGCTATCATATTTGCAACTTTTAAGTTATACCTGTGACCTACCAATACTTCCCATTTTCCGCCATCCATTTTTGTTAGGATAACACCTACTTTTTGTCGCCGTTTTATCTACGCAAGAGAAACAGATGCATCATAAGGGCCCCAACTATAACCAACCTAGAATTAGACGGTTAAACGGGGCCGGATCGTCCTATCTCACAATTGGAATAGGAGTGTTTTTTGTTTGGCACTGCTTGTATATTGTATGATATAACTCATTTTCTGAATAACATTAACAGTTTTCCTTGCGTTTGTTTCAGGGATTGTCTCTATGCGTCTGCTTTCTGACCGCGGCCTTGAACTCACTGGTCGTCTCCCCTCTGATAGTCAGCGCCATGTTGAAAACATTTGCCATGGAGGTTGAAGCGGGTGTCGGAGACGTCATTGGTTATGCAGACATGAAGGAGTTGAAGAAGAACCCACAATACTACAGGTCGTACCGGATGTTTCGGCGTTGCCATGGAGCCAGCGCCATGTTAGTGGTGTCCTCGCTTATAGCCAACGTCGTATTTTTATACTTTCTTACTTCTCTTTGCTTGCCTTTGTGATAATATCATCGTTTTGTTTTAAATTATATATGGACTTATAGATAGTTTTGGCCAGTAGCTTGCAAATGTGTATTTATGTCTGGCCGTGATTTTAGAATGGCGTTAATTACGGTAAAGCTGTGAGAATGAAAGAAATAATACTAATACTAGGACAACAACGAAGCGTGGAAGATCTGCTGTAGTATTTCATTTTGCCTTTTTTTTTTCTGGTGAAAACTTGTCGCCGCACTTTTATCGGATTCTTTGCTATTGTGTTCATGAAAAGCTGATTTTCTAAATGTTTTCCTAGTATGCCACAAGTGCGCTACACCGGTTGCTTAAATGTAAGAAATAACTTCCGTTGTTACATATTTGCTTATTTATACTTGCCCTCTTGTATCATATACAGGAGATATAATAGCATACTCGCATGTAGATATACTAGTCCTGGATTCAATCCCCAGTAGTAATGTAAAGAATCCTTTAACGTGCCTTGATCCCTGCGGGGTATGTGGTGATATTCCTTTAGTTTTGTAGATCAATCGAAACTCAATGACCATATAGTCAAAATCATGCTGGCAGCCTTTAAGGTCTATGATAACTAGTGGTACCTTTTTTAGACTAGGTCGATCTGAGAACCTCGGCAATTGTTTTTAAAAATCCAACTCGATGGAGATTCGAACAATGACCACCTGGCGGCAGGCAAAATCGTCTGTGGTAGACGAAGGATTGATTTGTTTCTTGCTTGTCACTGTCGGTTCAAGGCGGACTCGGAATCATAGCATGGCTGCCAGAGACTTGGTCAAGTCGTGGCTGCTGGAAGAATACTGTCCATGACCTCCTTTAGTGTTCCGTCTTGTCCCAAACAATCTGTGAAACCATATCTCCAATATGTCTTACTTGCCATCTACCAGTTAATTGCATATCATTTACAGGACGTCGCAGTAAACCCCAGCATTTTTACGTTGTTTGTGATTGCTTGGTAAGATTACGTTCAGTAGTTTGTCAGTGCTTTCTAGACGACCGGCACTCATACCATTGTATAAAAACCAGCGCACGGCAATCTGCTTCCATGCGGGATAAAGAATTGAGTTCCTTACCCCTTACCCTCAGCACCAGTTGCCCTCTAAACGGGGTGACTTTGTTCTTTCTTGTATATCCAAGGCAAGACAGTGAGAAAGAATTCGTTGTTCTCCGCGGATGCACTTTGACAAGTACAGGTACAGGACTCACGTTACACGTCTTACAGCTTGTTGGCTATATGGTGCTAACTTCATATTTTATAGACCAATCAGGACTTCGAGAGATGATCATCATCATGTGCCATGCGAAAAGCGTGGGCGGTTTTGTTTCGCCATCGCACGCGATCACTTGAGTCGTGGATCAGCTCAGTGTTCTTGTCTCGACCATACCACGTGATCAAGCCATCCGGGTATTTTCTGCTCTGCCTTCCCCTTGTTTTCTTCCATTCAATCTTGCCAGTTGTCACCAAGTTCTCCAATTTATTTATTCTCGTAGCATGTCCAACTGTGATTGTCTACATCTAATTTCTCTGATCAGATATGGTAATTATTACGTCGTTCGCCTTTTCTTCCCAAGACATTCATGGTACTAATTTTAGACTGGGACGACATGGGAACCTAAATACACTTTAAAACTCTGCCTCGTTGTGAACTCAAACCATAACCACTGAGCCTGCAGGCAAACCAGCTAGTCACTGGGCTACCGCTGCTCCTCAGAAGCATTTTAATGTATCTGAATCCTTGAATGTCTTTGGGTTTCCACTCGCTTTAGCCATCTTCAATAATTAGACGCGCCAGATTTACTTGCCCACCACCGGCCCAGATTAAACAGAACACTGCCATGTGTATTTGCACTTGTATGTTCATCTTTAATATTGTATTGCTGATTGTGCCTAGTTTATGGAGGCGATTTGAATCTCATGTTTATTACTGCGTTGTAAAGTTTGTTATTGTTGTTGTTGTTAACTGATCTAATGCCAAACAAACAAGTGGGGTTGGAACAAACACGGTTTGGTGGACAACCAAATGAACAAGTATTGTAATATAAATAGCTATTCACTGAGCATTAAAATTGCCGAAGATTTCGCGAAACGAAACAAATGACTTGGTAAGGAGATATATCGGCCTTCTGTCCAAACTGGGGGTCAGTCACATTAGGCGATATATTAACCCTTGGCACTGAATCAGTTAATGTTCCGACTGTGTTCTTTTTTATAAATGCTGATAGTGATGAATAGTAATGTTTGCGTGTCACATAAATTATAAAATTAATTACATCTTTTTACACGACCTTGTAATCAAAGTTACATTTGTTGACTGTGTGTGATTTACTAGGAAATGTTTACGATTAGTAGTTTGCCATTGCTTTCTGAAAGGCAGGCTTTATAGTATCAAAATCATGCCAGACGGACTGCTACTGGTATCATTAGTGTTGGAACTCTTCGCTGGCGGTTGAGGACGGGGCACTGTGAGAATGTATCGAATGCAGTGATGTTGACTGAACCAGACTCAACAAAATAAATCACATTGTTTAAATTGTAATTAAATATAATCTTACAATATTTAGTTTTCTTAACTTAACAAAGAAAATAGTAATCTCAGTGGCCATATTGGATTAAGAGCGTTGTTTAGCTTAGATAAACAATAACATATAGGGATCTTTAACTTAGGAGTAGTAAACGCAGATTCACAGTCCGACAAACCGGCTTCGAAGTTAGGTGCAAGTCATTTGAGGGCAAATCACTTTGCGTTGGTTTTCATAAAGGTATGAACATCCTTAGATCAGAAAGTAATGGCACGCTACTGAAAGGAGACTTGCCTAGAAAATCACAAACAACTAATAAAACCTGGGGTTAATTGCTACGTCTTGTAAAGGACATGCAACCAACTTTCAACAGTAACATATTCAATCTATACATATTTTGCAGTCCAATTGTGGGACAATATTAATGAAATCGCATTGTTTAAACTCTTGGAGATATGAGTGTAAATATTTTGTGTACGTAATATTTGTGTGATTTTATTATGTAGATACTGTGCATTTACTTTGACGTTTGTTGTATATTAAATTTCAGTTTTTGTACATATTTGGTTTGACAAATTTAGCTAGCAAACGTGACTAAATCACGGTAACTAAAAAACGTCCAGCAAATCAAGTGTTGAGGAAAACACTGGGGAGGACAAATACTGAGATAACCTGATAATAGTGTAACAAGGAAGTCTGTTCTCTGGAACCTGCGGAGCAAAGGGAATATGGGAAGACCTAAAAACACACTGAGGTGAGAATTTGAGACAGCGATGAATAATACGGGGGGGGGGGGGCTGCACGAGATGGCTAAAGTTAGGAGGGTTTGGTGTAAGGTCAATGATCTATTGGAGGATACAAAGAAGAAGAAGTAACCTCTCTCTCTCTCTCTCTCTCTCTCTCTCTCTCTCTCTCTCTCTCTCTCTCTCTCTCTCTCTCTCTCTCTCTCTCTCTCTCTTCGCTATCGCTTCCTGTCACAAAGAAATGTGTGGCAAGTATAAAATTGTTTATTTGTTCACTACTCAACATAATGATCATCCGAATATCTTTAGTAGTGCAGGAACTCGCAATTTTGTCCGTCCAGAAACCTTGTATTGGCGAGTGTCTTTATGATACTATAATGATTGTTACAATACCTGGCTGTCCTAATGTACGTGTGTTCTCTATTGTATTTATGTTTTTGTTGTCTATCTGTGAGTATTGTATATATTTAAATTGTGCAGATAATGTTATATGCTAAACAAATACGACAGATATTAAATATTTATTCTCTTTCACGAAATTTGACTTTTTCTCAGTATGTGCCTGTCTGTCTGTCTGTTTTTTTCTCTCACTACTCTACGCTTCTCTTTCTTTCCAATTTATGTGTCATGATCCTGTCTGTTTGTGTGTGTGAGAGAGGAGGGAGGGAGAGGGAGTTTCTTTTTGTGATTACTTTCTTTCCTATTTAATATATCGTGACATACACAAACAGCTTCCGGTATTCTACGAACTTCCTGTTTCACGTCAGAAATAAACCCGTCATGTGTGATGATGTATATGGGTCCTGACACCTCACACTTGTCCCACTTCTGCCTTAAATCAAATGTTGTCACAAAGAATTATGTAGCTTTTCATACAAGGCATGGTGACTAGTCTCTGACCTTTCGTGTCCACACTTAAAATAGAATCAGCAAATAAATGCTACATGGCAAATGTTTCTCACAACACATGCATTCAGACGTGATGGTTCATCCTCGCTTACAACGGTAAATAGAAATGACATTGTTTCCATGTCACAATGGCAGATGTCCTTAGTCAAAGGGCATGCGACAAGTGAAGTCCTTCTTCTTCTTCTTCTTCTTCTTCTTCTTCTTCTTCTTCTTCTTCTTCTTCTTCTACTACTACTACTTCTGTTTTTCTTTTACTTCTACTTCTTCTTCTTCTACTCCTTCCTCTTCTTCATTCTGACTATCACTATTCGTCTTCTTCTTCTTTTTCTTCACCCTCTTCTTCTTCTGCTTCTGCTTCTTACTATTATTTTTCTTCCTCTTCTTATTCTTCTTCTTTCTGACTATCATTATTCGTCTTCTTCTTCTTCTTCTTCTTCTTCTTCTTCTTCTTCTTCTTCTTCTTCTTCTTCTTCTTCTTCTTCTTCTTCTTCTTCTTTTTTTTCTTCTTCTTTTTTTTATCTTCTACTTCTTTTTTTTCTTCTACTTCTTCTTTTTCTTCTACTTCTTCTTTTTCTTCTTCTTTCTGACTATCATTATTCGTCTTCTTCTTCTTACTATTATTATTCGTTGTCTTCTTCCTCTTCTAATTCTTCTACTTCTTCTTCTTCTTCTTCTTCTTCTTCTTCTTCTTCTTCTTCTTCTTTTTCTCCTCCTCCTCCTCCTCCTCCACCTTCTTCTTCTTCTTCTTCTTCTTCTTCTTCTTCTTCTTCGTCTTCTTCTTCTTCTCCAACAAAGAGCTGGAGTATGTTGACAATGAAATATTTAAAACGTGTGGAAGACACATGACAAATCAAAGCCTAGCCCCAGCCAGTTAGTGTGTGATGTGCTGCATCATGACTGGTTACATTCTGAATGGTCACATCCTGACTGGTTACATCCTGACTGGTTACATCACGATTGGTTACATCCTGATTGGTTATATCACGATTGGTTACATCACGACTTGTTACATCACGATTGGTTACATCCTGATTGGTTACATCACGACTGATTACATCACGACTGGTTACATCCTGATTGGTTATATCACGACTGGTTACATCACGACTGGTTACATCACGATTGGTTACATCCTGATTGGTTACATCACGATTGGTTACATCCTGATTGGTTACATCACGATTGGTTACATCCTGATTGGTTACATCCTGTCTTGTTACATCACGACTGGTTACATCATGATTTGTTACATCCTGACTAGTTACATCACGACTGGTTACATCACGACTGGTTACATCCTGACTAGTTACATCACATCTGGTTACATCACGATTGGTTACATCCTGACTAGTTACATCACGACTGGTTACATCCTGACTAGTTACATCACGACTGGTTACATCCTGATTGGTTACATCCTGACTAGTTACATCACGACTGGTTACATCCTGACTAGTTACATCCTGACTGGTTACATCACGACTGGTTACATCCTGATTGGTTACATCCTGACTAGTTACATCACGACTGGTTACATCCTGACTAGTTACATCACGATTGGTTACATCCTGACTAGTTACATCACGACTGGTTACATCACGACTGGTTACATCCTGATTGGTTACATCCTGACTAGTTACATCACGACTGGTTACATCCTGACTAGTTACATCATGACTAGTTACATCACGACTAGTTACATCACGACTGGTTACATCCTGACTAGTTACATCACGATTGGTTACATCCTGACTAGTTACATCACGACTGGGTACATCCTGACTAGTTACATCACGACTGGTTACATCCTGATTTGTTACATCACGACTGGTTACATCACGACTGGTTACATCCTGATTGGTTACATCCTGACTAGTTACATCACGATTGGTTACATCCTGACTAGTTACATCACGACTGGTTACATCCTGACTAGTTACATCACGACTGATTACATCCTGACAAGTTACATCACGATTGGTTACATCCTGACTAGTTACATCACGACTGGTTACATCCTGACTAGTTACATCACGACTAGTTACATCACGACTGGTTACATCCTGACTAGCTACATCACGACTAGTTACATCACGATTGGTTACATCCTGACTAGTTACATCACGACTGGTTACATCACGACTAGTTACATCACGATTGGTTACATCCTGACTAGTTACATCACGACTGGTTACATCCTGACTGGTTACATCACGACTGGTTACATCCTGACTAGTTACATCCTGACTGGTTACATCACGACTGGTTACATCACGACTGGTTACATCACGACTGGTTACATCACGACTAGTTACATCCTGACTAGTTACATCACGACTGGTTACATCCTGACTAGTTACATCACGACTGGTTACATCACGACTAGTTACATCTGACTAGTTACATCACGATTGGTTACATCCTGACTAGTTACATCACGACTGGTTACATCCTGACTAATTACATCACGACTGGTTACATCCTGACTAGTTACATCACGACAGGCTACATCCTGACTAGTTACATCACGACTGGTTACATCCTGATTGGTTACATCCTGACTAGTTACATCACAACTGGTTACATCCTGACTAGTTATATCACGACTGGTTACATCCTGACTAGTTACATCACGACTGGTTACATCCTGACTAGTTACATCACGACTAGTTACATCACGACTGGTTACATCACGACTGGTTACATCACGACTGGTTACATCCTGACTGGTTACATCACGACTGGTTACATCCTGACTAATTACATCACGACTTGTTACATCCTGACTAGTTACATCCTGACTAGTTACATCCTGACGAGCCAACCCACAGATGTGCAGTTCCAGCATAGGTCTCAGACACAGCGCTGGTTCCTCGGCTGGTAGAAGGAAATGAGACCTCCGCAACACAATCCCCGCTGAAATGATACATAGCTACCTGACCGTGCGGAAAGTCTCTACCCCAACCTCACTCCCTTGTACATAGCTACCGGACCGTGCGGAAAATCTCTACCCCCAACCTCACTCCCTTGTCTGGTCTTAAACGACCGGAGCATTCACCAGCCCAGCCAAACTCTGATGACCAACACTGCCTGCTTGCTAACACAGAAGTGCAACATCTGTAACATACAAATTAGCAATGTTACCCGTGAAGTGCAAATGTGCGTGTGCGTGCGCGTATGCGTGTGCGCCTAGTCAGAAGTTGTTGTTTTTTGGTTTGTTTGTTTTTGTTGTTTGCTTTCGCTCGTTTTGAACTCAGGCGTAGTCCATACACGTGCTACTGCTTCTAATGCACTAAGGTGATTTTTGCGTGTGGATTAGCTTTCCCTATTACCAGCGTCCCACACCATCAGTCGAACCCACTCTGACTTCTAAGGTACTTGTAATTTATATCCCCAAGTCAGAGAACGAGACGTCAACATTTTAGTCCAAGCGACCGGTGTAAGGATTTAACCCGATACCTCGGCATCAGCACACCAGAAGTTTAAGACCAAGCGCTCTTGTCTTTTGGACCTTGCTGGCCTCACCCAGAAGTACTCATATAAAGCGCCAAAACACCCATGATACAATTGTAGTAACGCGGTAAATGAATTCCCTGGTAATCATTGGCTCTTCGTGGAGAAGCCGTTACGGACGCAGTTCGTAATCCAGCATTCCACGTTCGTAACACAGCTGCTAGCGATTTGGCAGCAGATCGCCTTGCGCTATTTTTTTTAACCATATGGTATGGGTGCCGGTCGTTCAGAAAGCAATGGCAAGAGTTCACGAACTGCAAAAACAAAATGATGGGGTTGATTGCGACGTTCTGTAAAGGATATGGAACTATCTTATTACACAAGGGTCTGTGGTTTCTACTACTTTCTTATACTTTCTGTGAGTACCGATCAATACATGTGACCTTTTTCCCCTGGTCATTGGAATCTTTTGACAACGAAATATCCAAAACCCATGACGGTATGACAAGATGTGTAGTGTAACTCGTATTTTTATGACGGCTTTAAGCATCATTTCGCATGCATATCGTCTCTGTTCTTACAGTGTCTTGTTTTTCATTCTTTGTTGTTGATGATCAGGACTGATATTGAAAGCATAAGGCTGGGAGGTAAATGTGTGTCCTTTATCCTTCTAGTTTATGTTTGTTCTACAATATTTGTAGCAGTTACGCCATTTTTTTATTTTAGTTTCTGGTGTAAAGGCTACACGTAAAGAGATATCTTGACAGCCCTATCAAAGGCTTTCTCTGTGTCTTGTTTCCCTCAGAGAACTCGTTAGATAACGCTATCAATGGGCTTTCTCTGTGTCTTCTATCAGTGGGATTTCTTTGTGAATTCTATCTATGGGTTTTCCTGTTTTGCCTCATTGTGAGGACTCACGATACACCCCTGTCATAGGCTTTCTCCTATTCCTTCTAACAACGAGTTTCTTCGTGTTATTCATCTTTAAGAGAACAATCAAGACAGCCGTGCCATAGGCTTTTTCTATTCCTTCTATCAATGGGTTTTCCTGTTTTGCCTCATTGTGAGAACTCAGGACACAACCCTGTCATAGGCTTTCTCTATTCCTTCTAACGACGAATTTTCTTCGTGTTATTCATCTTTAAGAGAACTATCAAGACAGCCGTATCATAGGCTTTCTCTATTCCTTCTATCACTGGGTTTTCTTTGCGCTTTGCTTCAATCAGAGTTCACTAGATAGAGCCATACAGCTAAATCGCTCTCTCTCTCTCTCTCTCTCTCTCTCTCTCTCTCTCTCTGTGTATGTGTGGCTTGGGTTGGACAATGAGGGGGATGGGGGTGTGTGTGCGGGTTCCCGGACAGCGAGGCTAGGATGGGACACGTGACACTAAGGACACGTCGAGCATGAAAATACCTCAATCAGGAATACTGGTAAAAGAATTAGAATGTTTTCAGCGGTTCATACTGGGAACGAGGTTCTGCACAGGACCTGCTTGCATGACTCTCTCTCTCTCTCTCTCTCTCTACGATTCTTTGCTTCCACCTGACGACTCTCAAGACAACCATAGACGTAGATGTTGTGGAGGTCATGGCAGTAACAAAGGCAATAGGGTGAGTGGAGACAGACGTTCGCCCATGCACGTTTTTTTATAGACTTTATGAGTATGCTAAGGAAGATCCAGATAGGCTGGACCAGAAGGCGATGGCTTGAATCTCTGAGGAAGTCAAGACTAATATGTTTCATGTTTGTGCCAAAGCACGCTGGTGTAAGAGGAAACGAACGAGTAGATAGGCATGCCGGTTTGGCTGTTGTAGGCAGCGGACGAGCAATGAACCAGGGTGATATCCTGAACGCCCTTGGGTGGGCTGGACGAATAAATGACTCAATGGATGGATGTGATTCTGCAACTTTGACCAGACTCTAAGAACATTAAAGTCAAACGGGATCAAGCTAGACGACGGCACCATGGAGGGGGGCAAAGAAAATTATGCAATCAACACAGAACTTATGTCGTCAGTTGCTACGCGCTGTGGGAGATATGAGGATCTGAGCACTTATGGGCAAGTTGTTCAATGAAGATGATCTGTTGGTTAACAACTAACAATCGGTTAGTACAAGATTTATCAAGACTGTCAAGGTTCTTCTTGTATCCCAACCGGTACGCTCTGGTAGTTCGACCAAGCTGCATAAAGTTGGTGCCAGATAATTCTAGGAAATGTCTAGAAAGGAAAGGCAGCGAGGCAGGAACTGGACGCCCTGTCTGATCACCATACGCTGCGATCTAGAATACGCCAAGGCCCCCTTTTTTTTCCTTTGTAATTTTAATTTTGTAAAACTGCTTTCCACTTTGTATTTTCCAACTGTTTACATTTCTACAGCTTTACCTATGTCATCCATGTATTAGGCCAAGAGGAGCCGATTTTTCTGCCTAGAACCATTTGGATATTTATAACATCATTCGCAGGCCATGCAAAATTATCAGCTTAAGCCCTAGCCTTCTATATTTGGTCAAACATGTAATTAACTCATCCCTAATGTGATGACTCGAACTGCTTCTTTTTGGTGAGGCATGTCATGTTAGATGGTATTGATGATGTCACTACGAGATTTATTGACGATTGTTTATAAAGCTCCTAGATTTATTGAATTTCGCGTCCCGGCTGATGTTTTGGCAGGCTAGAGAATTATTTTGTAGGCCTTAAACGGCCCGGACGTTCCCTGCCCGTTTTAAGTGAAAATCCCATTCCTAAACTTTTCTAATTCCCCTATGGAGAGATGTGCTTGCCTGTGCTTCAAGACTTCAGTGATCTCCAATGTTCGCCATTTCCGTTAGTAATGCTAAATGTAAAGTGTTGACGGAGTAAGAAGAATTGCAGTTAGAATAAGCGACATTTAGATAAAATGAATAGACACCTCTGCGTGAAATCAGGCTTTGCATTGACAGAGTTAAATTTCAGCCTCTTTTACACTCCACCATGTTCATCTGTTGTCAGGTAACGCAGCATTTTATATATGCTTCTCAGTTGTGTGTACTTTTTTTCAGCTCGCTCGCTTTGAATTCTAACTAGTGTTGTCATACACGCTACTTCTGAATTTTGCGGGCGGATTAGTCTTCCCTATATTACCAGTGTCCCTCGATATCTGACGAACCCACTCCGACTACAGCAGTACTTATAATTGACGTCCTTAAGTCAACATTTAGTCCAACTGGCCGGTGTAGGGATTGAACCCCCCACCTCAGCACACTGAATGTTTAAGACCAAGCGATCTTATCTATTCGGCCTCGCTGACCTTCGTTGTGTGTATTGACTCACACTCATCAAGTGAGTTGCACGGTTAGCTTTAACAGGCTTAACATTTCTTGTCTGACCGCAACGTAGAGTTCATTCCAAAATCCGCTCAGTTAAACTGAAATATTGACTTCACATCCTTGACTTTGGAACGCAATGAAAGGACTCTCCTTGAATATCAAGATAACAGTAACAATGGTGTTATCAAAGAAAATAGTGACATCAAAATGTGAAATGGAAATAGAAGGGAGAATTCTTCACCAAGTAGATAATTTTAAATACCTAGGGGCAATTATAACATTAAGTGGAAGATGCACAACAGAAATCCAAAACAGTTTATAGCAAGCAAAAGCTGCATTTCAGAAAAAGAAAAGCATCTTATGCAATAAGTCACTATCACTGAATGTAAGAAAGAGAGTGCTGAAATGCTATATAGAACCAGTTTTGCTGTATTAATCTTGGAATGTAAATGAACAAATTAGGAACTTAGAAGCAACAGAGATGTGGTTCTCGAGACGAATGTTGCAAATTTCTTGGACTGCCAGAGTAACTAACGATTGCTGAAAGAGGAAAATAAAACTAGAATATTATATTAAACAATAAGAATGAGACAAACAGCTTTCCTTGGTCATGTGATGAGAATAGAGGCATTGGAGAACATCGTGATGACTGCAAAGATCAGGAGGAAGAGGCAAGCCAAGTAAAATTATGCTGGATGTACCGATACGTTGGCAAACTCCAATTAGTTTTTCTGGCTTCTCTTAATCTCCTTTATTACTTCGCTATTGAGAGAGAGAGAGAGAGAGAGAGAGAGAGAGAGAGAGAGAGAGAGAGAGAGAGAGAGAGAGAGAGAGAGAGAGAGAGAGAGAGAGAGAGAGAGAGAGATCCGGTGACAAAACACATCCCTGCCATATTCCTAGCTTTATTTGTTGATAATTAACCTGTCTATTTCCTATTTAATTGTTGCTACCTAATTCCAGTAAATATTCTTTATTATTCTTAGATCTTTCCCTTCTATGTTCATATCTTCCAACATTTTATTTTAATTAGTTTGTCATGTTTTACTTTATCAAATGCTTTGGTATAATCTATGAAGCTACCTCTGAAGTCGGAGTGAGCTCGCTTGATGGCAAGGGACACTGTTAATAGGGAAAGCTAATCCGCACACAAAATTCAGTCCAGCACTACTGGAAGTAGTGTGTATGAACTATGCGCGAGTCCAAAGCGAGCAAGCGCAAAAAAAAAAAAAAAAACTATAAAGCACAAATAGATATCTTTCAAATAAATATAAAATGCTCGCTCTTAAACTTCCACTGATGGAGAGGTTCAGAGGTTTCAGTTCAACCCCTGCGCCGAGATTAAGTTTTAAAACATTCTGAAAGCAATTGCCCAAAACACAAATGGCTTGGAGGAATTATGAGTTTATTGGAGGTTAGTTCTTGACTGTTAAGAATACAGCTGTGAGAAGGACCTTGGCCTCTTGATCGAAAGTTAATGCAGGTTTCAAATAGTATGTGTTATGTAAATTCTGCTGCCTTTTATTTTTTAGTCTCACTAGCAGTCCTCTGTAAACACGTGTTCAGTGTTGTTGGGATAGTTTCTAGATCATGTCAGGTAAAAGAACTATTTGTTCTAACTGAATATGTTCATTTCTTGGAGGTTATTCTTAGGACTTCCAGAACTATACTTTATAAATCTGGACAGCTAATCCATGGTTCTGTAAAAGAGTTTCACACTTCAATATGTCGAGAGTAGTCATTTGGACCCCTGTATTGTAACCAGTTTTTTTTCATTCTTCTTTCTTCTACTTCTTCTGCGTACATCCGGAGTTTTTTTTTTCGGACGTGATTGTGTTGTGCCTGTTTACAACAGAGCTGCGTTCTTCCGCCATTAGGTCGACACATTCGACTTCTGCGGGCATTTGTTGACCAGGTTGACCTTACCGGGATCCTTCTTTTATAACCTAGAAATATTTGGTGCAACAGATAATAATGAATCCTTTCGAACTGAGGGAGATATTTTTTGCCAGAGAGCCCAAAATCTAGTTTCTTTTCCATTCCATTTACGGGGGTGATCTTATAGCTCCAAGTGTCATTCTTAGACCAATATTTTGGACCCAACCCCTGCTTTCAGAAGCATAACCCTGGTTAAGGCCAAGGGCACTCACAAGGTGTCCACATAATTTACAGGATACTTTGTCTCCAGAGCTGCCTTTGCCAAACCATCGCGCAACTCTCAATTTCTACTCGGGGTAGTGCTACAAGAATCATTTCTTCATTCACTGTGCAGAGAGCAGAAATCAAGTGACAATCGTGTGTCTAGTCTACACAAATGATAGTGATGCTTGTAGAGTGCCAACAGTGTTTACCAGATGAGGCATAAAGGTTGTTTAACCAGTCTGGTGCCATGCCACCCCCCCCTCTTTTGTTACATATCCTTTACAGGACGCAGCAGTCAACTGCAGCATTATGGCTGTTTGTGACTCCTGGGCAGGTTTACTTTCAGTAGTCTGCCATTGCTTTCTGAACAACAGACACTCGTACCATTGTATGGAAATACCAAAGTAAGGCAAACTGCTTCCAAATCACCCATAGCTGTGTTTCAAACACAGTATCCAGGATCATAAAGTGCATTCATAACTTCTTCACCACGGAGCCGGCTAGCAAACACAACTTATAAACTGATATAACATAACATCCAATAATGAGAAGTAGGCATACTTAATTTGAACATCATTGCACTCTTGACATTCCCACAATAGTTCATCCAACACCTCCAAATGGTGAGTTCAAATGTTAATTATTCCCGCAGAAAATTGGATCAAAAGTCTGCCTGACTTTTCCTCTATGCTTGGATTATTGTACAGATCCTCTACTCATTCCCTGCTTATTTCCAGACATGGATACTCTGTTTATTCAGCTGCACTTTCCACCGCAGAGGTATCCATATATTATTCTATTGGATATTCGTCGCCCACGGCTAAATATATATAACAAAAACCTCAGTATCTCACAATTAGAAATGAGGTAAGCCTATTTCATAAGAAAAAAGAGAAGAGAAGAAAAAAAGAAAAAAAGCATCTCATTTTGTATGTCGCGTGAGCATTTATTCTTTGTAACAAATGCACATGAATCGTCACATAAACCATTGTATTTTTTGTCATCGTCACTGTCTCTATGTACAACTCTTGCATCCCAACATTTAGATCATCTGTTTCACCAAAGCATCAATAGCAGTGCCTCTGTCGCCATAGGAACCACCATCATTAAAGTGGTTGTACTTCCGTCGCCAGCCACCAAGTGGGGAGGAGAGTTTAAATGGCATCAGGAAGTTGCTGGCATACTTGAAGTTGGGGCCAAGTGTCTTTACCTCATGAATGAGGTCTTCCATACAAATGATGTCTTTATCGCCTGAAATGGACAAAAGGTAAACATATACAGCCATGATTAAATTCATACGAGAGACAAAATTGCGGTTATAGACAAACAGTAAACGAATGCCTCGAGTGCTGGAGGTCCAGGGTTCATTTCACGTGGACTTCTAGTAACAAAATTTCCCCTGGTCTCTGGGTAGTGAGATCGGACGCCTGTGTGTAGTTGCGCACGTTAAATATCCCTTGGCAGTTGGAAATCGAAAAAGAGTAGCCTAACTGCACTGCCTGGGCAAAATTTCAAGTTAAAAATCAAACTAAAGTATTTTAGGATCCTCGCCGGTGCTACGGAGTTCATGCACTGAGCTGAAATTCTCCGGACTCAGGCTTGAGTTAGGAGTAGAACGGAGCACTTATGAGTTACACCTGTGTGCCGTGATGTTGATATGTCGACTAAACTAAACTAAGCAGTGAACGAAAAAAGAAGAAAAAACCATACTATTTTCATATCCAAAAGCACAATTTGCATGTAAACAAACATTAACTATTCTGTACAATGAGCAATGAGTAACTTTTCTACCAAAACTTGCGCCAGAAGAAAAGCTAAATACACACTGAAATGACAATGAAGAACTCTAGCATTAGGTTTGTGAAGTGTGAGGAATCTGCTGTGCCTGGCATAGAAAGATCTCTGTGGGCACAGCAGCCTCTCAGCAGTTAAGATTGAGGAAAATCAATGATATCTCCAGATGAGAATCAACACTCGCTGCAAACTACTCTTCCAGACTGCAATCCAATATCTGCAAATCTCCTCTATGACTCAAGTATGACAATAGCATCCTTTTCAAGAACAAAAGACGATGCTGGCGATTAATTTATATTATGTAAAAAATAAAAGTGTTGTCGTACATTTTATTCATTGATTAACATTTGAAACACACAAGGGCTAAATATAAGAAATAGGAATCAAAGCTGAGTATCAGGATATATTACAAAGGGTAAAAACTAGGTACCAATGCCAGACATAAATGAAACTGAAGCGAGTGACACGAGACAACAGTGAAATGGAACATCAGTCATTTTTACAACCAGCCCAGGGTTCTTCTTCTTCTTCTGCGTTCACCCGGAGGTTTTTTTTCCGGACGTGATTGCGTTGTGCCTATTTACAACAGAGCTGCGTTCTTGCGCCGTTAGGCCGACACATCCGATTTCTGCAGATATTTGTTGACCGGGTTAACCTACCCAGGGCCCAGGGTTCAATTGATTACTAATTACATAATGAATATGACATGCTTGTCTCCAACATGATAACAACCAAAACATCAAACATTAACATATGGTTGGAATAGAGATGGATAATACTGTAGCAAGATGAAAAATTGGACCAGGCCACGTAGCGGCCTAGCACAGAGTGTTACTTGCGTATGCGGCTTTGCATATCAAGAACTCTTAAACAATTAAGGGGTTTTCAAAGAATTCACGAGGAAAACTAAAGCTGCAACATTCATTTAAAAATATGAATAAGTCTAGGGGGAGGCTTGGGGCATGCTGGTTGAGGGTTACACTCCATAGGGGGATAAATGGGTGGAAGAAGCAGAAGGTGGAAGACAACCACAGCTGGTAAGGTAGTAACAAGAACAGATGCCAACAAGAAATGTCACAAGTATGCTGATAAGAAATGCCACAAATATGCCAACGTGAAATATCATAAGTATGCCGACAAGATATATCATGGGTATGCCGACAAGAAATATCACAAGTTAGTTAGTTAGTCGTGGTTCCAACTTCACGGCAACGGGTCGTCCCCATATTGCTCCGTTCCTGTGCCAGTGAATATCACACAAAATGCTCCTCACTGCCCAATGTGAACAATGGAACAGACAGGAGTATCGGCAAGCCAACAGCCTGCACAGGTACACTGTGCATAATGCCGCCGCCAGAATGCCAACACAAAAGTCCTCCATGAAAACTACAGTTCATCATCGATGGACACAGCAGTCACCAGAAAGACTTCATTGACCCGGGTTTTATCCCATATGGCTCGGTCTCTTTCCACAGGATGACCCGCCGAAAGCACAGCACAAAGCACAAACTCTGTAGCTCCAGCAGCGACTCCCAGGAGTCTCCTGAAAAATGCACTCGTGAGCCGAAAAGGCAAACCAGTCAATCCAGCAACAGCCGGCTGCCATCGTTCTGAACATGCAGTTCACGCTACAAACAACCGTGGACAGATGTAAAAGCATTCCACGCGAAACTCACAGTGTCGCACCACGCACTCTCAGTAGCAGGGCGACGGAACCATAGCCTCCTTAGTCGCCTCTTACGACATGCATGGCAGACAACAGTGTTACTATTCTTTGCTCCCCTGTATGGGCATATCACAAGTATCATCATCCATGCGAATAATTGAGGGCAGTCATGTTTTGCAATCTTACACGATCACCAGTCGTGGACCATTTCTGTGTTCTTGTCTCGACCATACTATGTGGTCAAGCTATCCAGATACCTACTTCTCTGCCTCTCCCTTGTTCTTTTCCCCTCAATTTTGTCAGTTTTCACCAAGTTCTTTGGTTTATGTCTCCTCATAATGTGCCCCAAAAATGCTGACTGACTGCATCTCTAATTTCTCTAATCAGTTTACGGTTTTCATCTGCTTCTTGTAGGACTTGCTAATTGAGGTTTCTGCATTTTCCTCAGAAACCACATTTCCACTGCTATTAGATGTTTTTCAACTTGTCTGCTCATTGTCCACATTTCACATCCATACAAGTATGCTGATAAGAAATATCACAAGTATGCTGATAAGAAATATCACAAGTATGCTGATAAGAAATATCACAAGTATGCTGATAAGAAATATCACAAGTATGCTGATAAGCAATATCACAAGTATGCTGATAAGAAATATCACAAGTATGCTGATAAACAATATCACAAGTATGCTGATAAACAATATCACAAGTATGCTGATAAGCAATATCACAAGTATGCTGATAAACAATATCACAAGTATGCTGATAAGAAATATCACAAGTATGCTGATAAACAATATCACAAGTATGCTGATAAGCAATATCACAAGTATGCTGATAAGCAATATCACAAGTATGCTGATAAGCAATATCACAAGTATGCTGATAAGAAATATGAAATTCTGAACTAGGCCATGTAGCAGCTAATATGTTATACAATTATAAAATAGTAATTCACAGATGTATCAATGTAGACATGCATGGAATTAAAGCCAGTGGCAGGAAACAGGAAACTATAGAATGGAATAATTAGTCAGCTTCACGACTTGCCTAAGGACTGGAATGATACTGATGATTACTAATTACATAATGAATATGACACGCTTGTCTCCAACATAATAACAACCAAAACAAACAGTGTTGAGGCTGGAATAAGAGATGGACAATAATGTTGCAAGATGAAAAATTGGACCAGGCCATGCAGCGGCCTAGCACAGAGTGTTACTTGCATATAAAACTAACATATCTGGAACTAAATTTTAAACAATTTTGTGACTTTCAAAGTATCTGCTCATTATCTGCTTAACAGTTCTCACTCTTTCTATCTTAAGTAATTTTTAAAAGCAGCAATGTGTACGACACTGCACATTAACCCAGATAAAACTAACCCCATTCAAGTCATGGAAGTGCCATTATGAAAGCATCAACCCATACAGAGGAAGAAATGTACACATTGTAGAACTTTGGTGAAAATCTTTAATGGATGGCAATACTCCAAAAAAAACCCAAACTTGGTACTGAAGATACCACTGGAATGTTAACGACAACAAATAAAAGTGGAAGAGACACAGCAATTAACTACAAATGTAACACAAGAAATTAGTGGGAAGACAAGAAAACAGTGACGCAGGTGGGAGAATACATACAACTCAGAATACAACCAGTGTCTAGTTCGTCATGCGTCATCTTTTGGAGGTACAGGTTCAAATCCCAGTCGGTAACTATAGCTTTCAATTTTCATGTTATCTAGTGCGTCCTCTAGTCTCTAGAGGACTATCCTCAACTTCTATGATTGCCAAACAATAAGTGTGCATTTATTTATACACATTTAGAAAGCAGACATGCACAGATGCATCAATGCAGACACACATGAAATTGAAGCAAGTAACAAGACAGGAAACTATGGAATGGGAAGATAGTGAGTTTAAAGACCAATGCAAGGACTGGAATGAAGGTGATTACTAACTACTAAATGAATATAACAAACTTGTCTCCAACATGATAACAGCCAAAACAAAATACTGAGGCTGGAATAGTGATGGTCGTTACTGTAGCAAGTTGAAAAATTGAACCAAGCCATGTAGTGGCCAAGCACAGAGTGTTACTTGCTGAGTATTCATAATTCAGGAGGTAATACTGAATCTAATACCCAATACTCCCCGGGAAGGTTAACCCGGTCAACAAATGCCCGCAGAAGTCGGATGTGTCGGCCTAACGGCGCAAGAACGCAGCTCTGCTGTAAACAGGCACAACGCAGTCACATCCGGAAAAGAAAAAAAATCCGGATGAACGCAAAAGAAGAAAAAGACTTCAAGGAATACCGTTAAACTAGGAAACATTTTTGGTTTCAAATCTCCAATAAGCTCTTCAACATCCTGGGGACGAGGAATTGTCTCCAGGTGTGAAAACTGGTGTCTAAGCACCCAGCGGCTTACTCCTTGAATACTTTTTTCCCCATTATCCTGGTTTGTTTATTATACTTTTAATATCGTCCTGGCACTTTTTCCCGAATTCTCATTTGGCATTGCAAAATCCCTGCTGTTGTAGCTACAATTATAACAGCACTGTTAACCTTAAAATAAACAGACATACCCAATTCCTTTTCTATGATAGAATTGTCAGTCAATGGAACTTTCCGCTTGTCAACTCTGCCGTAGCCTCTTTTGTAAATAACTTCTCGGACTGTCTTCAAACTGGGCACCCTGAAAAAATTAACAATGAGGTCACCAACCAAAATAAACTTTCTCATATAAAGCTTTAAAACACCATTTCTTTGACTGCTGTGCAATGACACCTTGCTGGGTTCAAAAGAATGCAACAGGAGTTGGTAGAAGTGCAAAGCCTTAACTCTTTATGTATGCACTCAAAAAACAGCCCCTTTATTCTGCTAATTTTTTGGTGGTAAACTTAAGGCCATGACTTATAGCAGTTGTTCTAACTTTCGTTCACTTGGAATGTATATTCGCAATGTTGTCTCTTGCATAAACTTCGGTCTTTTCAGTCCACTCAGTGGTCCATAATGTTGTTTAATCTTCCACTGTTGTTTCTTGAGGCCAGAAACAGGTCGAAATAATATGCGGCTTATTACCTCAGATAACTTTCACTGAAAATACCACCATATGTCAACACGTTGCCCGTCTGTTACCAGGGCCCATAAGGAATGCAAACAACAGAAACACTGTATCCGACCAAGCATGTCATAACAGGAGGCTAAGGAGGGTTGGTGTAAACCTGGCTACCTACCCCCATAGAAAACAGCGGCAGCATCATGAATAAGTCAACAAAGGGGTTGGCGTGAGTTGTGTAAGGACCCATGTTCCCTGGGAGATGAAAGACAGCAAAAGAAGGAGAAAAAGGAGGAGGAAGAAGAGGAGGAGGAGAAGTTAAAAAGTTAGCTGCATATCCTTTAAGGACATGGCGGTCAACCCCATCGTTTTTTTGTTTTGTGTGTGTGTGTGTGGGTGGGTGGGTGGGGGGGGGGGGGGGGGGGGGCTGTTTGTGGTTTTTTGGCATGTTTATATTCAGAAGTAAAGGAAGAAAAATAAGAAAGTCAACATACAGATTACCTGATGTAAAAATTCTGGAATTAAATAAGAGCCATGTATTTTACATAATCAGGATGTTGCATGTCTCAATTACTGGAGGGTTTCATAAACTTTTGGTGATTTATTTTAGTCACTTGAAGTGGCTCACGGTTCAAAAAGCATTTACTTTCTAGAGAATGCATTTTTTCATAAACATTAACTAAGCTATCTCCTAAAGGTTAATGAGGACAAGTATCATAAGTGTGGATTGTCATGATTATCCATCTCATGTATCATGTATTAACTTAATTTTCTGTATATACAATTCTTACAAATCTCAGATATTTACAAAAGCTTTATAAATCACAACTATTCAAAATGCAAAACTGTAATTATAGTAAATGAAAACAATTTGTGGTCCTACCCCCAGGTCACATATGGCTCTGCAATTTTCAGCATACTGAGTACGGCCTTATTCATTTTCAGAAAAATGCCATTGTTGATTTGACGCAGCCTGAAGAGCTGCAGAACCTTCCGTGGTCGTGGATGAATGCCAATAACTCTGAAACAACAAATTGCACAGATTAATTTTTAATGCTGCAAAAGAAAATTCAGAGGATAGGTGCAGAGTCTCACAAGTTTCTCTCCTATATCTCAGAAAGCTATGTATTCAATCTCCCTATACAAGAGTTCAGGGAAAAAAAACTATATATATATATATATATATATATATATATATATATATATATATATATATATATATATATATATATATATATATATAAACCCAATGATTCTCGTAAATTTCCAGCCATGTGTGCTAAAAGCAAGTCCAGAAACGGGCAGACACAGAAATCGCCCATTTACACCATATCTCGATGAAGAGACACTAGCCTGATGCCACATAGACAGACATAGTGAAGCCAAAGACTAGAAGTAGCAAATCCTACAGACATATATGCCAACGCTTCACCAAGCCACTGCACTAATGAAACAGTGTGGCATAATTCATCATAATATGATATAATTCATTATATTATGGCACAGATAGAAAATACTACAGTGAAGTACAAGTCCATGTAAATACATTTACACATATAAGATAATTTTAAGTTGACCGCAGCTTACTTTAACTACATACAGGTTGACATTTAAAGGTGCATGAAGAAGTATTCAGACTGCCACACTTCATACCACAGGTATGTCGGTTACAAAAACGATCTAGAGGCATGAAATGGAATATTGCTTGGATAGCAAATCCATTACATGGAAAGTCCGAATCGAAAGCTCACTGTGTGGATGTCATCTGCAGACTGCATACTTCTGGTTTCCGGAAGAACAGCCTATGGTGAATGGAAGGCCCAATATACGGAAGTGAGGCTAAGCAGCCATGTGCAGGACGTGACGATTCCTTGGGTGAGCCCAGTACCAGAGCGCTATGTATCGGCTCTGCAAGTGTGGAAGCCTCCTTGGATGGCGGGGAATGCCCATGGTCTGCCCCTGCCTTCCCTTGAGGGCTGACCAGGATCTTTGGCTGTTCTATATGGGCCAGCTGAGATGGGGGATAACACCACAACAGTGAGAGTCAAACGTCCTAAGAAACCCCCGGGAAGGTTAACCCGGTCAACAAATGCCAGCAGAAGTCGGATGTGTCTGCCTAACGGCGCAAAAACGTAGCTCTGCTGTAAACAGGCACAACGCAATCACATCCGGAAAAAAACTCCGGATGAACGCAGAAGAAGAAGAAGAAGAAGATCATTTTTAAACAATAATCTTGTTTTATGATGGAATATATACAATGGAATACACAGGTGTTTCAGTTACAAATTCAAGTCAATGTTAAACATTTCAATTAAGCAACAACAGGATTACCAAGAAGATAAAAGAAAAGTAAACATTGGAGTGAGTTTTTGCATGCGGGCTAGCGTTATCACACCATCAGGCAGACCCACTCCGACTTCTGAAGTACTTGTAATTTACGTCCCAAAGTCAAGGGCAACCAGTGCACACTGGGGGATGCGTGGTCTCGAGGTATGGTGTTCGCCTCGAGTGCTGGAGGTCCCGGGTTCAAGCCCCGGTGAGGACTGGGGATTTTTTCACGTGGACTTCTGGTAATAAAATTTCCCCTGGTCTCTGGGTAGTGAGATTGGACGCCTGTGTGTATGGTTGCGCACGTAAAAAATCCCTTGGCTGTTGGAAATCGAAAAAGAGTAGCCTAACGGCGCTGCCCGGGCAAAATTTCGAGTTAAAAATCTACCCAAAGTATTTCAGGATCCTCGCTGGTGCTACGGAGTTCGTGCATTGAGCTGAGTTTCTCCAAACTCAGGTCTGAGTTAGGAGGAGAATGGAGCACTTATGGGTTACACCCGTGTGCCGTGATGTTGATCCGTTGACTAAACTAAACTAAGCAGTGAACGAAAAAAGAAGAAAACAACCATACTATTTTCATATCCAAAAGTACAATTTGCATGTAAACATAACTATTCTGTACAATGAGCAATGAGTAACTTTTCTACTAAAACTTGCGTCAGAAGAAAAACTAAATTTACACTGAAAATGGCAATGAAGAACTCTAGCATTAGGTTTGTGAAGTGTGAGGAATCTGCTGTGCCTGGCATAGAAAGATCTCTGTGGGCACAGCAGCCTCTCAGCAGTTAAGATTGAGGAAAATCAATGCTATCTCCACTTGAGAATCGACACTCGCTGCAAACTACTCTTCCAGACTGCAATCTAATATCTGCAACCCTACTCTATGACTCAAGCATGACAGCCAGTGTAGGGATTGAACCCACTACCTTCCCACACATGAGTGCTCTTACATATTCAGCCATGCTGACCTCGAAGCCAAATACTGAAGATCTGTGTAAGGATGAAGAGACATTGGAATGGACAGTGTGTTGTGGTGGCCACAAGCAAGGCTTATCTATAATACTGTCATGTAATAGCTAACAGAAGGGTGTGGAGTCAATCGTAGGTTCTGGTGTCGCCTTTGGCTCAAGCAGATTAGGCTTGTCTCACTGGTGTTGACTGAATCTTTACACAATAAGAAATTGCATGGTTATGTTCCCCCTGATCCTGGAAGAGTAGATTGAACATCTAGCCTTCTCGGACAAGGGCAAAAAGGATATGTGTGCACATGCACGACAGTAAAATCACTTGGCACTTCATCATCCTCATCCAGTGCCGTGCCAGCTGGCGTTGGCGATCATGCCTCTCCATAAATTGTGACCTTCGACGGCATGGATCAATTTGTGTGCCATGAAATGCCATGCCATGACACAAGGCTGACAATCTTCTCATGTTGTCTTCCTGTATCACTCCTTCCGCAAATCTTCACGGTTGCCCTGACATATTCCAGTTTTTTTCTTCTCATTATTAACAAAAAACGATGAATGTGGTAAAACATAACTATGACTGTTTCTGATATTTGTGATAGGTTGTCTTTGCGAGTTAGCTTCCCTCAAATTGTCCAGATTGTTCATTTTGGCTGTACAATTAATTTTCACCATTCTTCTTGGCATTTAGAAATGAAAAATAATTACACCAAATGGGTCTCAACCAGGGTAAAATTTCCAAATGATAGAAACCCACAAAAAATTAATAGCATGTGTGATTCTGCTATGCATACATTTGGCGGTGCTACAGAGATTGCGCACTATTGAAATTCTCCTTGTATGATCTACTTGAGGAGATTGAACCATTATGGAGATACCCATGTGCAACAAAAATTATCCTTTACAAACCAAGCTATAAACAGCATTGATAAGCCTGAACCTCTAATACAAATAATTACAAATGGTAACAGATAATATAGTGATGAGCGGCTGGCTGTGTGGCTAGAATGCCAGGAGACCTGGGTTCAAATCCTTGGTAAAATTGATTTCTTGTTTCTATCGGAGGCAAAAAGAAAACCCTAACTTGCACTAGCCTGGCGGCCGTAATTCCTCAAGACCCCCATCCTAAACCGCAAGATACTACAGGTTGTAGATGACAGATAAACCTGAATCTCTAATACAAATAATGACAAATGGTAACAGATTATGTATTTACCCTCTGATTCTGATGACAAATACCAATCCTGACTCAGGTGGAACATGAACACTTCCATTTCTTTTAGCCAACCGGGCAAGTCTGATGGCATCTCGTTCTCTAGCTCTGTACTCTTTGACATATTTCTCAGCTCGTTTGAAATAGACCCGTCTCTTTCCTGCTTGTTTCTGTTAAAAGATTATAATGAATTCACTATTTGTTTTTTTTATATTTTTTATAATAAATTATTAATTATATATAATATTAATTATTTTAAAATGTACATAAGAATATATTTAATTCATATAATTACAATTGAAACCAAAAACACTCTAAAGAGAACATCTAATTTGTTGTTTCTTTTTATATATTGCAGTATTATTATCCCCACAGTAATCTTAAATTTGGAACTATCCTTTCTGCACAAAGCTAGTTCATTTATTAACTTCATATAAAATATAACTCTGCAGTATGCACCTGACGAGATGCAGCAAAATATGCCAGGCAGTAAATTGTGCAACATATTGTTTGTGCTGTCTGTGTTTTACATGCAATAATCTGTGATATTGTAAAAGCCTTATATCAATATCTAACCTTTCTGTTAGCTGCATCTGCTTTGATAGATTTTGACCTGCCAGCGGCAGTCTGCTTTCTTTTCTTCAGCACAGACTCAGGCACTTTGGGCAACGTTATTTCACTTTCAAATGGAAAGAAAGAGCATAAAAGGAAGTTTAGTTAGTGATTTTATATCTTCAACTTTTAAAATGTACAGCGCATGGCCGATTGAATAAGAACGGTGTTCTTAAACACCCGGTGTGCTGATGCCGAGGTAAGCGGTTCATCCCCTACACTGGACAGTTGGACTAAAATGTTGACCTGTCGTCCTGGACTTGGGGATGTTAATTACAAGTACCTCTGGAGTCAGAGTGGGTTTGCCCTAAGGCGAGGGACACTGTTAATTGGGAAAGCTAACCCACACGCAAAATTCAGTCCATCATTACCATAAAAATAGTGTGTATGGACTATGCTTGAGTTCAAAGCGAGTGAGCGCAAAACAAAAAAATTAATATCAATTCATGTGATGCATACAAGATTTTTCTAGAATGTCCCCACCATCTGTTGTGCCTTTTACATTAATCTTATAACCTTTAGTGGTAAAAGCTCTGCCTGGGCGCAAGCACGACATGAGGCTTCTAATCATCAAAAGCAGTCACCCCCTCACGGAATGTTTCAGCCCCTTTATCTTCTTTACACTATCAAGGGGGCAGGAACATCTGATGCTTGTTTATCAAGACATTTCCCTTGTCAACATCACCAGTGTAACTGCCCAAAAGCCATCCCACCGCTTGGGGAAAGGGGGGAGGGGGGTATTTACCAGCGTTGACACTGCACCGTAACTGACAACGGGAACGCCAGCTCCCTCCTCCAGCAGTTGGCCAGTCTTCTTATCTGGCTTGGTGGCTAGCTACATAGATGTCATTGCTGCCGTGTGGCGGATCCACCTACCTGTATGCTCCCAGCAGAAGCCAGCTCTTCCTCTGGGCTCTTTCTAATAAGGCTTGGGCCTCCCCCCTGGATTCTCGCTATCGCTGTGAAGCAGTCCTTGCAAGACATACTATTCCACCACAAGCAGCCGTTGCCGACGCTTGGCCGCAGAGGTTCGATTTGGCTGACATTTCTGATTTGAGTGATCGCTACACTCAGCTTGGTGCCCCATTCTTCCCTGGTGAGGTGGCTTCTGGGTCGCATTGAACTAACTGTTATATCGGTCTTGTACAGAGGTTGCAACCTTCAGTAGAAGTGTCGGTGTTACTGAAGTTGTTTGTTTTTCTTGAGAGAATGTGATGCATTGATACATTGCAAGCAAAGCTGAACCATTTACTGCCTCTCATTGTCTACCCAGCATTACACTTGCTCCATAGCCAGCATGAGGCCTTCTTCGCTGCCTCGCTTTTTAAGTGCCCTTATTATTGCTTCTCCTTTAACATCCAGCTGTTTCAGCAGCACATTATATGCAGAGTTGGTAACAAAGCCTCTTGCGCCTATCTCGAAGGTGAATAGCCTGACAGTATATCCTCCTTGTCTCAGGCTTACGATTATATCATTGTATTTCTCCATCTTGTACGTGTGCTGCTCCTCGACTCTTGACTCAAAAGGAACAGTCAGCTCAATTAGTACTAACTGTTGAGTCGACTGAAAGCACACTACAATGTCTGGTCGCAGCTGAAACCCAGATTTCTGCTGGGTATTTACCATGGCCCTGCAGGTCTGTAAGCTCCCAGTTTTCAGCGCCCCCGAGGATGGATGGTATGCTGCCAGGACAGTTGACTCTACTGTTCAGCTTTTGTCCAGCTTATATGAAGCATAACCACCTGACCTTTACAACAGTCCCCTTGTTTGTCTGAAGTCTTGCTACATCCATAGTAAAAACTTTGTTATGGCGCCATATGAAGCGGCCTTGCCCATGGGCTGCCCTGCCCGCAGACAATATGTGTTATACGGTTTGGGTCCTTTTGGTCTGCGTGTTGCTACAAGGAGACATGTTATGTCGCCGGATATACCCCATCTAACCAGCTTAGCAGCTGATGGCAGATCGTACAGTGATCTGACAACGAAGCTTGATCTCAACGGTGGTAAATGTCACAAGATGCATGTCAGTACTCGGAGGAAAGGCTAGACAACACATAATCAGACTGCTACTGCTACCAGTAGTATTAGGTCTCTTTGATGGCTATTGATAAGAACAGAGCTCGTATGAGAATGTCCTGAGTGCTGTCATGCAGATTCTTACTCAACGTTAATCTTAATCGTGTTGTTAAAGTTTTTCTCTTAGCATATTGTGACCAAACTAGACTTGACTGTCTCAATATGCCTGTGATATTTTGTGTCACAGTCTACATTACATAGTAGTTTTATGGTAAGTATGATTGCTAATTAGTCAACGGTAAGGGGTTAATTCCAAATCAAGAGTTGACATTACGGAACAGGCAGATCAGTGACAGAAAGTGCTGAATTTACTTAAATTGAAAACAAGTTCACAGGACAAACAGACTGTTTCATATTAAAACAACTGAGTGACCAAAAGCATAATGTGAAATCAAACCGGATGGAACAAACAGCTGACCCATGGTTTTCTTGTTGAACAAGTGAGTCTGAATCCAGATTCAACCCTATTTCTTGACAAGAGAATATTCCTGCATAATATGACCATTATGAAACACCTGATCTTAATCGTGATATTGGTATAATTGATGTGACTTCCCCAGAATTCTCAGCAGTCCGATCATTTAAAGAACAGATACAGGTAGGCTTACTACAATGCTAACGAAAATAACTAACCAAGAACACAGGATAAGGACTGATCAAGACAGCAGTTATTACTCTTGCCACCTCAGTAGGAGGGGCTGCCCGGTCGCTTGATAAGACAAGTTTTATGACTGGCAATGTAATAATTTTCTTCTTCCTCTGTGTTCGTTCAGAATGTTATTTTAGATGTAACTGTGTTGTGCATTTACAGCAGAGCTGCGATATTTGAACCTATCGGCTGACACATCCGACTTCTTCAGGCAATAGTTGGCCGGGTTACCTTCCCAGGTGTTTTTGTAGGATGGTTGACTCTCCCTGATGTGGTGTTTATCCCCATCCCAGCCGGCCCATTTCGAACAGCTGAGGAAATCTTGGTCAGCACTTAAGGGGAAGGCAGGCCCAGACCATGGACATTCCCCGCCATCCAAGGAGGCTTCCGAGGAGCCGACACATAGCACTCTTGTCTTGGGCCTCATGTATATGAGAAACTGTTTTTCTCATATTTCTCCTCTTGTCTGTATCCGGCCGCTACCACTATCTATATTGTAACTGTTAGTAAATCTGCCCTGTAAAACTCTGGGCTACCACATGGGGAGCAAAGAATAGTAACACTGTTGCCTACCATGCTTGTCATAAGAGGCAACTAAGGAGGATATGGTTCCGTGGCCCTGCTACTGAGTGAGTGCGTGGCGCAACACTGTGAGTTTTGCGTGGAATGCTTTTACATCTGTCCGCAGTTGTTTGTAGCATGAATTGCATGTTTGGAACGATGGCGGCCGGCTGTTGCTGGTTTGCCTTTTCGGTTCACGGGTGCATTTTTCAGGAGACTCCTGGGAGTCATCGCTGGAGCTACGGAGTTTGTGCATTGTGCGGCACTTTCAGCGGGTCATCCTGCGGAAAGAGACCGAGCCATATGGGATAAAACCCGGGTCAATGAAGTCTTTCTGGTGACTGCCATTTCCATCGACGAGGAACTGTATTTTTCATGGAGGACTTTTGTGTTGCCATTCTGGCGGCGGCATTATGCACAGTGTACCTGTGCTGGCTGTTGGCTTGCCGATACTCCTGTCTATTCCACTATTCACATTGGGCAGTGAGGAGCATTTTGTGTGATATTCACTGGCACAGGAATGGAGCAATATGGGGAACACCCGTTGCCGTGAAGTTGGAACCACGAATAAGTAACATAGAAAATGAACTTCTTCCAATATAAACAATTGTCTTTCAGGGGTTAACATAACTACAGAAGGGAAAAAAAAATAGTATTAGCAGTAGCAGTCATCTTTTTTTTTTTAGAAGCCAGCCCGTTTTTAAAGCGTAATTAAAATTGGTATCATAACATCTGCGTACTAAAGGACTAAAGGCGATCTAACTGACAATATCACCCATCTAGTATCGATTAATGAAACAAAAATTATGGGCTAGCACTGTGTACATGTGTATGTACCGAACAGGACTCACCTCATGGCATACTCCCAGGTCAAAACAAAAACAATTCATTCTTACTTCCAAACACAAATGAAAAGTAAATGGGCAATTTGAAAAAAGTAAGAATGCCATGAAAATTATTCACACACGAATTTGTAATTAAAGTTAGCGTCAAGAAGTAAATATCTCGAATTAACAGTAAGGCTTCTTGTTATATAAATCCGAAAGGTGTTATTTAGTCCATTATTCTTGAAAGAAACCTAAATCCGATAAACACAAACATTTCGATGATTTCGAAACCTAAATAGGAAAAGAAAAATAGCAATAAAACTGCATCACTAAAATCACATAGCAAAAATAATATAAATATCTTATGTATCACACCTTAATAAATATTAACAAAATTAACTCTAATTTCAAATCATTCTACACATAAGATGTCTATGGATTAAAATGACTGAATGTGCACTCACTTGTCGGCCATTTTACAATAAATATCACAGGAAGTTGCTTTGCAGCACAACAGTAACTGCTAGCTTTTAAAAATTGCAACCTGACATATGCAGTGTTATGCAGGAACAAAATAATATATGTGTGTGAGTGGTGAGTGTGTATATGTGTGGGTGGGTGGGTGTGCGCGCTTGAGTATGTGTGTGCGTGAGTGAGTGTGGGTGTGTACATGATTGTGTGTGTAGAAAGATAACGGTAATGTTTTGGTTGAATTATAACAGCTAACAATACTGTATTTAAAAGACTCAACTTGTCCAAGCAAAGCAGAGTAGTATACTGTATACTGTATCCATCATCACCATCAAGTGTCAATCCGGCTGGCGTAGGCGTTCATGACTCTCCACAAATCTCGGTCTTTGGTTTTCTTGATTTTTTTGTGCTCGCTAGTATTGAACTCAAGTGTAGTCCACACACACTACTTCTTGTACTGCTGGACTGGATTTTGCCTGTGGATTAGCTTTCCTCAACAGTGTCCTTGCCATCAGGCGAACCCACAACTACTTCAGAGGCACTTGTAATTTACGTCCCCAAGTCAAGGACGAGAGGTCAACATTTTAACCCAACTGTCCGGTGTATGGGTTGAACCCCTTACCTCGGCATCAGCACACCGGATGTTTAAGAACAGGCTTTTTTATCCATACGGCCATGCTGACCTGTCCAGTTTTCTGAATGTATACTGTATAGGGATTGGCGTTCTATATCTCCGGTCTTTTCTTCTTTGGTCACTGATTTAAATCAAATAATATCATATCGGATATCATAGATTGCTGTTACTGCCATAACTATGATGCCGAAATTGAGGCAATCAAGATAGCAACAGAGAAATTACTAAATAACAGCAATGGTACACAACCTGTGGTGCTACTAACAGATGCAAAATCAGTACTCGAGGCGCTCCTCTCTGGGAAATTGCCAGTACTAAGGACACTACTTTCTGAACTTAGCAGCCAGCATAAAGTCACCATACAGTGGATACCATCCCACTGTGGAGTACCCGGAAACGACAGAGCTGATCAATTGGCTAAGGAAGGAGCCAAAGAGGAACAGCCTGATGTGCCCGTTACATACCACCAAAAGAAAAGAATGATCAAATCAGTCAGAAAGCCACCAAAACCTGCTCAAGATGACTACCACATTATGGACAGACCAGAACAAGTCATTATTCTGCGCCTCAGAACAGGACACAATAGATTACGCAACCACATGTATACAAAATTCAAGATTGGTGAAACAGCCATGTGCACATGTGGATTGGCGTCGCAGACAGCAGAGCACATACTCCAAGACTGCCCAAAATATAACATATCTAGGCAAACCTTCTGGCCTAGAGAGACGACAGTGGAAGATAAACTCTATGGACCACTGTGTGAACTGAAAAAAACAGTTCAATTCATGCAAGAGACGACATTGCAGATATAGACATATTTCAAGCGAACGAAAGAAGAAGAAGAAGAAGAATAGATTGCTGTTTGTTGTCACGAAGATTGATGTAACTGTCCCACCACGAACCATAGAACTTTTGTCATTTCGTATAACTTGTGACAGCAGCACAAGCATGATCAAAACTGAGAACGTCCTTGGTACACTGAATCAGTGTTGCCATTTTGACGCTTTTCGCACAACATTTGGTGCTTTTTCAAGTCATTTGGTGCCAAAATGTTGCAGTTGGCACGGCCGTCCGAATTTGGTGCTTCACAATTTAATTTTTTTTTAAATTAATTTATTTTTATTTTTTTTTTTTATTTTTTTTTTTGGGGGGGGGGGGGGGGTGCTTTTTGTGCTTTCTTGGGTGGGTAAAAATTACTTTAAAATAATTTTGGGGACACTAAAAAGCCGAATTTAAACTGAAGCAAGGGAGTAAAACAGTCTTAGTAAGTTACCGCGCAATATTCACCTAATTTAACTCCCTTTAATATGATTTAGCTAAAAGCAAACGCCATCTTGCAGACAAGTCCAAAGTCAATATATTAGCTTGTAATCGAGTTCATAATTTTGTGGTGTCTACATTATCCCAGTTACTCTTATTTTTGTTTCACCGTGAGCAAGAAATATTCTCGTTCAGAGAACGGTGACTCGAGATTTCAAAGATGGTTGTTAAAAAAATGAAGGGGATAATACTAAGTGTTTTTGCAAATATGTACTGCAAATGTTCAATGGCAGCCAGGTTAAGTTATATTGAGAGGCACAAGAATACAACGAAACATCAGAAAGCCAAACAGCCATTCAGTACACAAAGACAAAAAACAATTGCATTTGACAAACTGAAAGATGATGTCAAAGAAACAGAAGGATGCATGTCTTTGTTCATAGCTGGCCATTGTTCACTGCGCGTTGTTAACCATTTAAGTGAACTCTGCAAGGTACACTTTGGTGACAGCAAAGGTTGCAAGAAATTTAAGCTGAGGATAACTAAGTGCAGAGCAGTTATTTCTTCTTCTTCTTCGTTCATCCGGAGTTTTTTTTCGGACGTGATTGCGTTGTGCCTGTCCACAGCAGAGCTGCGTTCTTGCGCCGTTAGGCCGACACATCCGACTTCTGCGGGCATTTGTTGACCGGGTTAACCTTCCCGGGGGTTTCTTAGGACGTTTGGCTCTCACTGTTGTGGTGTTATCCCCCATCCCAGCTGGCCCATATAGAACAGCCAAAGACATCCTGGTCAGCCCTCAAGGGAAGGCAGGGACAGACTGTGGGCATTCCCCGCCATCCAAGGAGGCTTCCATACTTGCAGAGCCAACACACAGCGCTCTGGTACTGGGCTCACCCAAGGAATCGTCACGTCCTGCACATGGCTGCTTAGCCTCACTTCCGTATATTGGGCCTTCCATTCACCATAGGCTGTTCTTCCGGAAACCAGAAGTATGCAGTCTGCAGATGACATCCACACAGTGAGCTTTCGATTCGGACTTTCCACATAATGGATTTGCTATCCAAGCAATATTCCATTTCGTGCCACTAGGACACTTTTTCCACCTTTTATGAAGCCCACAGAGTGTGCTTTCGATTCGGACTTTCCACATAATGGATTTGCTATCCAAGCAATATTCCATTTCGTGCCACTGGGACACTTTTTCCACCTTTTATGAAGCCCACACAGTGAGCTTTTAGTTCGGACTTTCCACGTAATGGATTTGCTATCCAAGCAATATTCCATTTCATGCCTCTGGGGCGCTTTTGTAACCGACATACCTGTGGTATGAAGTGCGGCAGTCTAAATACTTCTTCATGCACCTTTAAATGTCAACCTGGAGCAGTTATTTCAAATGTACATGCAAAATATTTCACAACAGACTTGATAGCTGATATTGGCAAAAGTAAATACAGCTTATTGATTGTAGAGAGCAATGACATTTCTGAAATTAAGCTACTCGGAGTAGCTATTAGGTACTATTCAGAGACAAGAAAGCAGTTAGTGGTTACTTGCTTAGACTTAGTTGAAGTGAGTGACTGCAACGCACAGGCCATATGCAATGCGTCAAAAAATTGTTTAAACAAGAATGGACTTGAGTTGCAAAGACTAGTTGCACTCGGCACTAACAATTCATCTGTCGTTACAGGTGTAAACAATGGATTGTATACAAAATTAAAATTCTAAGTTCCTCATCTGGTACTAGTTAGGTGTGTATGTCATTCTCTTCAGCTGGCAGTGTCACAGGCTGCAGCTGCTTGTCTGCCCAGGAACATAGAGTTCATGATTAGAGAAACGTATAACTGGTTTTCTCACTCAAGTCTTCGTCAAGCAAAGTACAGGGAGCTTTTTGCTTCAATAAATGATGGACAACATCCGCTGAAGGTTGTTCAATTAAGCCAGACACGATGGATGTCCATTCAATCTGCTATTGTCAGAATATTGCAGCAGTGGGTCGAGCTCAGAACTCATTTTGATATAACAAGACTCAACGAGCGCTGTTAGACAGCAGAACTTCTACACTCTATGTTTAGCGACATGAAAAACTATGTGTTTCTCATATTTCTCAAGTATTTTCTCGGAGAAGTTCATAGTGTGAATAAGAAATTCGAAGCAGGTATACAGGATCCAATAAAACTACTCAGCGATCTTGTCCAACACACTGATTCTATCAGTTCAAAGATTGCTATTCCTGGGGGGAAAATAACAGAAAGTGACGCTATTCAAGATTATTTAGATCCTAATCCCAATCTAGGTTATGAGTTTGAGAAAGAAATAGCAGACTACAAGTTTCCTGGTGAGAAAAAAATCCGTGGAAGGTGTATATAGTTTTTAATAGAGCTGTTGACACAGCTGCGTTTACGTTTGCCAGATAACGTTCGAGGGTTGCAGTCCATGTCATGTCTTAGTGGAAGTGAATGTCTACAGCCAATGACGCCCTGTATATTGAATCTTGCTAAAATGTTTGTAGAAGATGCAGCTGCTCTCACCCGCATTGATTTCCAGTGGAGAAAACTTCATCATATGCAGTGGACACAGACCTCTGACACACTTTGACTGTGGACAGAAATAGCCTCATACAGGGGTGCCAATGGTGAAAATCCTTTCCAAGATCTTACAGATTTAGCTTTAACTGTGCTCATTTTACCTCATTATAATGCGGACGTGGAGCGTATTTTCAGTTAGATGGGAGTTATAAAATCAAAGGGACGCAGAGGTGTTTCCAAGGCACCAGGGCTGGATTATATACTGACCAAGACCTATTGACGCGTCCTCGTCGAGCGTCCTGGGCAACAGGTCCCTTCGGGGTCCTGGCTAAAGTCAGTAGGATCGCCGATTCCTCCGTAGTCGGAGAGTTTCTGCCAGTACAGCGAGGAACCACCAGACTGCACACCAATAAACCAGACATGGGACAACGGATACTCACGCAAACCTCAGGTCCTGTATGACATCACACTGATGTTGGACAACAGGATGCCTTCATCCGGCATACAGGACTTCGCGTTGGAGCTCAAGTCAACGAACACAAGCAAGCAAGCAAGCATAAAATCAAAATTGCGGAACAGGCTGGGCATCAAGAGTTTGACAGCTGTTTTGACTATTAGATATCGAATGAAAAGATATGGCAAATGCTGTCATGATTATAAACTACCTAAGGATATTCTACGAAAAATTGGATCACAGAAGCCATATACACGTTTCTTTCAATCATCATCATCATCATCATCATCATCATCATCATCATCATCATCATCATCATCATCATCGCAGGAGCAAACACAGCAGGAAATAACTACAGAAATTGAAGAGGAGTTGTCTGGTTGGGATATGGCGGATCTGAAGAAAAAAAAACTTCATTCTAATATTCAGTGAGACTAATAAATTTATAAAGTACTGGAATATGGCATTGCAGCTTGGGCAACAGCAGCTAAGTCAAACTTTAACAAAATAAGCAGAGTCCAAAATCAAGGAATGCGAATCATAACTGGAAGCCTGAAGACAACGCCTATTAATGAACTAGAAAAGATCACTTGTTTACAACCAATGCAGGATAGAAGAGATAGCAGAGCCCAGCAACAAGCTGAAAAATTTAGAAGATTGACAGACCACCCTATGTATAAAAGGTTTAGTGGTTTTTGGAAAGGGAAGACTGAAGCGTAGCAACTTTGTAGAAACTGCAAAACGAAAGATTAGGGCAGATCCCATACTTAACATATCAACAGTCAAACCCATTTACAATTCAGACAAGTACCCAGCTTGGAGACAGCAGCAACTGCCTGAGATGATAGAAAACATTCCTGGTATTGAGAAAAAGAACACTCAGAATGAAACCGAAAGAAGAGAAATAACCCTAAACTACATAAAAGAACATTACCCAAGCAGCAATTGGACCCATGCATATACAGATGGATCAGCCAAAAATTCAGTAGAGAATGGAGGAGGAGGAATTCTCCTAAATTTAAAAAATGGAGTGAAAAAAACACATTCAGTGGCAACTGGAAAGTTCTCAAGTAACTTCAAAGCGGAGGTAGAGGCTCTGAAAACTGCAGCAGAAATGCTCTTGATGGAGGAAAATAAAGAGACGCAAATAGCTATCTTTACAGATGCAAAGTCAGCTGTCTCAATACTGAAGAGCAATTACAGCACAGAAATAGCTGACCTAAGAGCAGCACTCCATGGTCTATGCCAGAAATCCAAAAAAGTTGTAATACAGTGGATACCATCACATTGCAGTATACCTGGAAATGAAGAGGCTGACAGACTGGCAAAAGAGGGCGGACGACTACCACAGCCTGACATAGACATAACCTATAACGAGGCAAAGAGGTTGATAAAAAGCACTTATAGAACCAAATGGGAATCAGAGCATCCAGGTCACCAGAAGGATGATGCATATTACAAACTCGACCGAAGAGAACAAGTAGCAATCTTCAGACTCCGCACAGGACATAACAGGCTGAAATACCACTTGTTCAATAAACTAAAGATAGGAGATACCGATGAATGCAATTGTGGAACTGGTAAAATGACAGTTAAACATTTGCTGCAGGAGTGCCCAATATATGCAGAACAGAGAAAGATATTTTGGCCCACACCTGCTTCATTTGAGGACAAGCTCTATGGAGATATCAACAAGCTCAAGTTGACTGCAGCTTACTTTAACTACATTCAGGTTGACATTTAAAGGTGCATGAAGAAGTATTTAGACTGCCGCACTTCATACCACAGGTATGTCGGTTACAAAAGCGCCCCAGAGGCATGAAATGGAATATTGCTTGGATAGCAAATCCATTACGTGGAAAGTCCGAACCAAAAGCTCACTGTGTGGGCTTCATAAAAGGTGGAAAAAGTGTCCCAGTGGCACGAAATGGAATATTGCTTGGATAGCAAATCCATTATGTGGAAAGTCCGAATCGAAAGCTCACTGTGTGGATGTCATCTGCAGACTGCATACTTCTGGTTTCCGGAAGAACAGCCTATGGTGAATGGAAGGCCCAATATACGGAAGTGAGGCTAAGCAGCCATGTGCAGGACGTGACGATTCCTTGGGTGAGCCCAGTACCAGAGCGCTGTGTGTTGGCTCTGCAAGTATGGAAGCCTCCTTGGATGGCGGGGAATGCCCATGGTCTGCCCCTGCCTTCTCTTGAGGGCTGACCAGGATGTCTTTGGCTGTTCTATATGGGCCAGCTGGGATGGGGGATAACACCACAACAGTGAGAGCCAAACGTCCTAAGAAACCCCCGGGAAGGTTAACCCGGTCAACAAATGCCCGCAGAAGTCGGATGTGTCGGCCTAACGGCGCAAGAACGCAGCTCTGCTGTGGACAGGCACAACGCAATCACGTCCGAAAAAAAAAAACTCCGGATGAACGAAGAAGAAGAAGAAGAATTTATAAAGTGCTACCTTGTTACTCATCATCATCTCATCTCATCATATTCCTCTTGCACCTTGCGGTGTCGAGGTGAAGTATGGGCTTCATGTATCGATATTCCCATGGACTCTGCTATTCCCTCCGTCCAACGTTTACGTGGTCGGCCTCTTCCTCTGTTTCCATCTGGTCTGTACATCATTGCTTGTTGTGGTATGCTGTTGAATCTACCTTGTTACATTTGTAATAAAAACCGTTGGTGTGTGTGTGTGTGTGTTTTTTTTTTTTTTTTTTTTTGTTTTTTTTTGTGCTTTCCCCCCCCCCCCAAATTGCTTTTTTGGGTCGATTTTTGGTACTTTTTCATCAATAGGAGATAGCAACACTGCAAGAACACTCCTACAAGAACACGCCTACAACTCCTACAAGAACAATCAACATGCTCACACTGCAGTCTAACGTTGAGAGAAACATTATTTCAGTGGCCCCAGTTATTTATATTTATGTGCATTAAGAGCACACATCAGAAAGCCTCAGTAGCGAAGTGGTTAGACATGTGAATGCCGACCCGGTGGTCATCTGTTCGGATTTTTTTTTTTTTTTTGTAATTGACCGGAGCTCCCAGGTCGATTCAGCCTAATATCAAGAAAGCCTTGGAAAGTAAAGGCGTCGGTTACCGAGTGCTGGTGGTCTATAGAAATGTGAGTCTAGCACCGAATGCGACATGTGCCTTTAAGAGCACATATGGGATGTGTGCCGTGTGTGATGACATCGATGACTAGTTAATCAATCACTGAATAATCCTATGGCCCTTACGTCTAGTAACGCCTTGTAGGGTGGCAAACAAAATCCTCCACTTTGGGTAATCATCTGTAATTTTATGTATGTTGACCTGTTTTGATCTATCTATTGTATTTAATCATCTATGATTAAGCTCAAGGATATTAATTGGTTGTTTATTTTTTACGCATTCCATTTGGGGCCTATTGCATTGCGGATCTGGTGATAGGTATATTACAAGTATCTCAGAAATCAGAGTGGGTACGCCTGATGGCAAAAGACACTGGTCCTAGGGAAAGCTAATCCACACGCAAATTTCAGTCCAGTGCTTCTATAGTCTGTCCAGAATTGAATGCCTTCATTCACGATCAATTATTTTGAAAACTGTTGCATCGTTATGAAATTTTTCCTGCCGTCTTATATTTACCCCCACCCAAAGAATATGTCTTTGATAGGTCCAAAAGCAACTTAAATAATTGAAAGCGGTGACATTTCTTTGATGTTTTGGTGAAAAACTTGTGATTTCTCGCCAACAAACTTGTTTTACAGTAATGCCCCGTTCCACTACCCGAGGCTCTTGTCATAAGGCCAATCCCATGTCCCACGAGAAAATTAACTATTCAACGCTAATGTTTCCGTGTGAAGACGTAATACATTTAATAATGTACACTTCATCTCTGACCCGTAAATTATATACCGCATATTTAAAAAAAAAACTTTGAAATCTGCTGTACAATAGTAGTATATTGGGGCGTTCAGACATACAATTTGACATCCAAGATGGCGGCTGATAGTTTTATGAAGGTTTTTTGCCGATTGGATAAAAATCCCGGGTGAAATTTTTTTTGGCGGCGTGTGGGAAAATCCCGGGTCTATGACTTTTTTAGGTGGGTAAGTTTCTGTGAAAGTAATTAAGGTTGGTTGGTCTATTTTTTTTTTTGGTGGGAATTTGTCTCTGGAACGGGGTGAAATATTTTTGGCGGGTAAGTGTGAAAGTAATTAGTGGGAAAGTGTATGAAGGGGTTGAAGGGAAAGTTATTTTGGTTAGAAAGGAGTATATGATCTATTAGTATGAGTGGTGAGTGAAAGATAAACTGTCATTAGACAACTATGAGTGGTGAGATGTAGTGAAAGATAAACGAGTGGAGTGTATATGGCGAAATAAGACAGTAGTGTTTAGGCGGGAATGATCGGGTCAGAGGGCAGAGGTGTAATGAAAGCGAGGGTTCCAAGCATATTTACGCTCGTAGAAAATTCTAGATGGTTGCTGGGTGTGGGAATGTAGTCTGTGAAAATAATTAAAGTAGGAAGGGGTAAAAGTTGGATCGTGTGTTAAGTGTAGGGCAATAGTAGTGTCTTAGTGAAATTAAAGGGTGGCTTCTTCACCGAAATAAAGTAGTAATGGATATGTTGGTAAGGGGTATTAGTGGTCGATATAGGGATGGTTATAAATATAATATGAGGTTATAATCTGAAAGAATTAAGAGTCTGGGTCTAGTAATATAGTGAGGGGGTCGTAGAGTGGTTGATGTCGGCTGTAATGGTGATGCTTGTCGATCGGGCCCGCCGAACAATGAAGAGGACTATCATCACTTTGTATAGTCAATAAAGCAAATATATAGATCTTTGTTCAATTACTCTTCTCAGTATATACAGTATACACAGCATTTACTGTGCCCTTTCCTTCTACAAACCCACATTGTTCTTCTCCTATTTCGGGTTGTATTTTCTTCTTAACTCTTTGCATTATAAATCTCAGCAAAATCTTCGTGATGTGACTCATTATACTAATTGTTCGATGTTGATCACATTCCAAGGCTCCCGATTTCTTCGGGATTGCAATAAATATAGAATTACATAATTCAGGAAGTATATCTCCAGTATCGTATACTGCGTTCAGCAGTCTGATGACTTGGTCTATTCCATATTCTTCTAAGGCATTGATCATTTATATTGTGATGGTATCTGTACTCGGGGTCTTGCCAGTTTTAATATGGTTAAGAGCATTCTGAACTTCTATCTTCAAAATTGATGGTCCTTCATTATTATTCCGATGATCAAATTGTTCTTCTCTTGTATCATCATAAAGGTCTTTCAAATAATCTGACCACGCATGTAAAATCTGATCTTTTTCTATTATGATTTTGCCATCTTTGGTTTTTAGGCAAACCGTTGATATATGTGTGTTCTTTTGTTAGTGATGTCATTAATTCTTTTGTGCATTAATTTTGTATTCCGGGTGTTGTGTTGGTTTTCAATTTCCTTGCAATTTTCTTCAAGCCATGTTTCTTTTGCCTCTTTGCATAGCTTCCTGATTTTCCTGTGAATCTCGTCATATTTTTTGTTATTTCTTCTTATTTCCATGAGTTTTAAGATGTCTTCTGCCATCCATTCCTTGCGTCCCATTATCTTTATTTTTGAGATGGTTGTTTCTGCAGCTTGGCTGACTGATTTCTTTAATATTTCCCATTGGTCACTGATGTCTTGAAATAATATTTTTCCATATCGGACAATGCATCAAATCTGTTCTTTACCTCTACGTTGAATTTATCTTTCATTGTCGGGGAATGAACAGGTGGACAGATTGGCTGGCTTGGCAAAACTTGGTGGAGTATTGATGCATGACAAAACAGACGTGGTTGCGGCCTTGTGGGAGCACGTGTACACCTCGGAGGAGCAAATGGATCACCATAGTCTGGTAAGAATGAGGCAGCGAGGTGTGACGAGGGGATCTGGCCGACGATCGACGCTCAGAGGAAAGGCGAGACGGACATATAATCAGATTGCTACTGGAACTATTAGTGTTGGACCTCTTCGCTGGCTGCTGAGGATGGGGACGAAGCGCTTATGGGAATGTCCCGAATGCTGTGATGTCGGTTCCTAAATCAATCAATCAATCTTTGTATCTTTTATCTTTTATTTCCTCACTTTTCAGTGCTTGTAGATCAAATTTTGTGTTTCTTGGTGAGTATTTGACGTTCTTTAATTTTATATGTAAATTGCTTAAGATTAATCTATGGTCGCTGTAGCAGTCTGCGCTTGGTATAGTTTTTGCGACTTTTAAGGCATTTCGAAATCTTCTGTTGATGAGAATGTAATCAATCTGATTTCTGATCATATGATCGGGACTCCTCCATGTCCATAATCTCCTTGTGTGCTGTTGATACCTGGTGTTTTCAATAATCAAATCATGCTCTTTTGCCCACAATACAAGTCTGCAACCTCTTTCATTCTGTTCCCCTAGTCCACACTTGCCTACTATGCACCCGTCCTGTTGATTTCCAGCTTTTGCGTTCAAGTCACCCATTATGATATTTACTTCAGAATTCTTGCATTTCTTGAAGACTTTCTCTAAATCATTATAAAATTCATCAATGCTGTCATCACTACTGTCTGCTGTTGGTGCATAAACTTGTATGACGTTGACATCAACTTCACCAGTAACACTCTGTCTGATACAGTCCAATATCCTTTGATCGATTTTGCTCTCTCTGTATCCAAAATAATTGCTACTCCTCGCTGTTGTTTCTCTCCACCAGAAGAGATTATTCTATATTCTTCAGATGTTATAATGTCCATCTGGTATTACATATACCTGAAAGATTAATATTTAGTCTTCTCATTTCATTCATGTTATCAAATTTTCCATCCCCACTCATAGTTCTTACATTCCAGTTCCTACTTTCTATGTTGATACTCTTTTGCACTCAGTCGCCTGCTGACGGTCTGGAATCACTTGCTGCACATGACTACCCCTACCAGGCGAGGCTGCTCCTATGGAGAAACCCATTTACGCCGTTTCTCAGATTATCGATGCGATTGCAGTACATGATATTCTTGGCATCTGTAAAGAAGGTAGTTAGCCATTGCTTTCCTTCCTAGCAGTGACCATACTGGTTGATGACCGTAGCCATTGTCTCCCCCCCCCCCCCAAAAAAAAGAGACCCTGTGCTTACCGTCGTAAAGCTGGAGACCATAACCTACAACTATCCGTTGGCTGCACCTAAACTTCATCCATCACCTTCACCCATGGCTTCTAGTAACCCTGATCGGGGCGAGAGGGGGGGGGGGGGGGGCTAAACGGGTACTCCATCTTGCCCAAGGGTGTCCCGTAGGCTAGCGGAGGGAAGGAGGCACCTTATCTCTCTTTTGATAGGGAATACCCCTACCCCGCCACCCATTAACGAACAGTCTAATAAATCAGCTGAAAGCCCATACCAGCCTCAGATTAATAATTTTTTGACCGAATATGCCATATTTCGGAAATTAATTTGAAAGGGATTGTTAGCCTTCGAAGTTAATAGAGATCAAAAGATAATTCGTTACTTTTATTTTACAAGCACACCTAGATTCGAAACTGTCGCCTCGAAATGACGGCTTGACGGTGAAACATTCTGACGGGCAAGAATCCGATCCGACTTTTATATTTGTTTACGTCTGGCCACTTGGTCCAAGAACCGCATGGTGGTGTAGATTGTGGATTGTGTGTTGGACTAGGCGTTTCTTTCACCGACTGGGGAAATATATTGTACTAGCACATCAATATGGGGAAAGTAAAGACGCAGAGAAAGCGTCTCCATGAACAAATTTCCGACGAACAACATGCTCAGCCAAGCAGTCGTGTACGGAAAGACAGAAAAAGAACAGAGGAAGATAAGGTAAAAAAAACTGAAATGAAAACATTCGACTTCGTAAACTTAACTGAACTACGATTTTTGCGTGTTCGCAGACACATGTCCATACTAATATTTTTTTTGTAATTATCACAGACTTAATTACAAATTATAAAAATATGCTTACGTGACGTCACAATCAACCCCGACAATTTTGGCCTGTTTTAATGATTTAGTCATGTTTATTCACAATCAAATTGCGAGTAAACGAATGGTCTATTCGCAATCGAATTGCGAATAAAGTGGGCACTCCTTCGAATAACGGTCGCAAATTATTTCTTGTAAAAGACATCCCTTACAGGGCCTCATTAGGTGATTATGCTCGTTCAGGGGCGATATGTAGTTATTGAGTGTGGCGGACAGCTAGACAGAGCGATGGATGCAATAAATGTTTTTGGGCCCAGAGGGCTGTCACTGTCGTCGGAGTGTATACCTATCATTTATATATAGAAATGCGTACGTACAAGATATAGATATACACTCCGACGACCCGGAAGGCCCAGAAAACATTTATTGCAACCATCGATCTGTCTAGCGGTCCATGTCACATTTAACCGGAAGTGATCGACAACATCAACTAATGAGGCCCTGTAGGGGATAATTTTTAACACTAAATAATTTGGGACCATTATTCGGAGGAGTACCCGAAGTGTCTATTCACAATCGAATTGCGATTAGATACTTTGTTTATTCCAGCTCACTAGTCAATTTAGTTCATTTGGCAAATAACATTCATGTTAAACGACATCTATTGGATCCATAGATTACGACACTCGATCACTCTGTCGTTGCCTGGGGGGGGTCCGCCTCCGCGCCCCCCCCCCCCCCATCCACCGGCAGCTTCCGCAGATCCATAGAGCACACTTTATCCACAAGCTTCGAGTTTCTGAGCTCTATATTTTAGTTCGTAATGTTTAATATGCCGGTCTCCCTGACCTAGGAGTTAACGTCTTTCTCCGTAATCCTGTTTATTCTCATGAGTAACATAACCTGCATGAGAATTATAGTGGTTCTCGCCGTGTTGATAACTTACAGGGTATGTGAGCCGGTCACTCAGAAAAGCAATGGCAAACTACTGAGCATAATCTTTCCAAGAAATCAACAATCAGCTGAAAGATGCTGATATTGACAGCGATGTCCTGTAAAGGATATGCGAACAAAACAAGAAAAAATGTTTACTATTATTACAAAAATGAAAAAAAAAAGGATATGTGAACAAAAAAAAGTGTTTAATATTGTTTTTTGCCAAAATGAAAAAAAAAATTTCCTCCCCCACGGAGAATCAACCCCTGTCTCTCGCGTGTCAGGCGGAGATATGTAGCAAAATGCTACTGAGACCACAATATCAACTGAACAAGACTTAATGATAGTCCTGATGATGCCACGTACATCATGTGACTAGCAGCAATTGCGAAAATCACGTGACCAGTCGCAATTCAATTGTGAATAGAGACTTCGTTTACTCGCAATTCAATTGTGAATAGAGACTTCGTTTATTCGCAATTCGATTGCGAATAGACACTTCGTTTTGTTTTTGCATATCCTATTTAATTTATATATATAGGACACCTCTGTCAAGACTAGCATTTTACTGATGTTGTTGATGTCTTGGCAAGTTTACATTTAGTAGTTTGCCAGTGCTTTCTGAACAACCTGCTCCCATACCATCATGTTAAAACTGAACACGGCACGGTTTGCTGCCAAATCGGTCGCAGCTGTGTTTCGAACGTAGATGAATTGGCTCACAAATTGTGTCCACAAGCAAGTGCTTAGCCACGGAGACCGGCAGTCATGTTGAACATTCAGTAAATAGAATTGTTTTCTGAACCATCACATCGAATCCTCATTGTCGAAGTCAGTGCCAAGCGGACTGCTTCCAAATCGCCCGTAGCTGATTTTGTACCTCCGACTCAGTATGACAGGGAATTTGTGAATCACGATCACTGCCCAAATGTCTCCACAGTGCCAGCCAGGTTATGTAGTATTAGTTAGCCAGTCGACAGATCATCCTCATTGCACATCGAACCATTCAACCTATGAGTGTCAGATCCCCTCCTTAGTAAATCCTGCATCGTGTAGGGGCTAACGACACCAGTTCTGTGTTGGTTTACTACTCTTCTTTGGCTTCCTGCATAGTGTTCTTGTCTGGCCACACCTCCTTTAACATGTGTTCTTGCAGTCTGACCATGGATGTAGATTCACAGTCATCACTCATCACTTGGTCCTCGCAAACGACTTACTTCTAATAAAGCATTCAGTATGTCAGAATGGTCCATGGCTCATCCGCCCTCCACAGTGACCATACCTGCAATCCTGCCAACCTGCTCATTTCCCTGTACACCCGCATGGCCCGGCACAAAAATGAAACTAATGTTTGCCAGCTGTGACCACTCCAAAGACAACAACTAGCCACTTTAGTAACATTTTCTAAATTGCTTTGTAATTATATAACCTGCATAGCTGGATACCTCTTGAAAAAACAAATCCAGCGGTACCATATTCAAATCTGTAGGTCAGTTTTAAGCCGAGATATTAATGTTTGTGTGTCAGTTTACATTTAATATAAACAAAGAGAAAAAAACAACTGATTTTGACCCTTTCACAATGTGTGACCCTATCTACACACTCACACAACTGTTGGTTACACTGACACCAAGTGATATTACCGCTACCGCTGTCTAACTCAAGGACAGATAACTGCTATCATATATATATATATATATATATATATATATATATATATATATATATATATATATATATATATATATATATATATATATATACACACACACACACACACTCACAGATATATACATATCCATGTCATGATGTGATGACGTCAGACCTCACTACTGCACGCACTGTTTGTCAACGCGAGGCAGAGATCCATTCTGTCCAGAGAATTCGCCTTACAAAGTTACTCAAATATAAATGTAACCGAACTTGTAAAGTGATAATTTACACATAAATACTACAATGGGTGTTGAATGCAAACATGCATTGATTATAATTTCAGTCGCTCTGAATAATCTATAAGAATACTAAATGATCATCGCTATTTTCCCGCCATGGAAATACAACATTACGGCATCATAGCATGCGATGTTAATGATTTCAGTTTGGGATGTAATCGCCAAATTAAATAGTAGAAAATTACACAATATGCGTAAAAATTGATGTTCAATGAATTATTCATACTAGATCAATTTACGTCTGTATAAAACAATTTACGAGTCGACTTACGTCTTAACAAGAGTCTCTTTATCTCCATAAGAAGAAAAATTTGAGAAGCCAACATGTGTAGATTTGTAGACAACGGAGGGAGCTACAATACTTAGTAATCGGTTTCTGTATTAAAGCGATCTTGAAATAATTGGGAAATTTTAACATCAAGAGTGCTCTAAATCTCCTTAAATCGGAGACACAAAAAATAGTTCCCGACAAAACCCGCAAATATATTTCCGGTAAAATTCTGCAATCTGTAAAATGGTAGCTGCAACAACCACTGTCTTCTGACCCACCCCATCTCTATCTTCCTGAGCATACTCATTGAGTCACTAAGGAAACATGCTAGAGTCTGTGTCTCGAGCCATGTGTTATGGTAGCTTCCGGTCAAGATTGCGGCAAACGGTTATGTAGTGTATTATAATTATCTTCTTCTTCTTCAGCGTTCAGAGCCATTGAGGTTCTTTGCTGCAGATACAATCCGTCTCCATTCGTCTCTCTGGTTGACCTTCTCTTGCCAGTCGTTGATTTCAAGTGCTTGTAGGTCTGTATATACATTATCTCTCCACCGTCTTCTTGGTCTACCTCGGGGTCTATGGTCATTTATTTCCTGAGTGTAAGCGAGTTTTGTTTCCCTATTTTCCATTCTTTCTATATGCCCCAGCCATTGTAGCCTTCATGATACCAGTGATTAGCGGGGACTTAAAAAATGACATCGGGATCCCATGATACTGCACTCACAATCAAGCATATGAAGCGAGAGTGTATTGTATCATTGACAATGGTGATTCAAAAGCAGCGTAGTGTAGAGTAGTGCAATTGGTTGTCTGTGGCAGAATTGAAGGCCCAACATACTGGTGGGGGGGGAATGAGCAGTCAGACAGATTGGCTGGGTCTGCACCCGTTGGTGAGGTATTTATTGGTGCATGATAAAGTAGATGTGACAGGGCCATTTGGAATCGTGTGTATAGTGCAGAAAAAGGGTTAGATCATCACCTCTTGGAGAGAATAGTGCTGCAGAGAGTAACCAGAGGCTCTGGCCAGCATTCAAAACTCTGAGGAAAGATCAGACTGCTACTGATACCATTAGTATTGGAACTCTTCACTGGCTGTTGAAGATGAGGATGGAGCACATCTGGGAATGTCCAGAGAGCTGTGAATTAACTCAATTGAGGCCCAATAATTGGTAGGTTTAAAAAAAAATGCTGACAAAGGACACTTAACTGTAGTTTATACCAATGTTTCTGTGTGTTGTGGAGTGAGATTTGGCTGGAGATGCTTAACGAGAGTAAGATGAAAGGTCATAGTAGTTAGTATTAACATAGGACTACAAGACGACTATTTGTGATTATTTTGGAGTGGCTGCGATTTGAGGTGGCCATGATCACTCAGCTTTGGGGTGGCCATCTGCTGCTCTGGTCACCAGAACTGAGTCTTTTCTATATAGCAACATAGTTTTAAAAGGACAGATTTGGCATGTGTTGGTGTCAAGCGCAGAGCATGTCTTTCTGATTCTTAAAAAAATTTTTAAAATTATCATGGGTGGATATACCGGTATACTGAGTGAGTTTGGATCATCCTGGAGTATAAAGCAAATAGGTAATGGGTCTATTGGTTTAAAGGTCACTGTAACGACCATTAATCAGAACTAAAACATGATGGACAAGGGAGATATTTTAAAGATCTACGAGTAACATAATTAAAAACATAATAACAGATGAAGCAACCTGCATAAGCCTAGGGAATCTAGATTTCAGTTTATGTCTTTACACCAAGAAGAGATTTATGAGGTAGGTTAATCTAGCCAGTATATTCTGTAATGATCAGCATTTACACATGTGCTGAAAGATGGACTTTGGGTTGCCGGAGTGCTATAATTTTCATTATTAATTAACTAATCTTTGAACACTGATTATGATTATGTTAACTGTCAAAATATAGGTTGATATCCTGATTTATTTTAGTATTAAAATATTTTGCTGTTTAGAATAATAATTGGTAGCACAGATACATTCTTCAGTATTTGATAGTCACATTTAATATAGCTATGTTACATATAAATTACTTTGTTATAAATTATTGATGATTTTATTTCATTTTTTTTTCAGTTTGTAGATGAAAAACTCTCAAAAAAGATCTTAGCCCAGGCTCGCAGACAAGGAGAGGATTTACAGAGAGAACATGAAGGATTACAGACTGAGTAATTATTTTTTTGTAATCTTAGAAATTGTTGTTCTCCTGTTATTTACATTAACTCTTCAAGGCTGTGGACTCAGTATTCTGGGCTGGTGAAGGGATGCCAGATATCATGGCTAATAACTTTTGTAAAAGCTTTTTGTTTCTCCTTGGTTGTGTTTTTTAAATGTTTACTTTATAACTATGTATAACACCAGTATGGTGTTTTAAAAAAAATTGTGGAAATTCTAATTTGAAATATGCAAGGGTTGGTAGAACCACATCGATTCAAGTTGACTTTTGTGTGGCTTGGAGAATTTAGGACTGATGGCTTAGTTCCACCCCGGTAGACAAGCAAAGCAACACACACATTTCAAGCATGCTCATAAGCTCTCCGAGCATTGAGTGCAAAGCTTTGATTCTGATTGTCTACCATCTTTTTTTTTTTTTTTTTTTTTTTTTTAGCATATCCTTTACAGGACTTAGCTGTCAACACCAGCATCTTTCAGCTGTATGTTGATCTCTTGGCAAGATTACGCTCAGTAGTTTGCCATTGCTTTCTGAGCGGCCGGCTCAGTATCCCGCAAGTCACGAGCGGGGGTCGAACCGCCTCAGCTCTCGCTCCGCTACGAGACTCTGCGTGATAAATGGGATTACAGAGAGAAAGTGTTGTAACCCCACAGCCAGAGAGACCGGCTGTCTACCATCATCACGGGTAATTACTGTGATTCTCTAACAGTGTTATAGCATGCACAATGCATAGTCCTTGACAGGCTTCAACTCAGCACTGACCATCTTGGATCCTGCTTTCATGAACCTACTAGTGCTTGTCCAGGATATCTCACTGTGAGGTGAAGAGAGGTCTTGGTCAGCATGAAGCACATCTCAGCCTCTGTATGCCTTTTCTTCTGCCCTTTTTACCCCATTTTCGGAGTAGGTCCTCAGCCAACTCATGCCAAGCTTTATCTTTTGTCTCCTGCATCTCACCCCATGCCATCCCCTTAATTCATTCATTCATCATGTGCCATGCCAGTATGTGTCAGCAGTCATGTTTTATCATCTTAAACTATAACCAGAGTCGTGGATTAGCTGTCCCAACCATGCCATGTGGTCAAGCCATCCAGATATTTACTTCTCCGCCTTCCCCTTGTTCTTTTACCCTCATTCTTGACAGTTGTCACCAAGTTCTCCTGTTTATTTTTTTTTCTCATGTGCCCAAAAAATTTAACTTTCTATGTCAATTTTCTCTAATCAGTTTGCAATTTTAATTTGCCTCTTGTAGAACTTGCTCATTGGTTTTTCTGTCTGTCCATGGTATTCTGCTCATCATCCACGTTTCACATCCATACAAAAGTACAGGTTCTATGTGGCACAACTTTCTTTTTTTCTTTGCAATTGACATCCTTTTATTAATCAGTATGTTTTCCAGTTTGCAAAAGGCTACCTTTGCCATATCGATTCTTGTTCTAATCTCTTTAGGGCACCTCCCATCAGATATTATGACTGTTTCGAGATAATATTCCCCATAATATTCATCTTTAATTCTCTTCTCTCTTTTTTTTTTATCTCATCCTTTTTTAATCTATTTTATTTACCCTGTGGGTTCCAGTGGAAGGATTTTCTGGTTATATAGTTAAGATTTCTCAATGTGTGTAAATGTACTGGATGCCTCAATGACAGGTGCCTGTTTTAATGAAACAAAGCTATTAACCAAAAGTATTATTGGTTAATTATTTACCTGAATTATATATAACTCCACAGTTCACGGAAGAAAACTCCAAAGGGAAAGCAACCCCCACAAAAACACATAAAGCTAGGGGGAGCTTCAGCTGCTGATAGTGATTCTGATGATGATGAAGCCAGCAAGCATCTGTTTGACCATTTCAGCAGTCTGGAAAAAACTGTCATGGTAAAGTATTTTAATTCACCACTTTGTGTATCTACATGTATATGTTCATGGTCTTTCTGCCTTTGCGTAGTGGTGAGTGTGTTTGCTAACCGGAACATGGGTTTATATTCAGATCCCAATAGTAACAGGATTTTTTTGTGTGTGACTAGTATTGTTCTGTTGTCGACCCGGCCTAATAAAATGGGCCCCGAATAATTTTCTGAAAATTGTCAAAAAGGAAAAGTATTGAAAAAAATAACTGCCACACCTACCTTATTATGCTATTATCTAGTATATGCAAAAGACTAATACTTCACATCTCAATGGTATGAAATTACCTGTATCTTTTTTAAAGATTTTGAAAGAATTTGTGTGTACAGTTTTGATATGCTGTTGATAAATAATTAATAAGCTCAAGGATTTGTGCTAAAAGACTGACATGTATCTGTTCTCTTGCTTTCATGCAACATAGTTTTAATTGCTATCACAGTTTCATGCCAAGGACATTTTACGTTTTAAAAGAATGTTTGATCAAATGCAGTAGTTCAAAAACTTGTATGTATTGCCATTCTTGCCTCGATACAATTGTTCTTGTTCTTTTCAGTGTTGATATCCTGACTGAAATTGTGAATAAAAATGTAGATTCAAATAGTTAATTATGTTAGAACACAAGAACTAAAGGGAGCCATGGTAGCATAGAGGTTAGAAGCTCGCCTACCAGCCCTGTGTTCATGGGGTTGCCCCACATCAGGCTGGTTTAGACATTTTTTTTATTCAAAACAATGTTTTCCCGTAGTGAATTTGAATAACGAAGACACAAACAATAGATTGCACGATTTATTGCCTGGCATATTTCGCTGCATTTCGTCAGGTACATACTGCAGAAATCACACAACTTACGTGAATTAACTAGACAAATCCTTCAAGTTGAAATATACACATATTCGCACAGTAATGTCAATTATCTAACACGGTAATTTTAAGCTGACTAACATGTCTTTCTGTTTGCACAATTCTGGCTTGCGTTGATTGATCATAATTGCTTCTGCAAATTTTAACAAGCGAGTATTTTGTGTGTTAAACAACACGCGAAAGGCAGTGTTTCTGTCCACCATATGGCCACTGTCGACGATGTGCCTACCAATTGAAGACGCCGGGAGCTTCCGGTGTGTCGGCCCCACGAGGCTAGCATCTCCTGTGTGTTGTATCTTGTTGACCCATTGAGGTATGTGTTCTAACACCCGTTTGTTATGCTGTCTCTCAGTTCTACCAATGTAAACGGCCTGGCATCTACATGTGAATTGGTAAATACAATTGTTTGTGGCGTACAGAGGAACAGGCTCTTTGACTGCTGGTGTAGGAATCGGTACAGTTTTAAATCTAATGACTGGAGTTGCGGCACAGAATTTTCGGCCTACAGCTGTAGTAAACCGGTCTAGTAGACGTTGCATTACGTCATCCCCTCGAAAGGTTAGCTGGATGAATACCTTGAGTTTAGGGACTGTAGTTACGTCTGCTTTGGGTTTGGGCTGTTGGCAGTGGCGCTTTATAAATCCTGTGGAGTACCCATTAAGGTTTAAGACATTCTTCAGAGTTTCAAATTCCTCTGTCAGTGTGTCCTGGGTGCATATCTTTCTAACAAGGTCCGTACTAAGCCCCGTTTGTACTGGACAGGTGTGAAGCTCTGAAAATTTAGGTATTGGCCAGTCCATGTTCCTTTGCGATACACCGATCTTTGAATTGTGCCGTCTGCTCTACGTCTCATTAGAATATCTAGGAATGGCAACGCTTCGTTGTGTTCGTGTTCCATAGATAGAGAGATGTTTTTATGCGTCTTGTTCATTGTGGCCTGAAACGATGTTGCTTGTAGCTCGTCTGTGGTGATAATTAGTATATCGTCGACATAACGACGGTAAAAGGCCAAGTTGTTGATGTCTGAGGATCTCTTTTCTTCTAAATGTGCCATGAAGATGTCCGCTAGAATAGGACCAAGAGGACTCCCCATGGCCACTCCGTCAATTTGGCGGTATGACTGTTAGAAAATTGAATTGGATGTTGGCGGTACAAAGTAGTAGTAGCCTCTCCAGAATAGGTGTTGGTTTGCCTAATGTTTTTTATTATACAAGTATGGTTCCAGCACCATATGCTCAGTGCACCCTTAAGGCATGCGAATGGATCCTTTACTTAACAAAAAACTAAAATAGGAGCCACGGCAGTGAAACGGCTAGCACTCGCTGTCTTGCTTGCCAACCTGGTAGTCAGCTGTTCTAACCCCTATTGAAACAGGGATTTTCTTAAAAATTGGCTTTGGCTTCCTGGTCTGTTCAGCCAAAAATGGATATTAGAAAATGTCTTGGGATTTGAAAAAAAGCCTACATGATATTGAGCACATTACCCAAATTAGACTATATAAAAATGGAACTGGCCCAATGTATATTAAAAATACCTCACGGCGTGGAATAAGATCCTGTACTTTGCAAGAAATAATATAGTATCTCTTATATTTGCATTGCATATTGCAGGAAATCAATGACGAAGATGAAAACGACTTGAGAAAATTCATGAATCCAAATCCTTCACAGAGAAGGACTTTAGCAGATATCATCAGCGAAAAACTAGCAGAAAAAAAGACTGCTATGACTGGTAAGCTATTGGTTTACATTGATGCTATAACTGTGTGTATTGTTTTATTCTTGTTTGTTCTTTCAGTTTGCTTGGTAGTTTTATGTAAAAAAAAATATACTTGCTGCATAGTTTTAAACCAATCTGCATTTAATGTGTTCAATGACGAAACAATTGAGGTTGTTTGACAGCGTTCAAACTACCATGAAATACACTCAAGTATAACCATTTGAGGAGGTTACAGCGTCTACCTTAGGCTATGAAATTACTTGGTTTGAATCCCATCATACTGGACATTGGTTGCAAGAACCTTTGGTTTATGATATCAGAGGTTCTGTCAGATCTCTGAAATACCTAGCCTTCTTGCACAAGGTTTAATGTAGGGAATACAGGAGATTCTGTGCGCAAGTTATGCATGTAAAAAATCCTATTGTATTTGGAAATAAGGAGATTCTGTGTGCAAGTTATGGATGTTAAAAATTCCATGGTATTTGGAAATACAGGAGATTCCATGTGCAAGTTATGCATATTAAAAATCCCTTGGTATTTGATGGAAATTGCAAAGAATGGGTCATAAGGCCTCTGTCCTGACAAAAGTGCTAGGAAAGAAAACTTACCTACAGGTAGATAGAGCTCATTACCTTGAATGAAGTCTGTTTAGAGGAAATAAACCTTATGCAAATGCATGCAGAAGTTGGACACAAAATTCTGAGCTACGGAGGTGCAGAGCTGTGTGTGACACACATTCATTGACAAAGGAGCGCAGATGAAGAAACATTACTATGTGACAGCAAATTACAGTAATTAAAAATACTGTCCAATCGATGAAGAAACATTACTATGTGACAGCAAATCACAGTAATTAAAAATACTGTCCAATCACATCTAGAAGTAAAGACCAATTAGATTATTAAATTGCAAACTTCAAGCTTAAGAGTAATGATACAGGAGCATTCTTACTTAAAGTAAATAGTTAGTTGCATATCCTTTACAGGACATCGCAGTCAACCCCTAGCATTTGTTGTTGTTAACTGTTTGCGATTTCTTGGCAAGTTAACGTTCAGTAGTTTGCCATTGCTTTCTGAACAACCAGAATTCATACCATTGTATGAAAACCAGCACAAGGCAGTTTGGTCCAAATCGCCAGCAGCTGTGTTTTGAACGCTGTGTTACAAATTTTAAAAAGTAGTCTCAAGGCAGACGTTGCTGCCATGACATGAGGTGTGGATGCCAGGTCTGTACTGGTAGGGAACCGTCTCTACTGAGGATTGAACTCAGACCAATGTTGAATGTCTTGGCAGGCAAGTGTGCTAACCACTATGCCACCATACATTTAGGAAACTGCACATAAATGAATTGGTAAATAAATGTTATTTTCATCTTTTGACCATCTGTGGACCATGCATTTCCAAACCTTTCTGTGCAAAACCTTTTTGCCATCTATGAACCATGCATTTCAGACCATTGTCTAATACATTTTTACCATCTGTGGACCATGCATTTCCAAATCATTGTCTTAAACCTTTTCACGATCTGTGGACCATGCATTTCCAAACCATTGTCTAAAACCTCTTTTACAATCTGTGGACCATGCATTTCAAATCATTGTCTAAAACCTTTGTTTATGATCTGTGGACCATGCATTTCAAACCATTGTCTAAAACCTTTTTACCATCTGTGGACCATGCATTTCAAACCATTGTCTAAAACCTTTTTACCATCTGTGGACCATGCATTCCAAACCATTGTCTAAAACCTTTTTACCATCTGTGGACCATGCATTTCAAATCATTGTCTAAAACCTTTGTTTATGATCTGTGGACCATGCATTTCAAACCATTGTCTAAAACCTTTTTACCATCTGTGGACCATGCATTTCAAACCATTGTCTAAAACCTTTTTACCATCTGTGGACCATGCATTCCAAACCATTGTCTAAAACCTTTTTACCATCTGTGGACCATGCATTTCAAACCATTGTCTTAAACCTTTTCACGATCTGTGGACCATGCATTTCCAAACCATTGTCTAAAACCTCTTTTACAATCTGTGGACCATGCATTTCAAATCATTGTCTAAAACCTTTGTTTATGATCTGTGGACCATGCATTTCAAACCATTGTCTAAAACCTTTTTACCATCTGTGGACCATGCATTTCAAACCATTGTCGTGTAATTGTAGAACTGGAAAAATGACAGCAAAACATTTGCTGCAGGATTGCCCAATATATGCAGAACAGAGAAAGATATTTTTGCCCACACCTGCTTCATTTGAGGACAAGCTCTATGGAGATATCAACAAGCTAAAGTTGACTGCAGCTTACTTTAACTACATAAAGGTTAACATTTAAAGGTGCATGAAGACCCAGAGGCATGAAATGGAATATTGCTTGGATAGCAAATCCATTATGTGGAAAGCCAAATCGAAAGCTTGCTGTGTGGGCTTCAAAAAAGGTGGAAAAGTGTCCTAGTGGCACGAAATGGAATATTGCTTGGATAGCAAATCCATTAAGTGGAAAGTCTGAATCAAAAGCCCATTGTGTGGGCTTCAAAAAAGGTGGAAAAGTGTCCTAGTGGCATGAAATGGAATATTGCTTGGATAGCAAATCCATTACGTGGAAAGTCCGAATCAAAAGTCCACTGTGTGGGCTTCATAAAAGGTGGAAAAGTGTCCTAGTGGCACGAAATGGAATATTGCTTGGATAGCAAATCCATTACGTGGAAAGTCTGAATCAAAAGCCCACTGTGTGGGCTTCATAAAAGGTGGAAAAGTGTCCTAGTGGCACGAAATGGAATATTGCTTGGATAGCAAATCCATTACATGGAAAGTCCGAATCGAAAGCTCACTGTGTGGATGTCATCTGCAGACTGCATACTTCTGGTTTCCGGAAGAACAGCCTATGGTGAACGGAAGGTCCAATATACGGAAGTGAGGCTAAGCAGCCATGTGCAGGACGTGACGATTCCTTGGGTGAGCCCAGTACCAGAGCGCTATGTATCTGCTCTGCAAGTATGGAAGCCTCCTTGGCTGGCGGGAAATGCCCATGGTCTGCCCCTGCCTTCCCTTGAGGGCTGACCAGGATCTTTGGCTGTTCTATATGGACCAGCTGGGATGGGGGATAACACCACAACAGTGAGAGTCAAACGTCCTAAGAAACCCCCGGGAAGGTTAACCCGGTCAACAAATGCCCGCAGAAGTCGGATGTGTCGGCCTAACGGCGCAAGAACGCAGCTCTGCTGTAAACAGGCACAACGCAATCACATCCGGAAAAAAAAACTATGGATGAACGAAGAAGAAGAAACCATTGTCTAAAACCTTTTTACCATCTGTGGACCATGCATTTCAAATCATTGTCTAAAACTTTTGTTTATGATCTGTGGACCATGCATTTCAAACCATTGTCTAAAACCTTTTTACCATCTGTGGACCATGCATTTCAAACCATTGTCTAAAACCTTTTTACCATCTGTGGACCATGCATTTCAAATAATTGTCTAAAACCTTTTTACCATCTGTGGACCATGCATTTCAAATAATTGTCTAAAACCTTTTTACCATCTGTGGACCATGCATTTCAAACCATTGTCTAAAACCTTTTTACCATCTGTGGACCATGCATTCCAAACCATTGTCTAAAACCTTTTTACCATCTGTGGACCATGCATTTCCAAACCATTCTGTGGCAATATTGTTTCATCTTATTCTTGTGTCTATTACCTGTTTCATATTTTCATGCGGTTCTACGTAAGTCATGAAGCAGGAACTTATTGGTCTGTGCTGTGATGGGGCCATAACATTTTATAGTTCTGAATACACCGAGGAATAGTTAGCCAACCTTTCTCTCACTTAATAAGATGTCGAAAACAAGCGCCATAACCCTTATCCTAATGTGCTCAATACATTATCATTGTAGCTCCATATCAACTACACTACCATGATACATATACCTCTAGTCTATTATTAACACTTTACCGGGCAAAACGCCAGAGAACGTTTTTACCCCCGAACGGGCAAACCGCCCAAAAGCGTCATTGACTATTATGCATTGTAAAAACGCGATCTCTCGGCTTTCCGAGACTTCCGATTGTCTACTTTTGGTTTCACCGATAGCTTGACAATGTGGCCGCCATTCGCAAGCGTGTACTTTGAATTTGAACGGATTTTTAAATAGTTTTTGGGGGTTTTACGCTTTGTATTTCAAAATGGAATTCGATTCTTCAAGTGATAGTGGAGATTTCGCAATTTAAGTGACATTGAAGGGCACGAAGTTGACTATTAATCGGAGCTAGATATCAGTGATCAGTATTACTTTGTGTTAGCAGTCGTTAGTCGTTAGCAGAAAGTGATTCTGATTCTGAAAATGTGTTTGTAAATTGCTGTGTAATTGACTGACAATCACAAACAATATGTTGTATTTTGTAAATATTTGTGTTCATGTGTGGATTACCAGGAACATTCATATGAGTAAAATAATCTTCATGGTTTTTGCTTCATTTTGTTTTTTATTTAAGTAAAATCAGTTGACTAACACCTTTTATGTGATGATTTTACTAACGTAACCCGAAATTTTACAGAACCTCAAAATTCTTCTTGCCCATTCAGGGCTACAAAACAGACAAACGTCTGCCCTGTAAAGGGTTAAATATTACACTATAATTTCTGTGAGAGAGAGAGTATTTTGTATGCATTGTGTTTGACTGATTTGTTATGATCTTGTTCATCAGAGATGATGAGTGATGCTCCAGCTGATGAAGAAATAGATGAAACAGTAAGGGAACATTTCATAAAAATTGGAGACGTGCTGTCTCACTACAGAAGTGGAAAACTACCTAAAGGTTTTAAAGCAGTCCCAAGTTTTCCAAACTGGCAACAGGTTAGTAGTTTAGTCATTCATGGCTGATAAAAATCATCTGCCTGTCAATTTCCTGGGGGAAAAAATAAATGAACGTTGTTTCGATCTAGCTGTATAATTCTTGTTTAGGGTGAAAGTAGTGTATAGCATGGATCCTGTACCGCCGTGTTAGCAAACTGCGCTGATATTGTCATGAGCACGGTCAGATGCTGGTTTGACATCTGGGTTCATCGCCTGAGAAAGTGAAGGGAAGATTGGCCATCTATTCCGCCATGGATTCAGGCCTGCACAATGTGATTGCACTATGATATCACAAATCCATATCAGGAAACTGCTTTGTGGCAAATTGTTTACTACTAGTATTCTGTATTCTGTAATGTTTTTTCAATCTCTCGAAGTCACAGATATATATATATAGTGAGTGAGTGAGTGACACCTTGGAGTCTTGACAGACCAAAGTATGTGAGTTGGAATTTGGCCATAATTCCATCACGATGCCTGGGCAGAGCTTCAGAGAACATGTGGTGCCCAAATGACATGTTCCCTTTCTCGGTCGTGTCTTGTTTTTATCCAGAGGAATGGGTAACCAATGCGCCTGGAACAAGGTAGGCTGCAGACGCTGGCAGCATAGCGCCAAACCTCTGAGACCTCGCCTCCACGAGCAGGAGACGAGCGATGGCCAGACCCTAAACCCTTGGGATTTGACTTAGAGACGTTCAGCCAAATCCAGCAGGTTAGGGTCATATACGTTAAGAGTATTGAACATACCATGGATAGTTAAAATGAGAAGTTAAATGAGATGGAGATGTTTTGAAGGAGCCATGTCACAAATGCAACTTGTTATAGACATAAGGAAGGGTCAACATTCTTTGGCTATATTATGAGAAGGAATCAAATGACACTGTGTGACAGCTGTTATGACTATTGGAAAAAGTGATAGAGGAAGGCAGAGAAAATATTCAAGAAAGTGTACAGGGTGTTTGTAAAGTCTCACTACACTTTGTATGTAGGTCAAATTTGAAAAATGAAGTACATGGGGTCATTAAAAATGTGCTACATTAATTACAATTCTCTGCTATGGTCGAATTCTGTTTTGGGGAAGTTGGAAAATACCAATGAAGTATTCGTCATAACAGGTGTAGAAATGTCCACAACCACTTCAAGACATGACTGTACACGTCTTCATATTGTCAGATACCTTCTGCAACATGTCTGTCGTTATTTCCATGTGTATCGACCGTCATTTAGAAACACTTGTTCAATCAAAAAATTCTTTTTTCCGTTGATAACACAATTCTGTTTGGAGTGCAAACACAATTCTGTTTGGAGTGCAAAGAATTACTCCAACAGACAACAGACATTCGCTACATACTGCATCACGACGGACTGCAGAGCACATTTTTTTTATGACATCATGTACTGTACTTCATTTTTAAAATTTCTTCTACATTCAAAGCGTAGTGAGATTTTATAAACATCGTGTATTATGGTATGGAAAGATGTCAGCACATTAATCAATTCATAGTGCTATATGAAGGAAGTTATGGAGAAGTGATCGACCATGTCAGTTGGCATTGTTGATGATAATGTTAACAATGATAGATTTTGCTTACATTTTCAGCTTGTTGAGCTGACAAGACCTGAAAACTGGACCGCTGCCTCTATCTATGCAGCAACAAGAATTTTTGTGTCAAATCTCCCGAAATATCATTTCAAAGAGTAAGTCTGGTAAATTATATTTTAAGCTGAGAGCATACTGTAAACAACCCTATCATTGTACCGCATTGTTTTCTGTGACTGTTTCTTTATAATGTTAAAAAAAAATTATTTAGTTAACTTTATACAACTTTAAGAAAGGGACAAACAGCATTCATTGGTCATGTTATGAGAATATAGACATTGGAGAATATCGTGACAACTGGAAAGATCAGTGGGAAAAGAGGGAGACTGAGAGAAATGATGCTGGATGGACTGAGATGGTGACATAGAGCAAGATCATCGGCAGAGTTTGTCCAGAACACCAAGATCTGTGGTGACAGGTGAAATCAACACCATTTGGAAAGGCAGCTGATGATGATATGCTTATAATTATTTATCCCAACATAGGACTTTGCATTCTTACAAGGCCCCTGGGCTTCCAATACTATCACACATTCCCCAGATTAGTTGGGTAGTAAGAATACCTCACCTTCTCGAATAAGGGCAAACAAGAGGCGTTTCTGTGTTGTTGTTTTTTTGCGCTCGCTCGCTTTTGAACTCAAGTGTAGCCCATGCACACTATTTTCATAGTAGTGATGGACTGGATTTTGCGTGTTGGTTTGCTTTCCCTATTAACAGTGTCGCTCGCCATCAGGTGAATGCACTCCGACTTCAGAGGTAGTTTCTGTGAGTAAGCTGCATGTTAAATATTTATCCCACAACAGTTGGAAATCACAATATGTAGACTAAATAACCGCTGCCCTGATAACGTTAGGAAAAACAACCACCCGTGTGTAGATAGACCCTGTTACTATGAACAGAATTAGTCTAGGAGGAAACCCAGGATGGTTAACCTGGCAACAAATCCCTGCAGAAGTCGGATGTGTCAGCCTAACGGCGCAAGAAAGCAGCTCTGCTGTAAACAGGCAGAACACAATCACATCTGAAAAGACTCCGGATGAACGCAGAAGAAGTCTAGGAGGAATAAGCCTTACACTTGCTGACCTCTGAGCTAGAAAGTTGAACAAATAAGTCTGATCTGATGCGCACCCCCCAAAGAGAGGATCACATAGGAAGAAGCTGCTATATATGTTATTTTTACAGGTGTCTCCATACAGTATAGGTGTGTCTATGTCTAAGTTTGTATAATTGTTTGCCGGTGGTTTTGTTTTTATTTTGTGCTCGCTCGCTTTGAATTCATGCGTAGTCCATATATGTGTTACTAATTCTAGTGCGCTGGACTGATTTGTGCGCGTGGGTGAGCTTTTCCCTATTACCAGTGTCCCTAGCCATCAGGTGATCCCACTCTGACTTCTGAGATACTTGTAATTTACGCTCCCAAGTCAAGAACGAGAGGTCAACATTTTAGTGTAATTGACCAGTGTAGGGTTTGAACCCGCTACTGTGGAATCGGCACACCAGCTGTATAAGAGCAAGCGCTTTCAGCCATGCTGATCTCCTGAACAGTTGTTAATCCACAACATCCTTTGTTATATTGTGGTTATTTCTTTGTAAAAACTAATTATACCTTGTGCCTGTTGAATTGAGCTAACAACTGACATTGCTGCACTCAGCATATTCCCATACGCGCTCTGTCCCCTCGTTCAACAGCCAGCGAAGAGTCACACTACTAATTGTTTCTATCTCATTGAAAGTTCTCCTGGTCCACCCTCTCAGTTTTAAGATTCTTCCAGAACCACTGCAATCTCATTCTTTCCGCATACAGGTTCTCAACCTGTTCCCCACCTTCTCCACCTGGTCCCGCAGATGTACGACCACCTATCCCTTGTCCATAGATAATCTACCACAAAGAGGTGCATTCTCTGCCAGCATATCAGCCTGTTCATTCCCCCGCATGGTCAGGGCAAAAAATCAATACAACACTCACAACCTTGCGTCTTTGGAGGAGAGGTTCACAACAAATAATTTAATGCGTTTAGATTAGCAGTTTATACAATATTGTATAATATTATTAGTTACTTAGTTTAGTCAATGGATCAACATCACGGCACACGGGTGTAACCCATAAGTGCTCCATTCTCCTCCTAACTCAAACCTGAGTCTGGAGAAACTCAGATCAGTGCATAAACTCCGTAGCACCGGTGAGGATCCTGAAATACTTTGGATAGATTTTTAACTCAAAATTTTGCCCGGGCAGCGCCGCTAGGCTACTCTTTTTCGATTTCCAACTGCCAAGGGATTTTTTTTACGTGTGCAACAATATAATATTATATAATTAGGCATATGAAGAATAACGTTGACATTTAACAAAGTACCAAATTATTTATAACTTTGTGTATTCTCGTATTTTCTTTTGACATACAAATTTAACAATATTGCCATTTCTCTTGCAGCTTTTGTTCATTAATCCTCCTGCCACGATTAAGAGATGACATTATTGAATACAAACGTCTGAACTTTCACCTCTTTCAGGTAATCATGGTGTTCTGAGATAAGTAAAATATTTTGAATGATTGTCCTACATAATGAGGGGGGACAGTTACCATGGATGGAATCTGTCTAGAGGAAATAACATTTTAAGGAAATAAGAGGAAATAAAACTTTACACTGTGAGAGTGGAGCGACTTAGCCTGTGGCTTGTGCAAACCTAAATCAGTTTACGGTCTGGACTATGTGGATAGTTTATAAAATAAGAAAATGAGGATATATTCTCCCCTGATATTAGGGTGGTGTATGAAATGTCCAGTTTTCTCAGACAAGGGTGAAAAACTCAGATGACCTATAAACACTCTGCATATGTGAACAATGCCTTGGCAGTTGGAAAGTGAAAAGAGCAGGCCAAATTGGTCACTTTGCAGGCTAAATAACACGGTTTGAAAACCTACCCACATAAAATATTTATAGCATGGGTGATTCTTATTTACACATATTGGATACTTGCCAGTACTATGGATGTGCGTTGTGTTGAAATTCTTTTGTGATCTATATTGAGACTGAGGCACTTGTGTAGATAACTGCTTGCAATGAAATTATGAATGATTTATTGTCAGGAAATCAACGAATAAGTCCCACTTGTGGGATCTACATGTAATTAGAAGAAAATAATTAAAGGATCCTTTTACATGATTACATGACTTAGGCATATTGTGCAGGACCCATATTTGTATAGAGCAGTCGGCCCTGGGTGGGTCATGTGGTCAGTATCAGGCCAGCTCCCCCAGACATTTCCTAGTATCCATTTTAGGCTGTGTTGACCTGGCAGCCCATGTCAGTTTTGAACATCCACCTCAATGTGGATTTGAACCCATTGCTACTGGGCTGGCATGCATATGACTAGCCACTACACTGCCACACTTGGAAACCTCATAAGTTTTATTTGGTGATTGGCAAAACATAATGGAAAACGTATGCGACATATTATACAGGCATTGTAGAGGCGTTAAAATAATAGGGCAACAAACGACAAGGATATGAATTGGCTCAGAGCCTTGACTTCATGGCTAGAAGGCTGAAGATCATTCAGTACTAGTAGACAAAGAATATAAATTAACATTAAAAAATTGTGCCAATGCTCTTGATAATATTAATTGCAAAGACTGTTGTGTGTTTTCTTCTCATTAAACTAAAGTCATCCAACTTGATTTGTTTTTTGTTATACATTTTCTTCTGTTTTTCCCTTTCAAGGCACTGCATAAAGGCATATACAAACCAGGAGATTTTTATGAAGGAATTGTTCTTCCCCTGTGTGAGGTAAAGTAATCAACACTTTTTTCCCGCTGAGTTTTTTTATGTTTTCCCAATGTGTTACTATAATTGAATTGCTTTGCTTTTTGTGCACTGTGCTGAAGTTCTACTTGGGTGATATTTGGCACTGTACTCATGCGATGAGGGGGCGAAATAGAGATTTGACAGTTGACCAGTGTCAGTGATATGAAGACATAGTCCTAGCAGGATAAACTAAGCATCATATCTGGCCTAATTAACTAGTCAGTAAACAAGGCATATGTATTAAGGAGAATTGAAAACAAAGAATTGCATGTGTATATAAAGCTTTGGTTACGTTTGGTTGTACAGTGGTACTTCAGATTTCGTCGATAATCCATCCGAAAACAATCTGTAAACCGCCGAAAACCAATGCAATTATATTTCCATTTGAATCAATGTACATCTAATTAATTTGTTCTAGACACTCCAAAATACATACCAAACACACATTTTATAGAGAATAAACATGGTGTTTCATCTGCGTTCATCCGGAGTGTTTTTTTTTTTAGACGCAATTGCTTTGTTCAGTTTACAGCTGAGCTGCGATACTGCGCCTTTATGCTAGCACATCTAACTTGAGCAGGCATTTGTTGACTGGTTAACTTTTCCGGGTGCTATTATAGTTTAATACTACAAACAATAATAAATTAATATAAAATGAATGACACTATCTGGGGTCAATTCTCTCTTGGTCTTTTGGCACTAGGACCACATCGGCACACTGATGAAAACTGAGACAAACTTTTCACTGAAAAAATAACGAAAATCGATGATAACCGAAGTCAACAAAAACCAAAGTTCTTGGTCAAAGAATCAAAGTTCTTCTGTATTTCCAATTCCACCCTAGAACTATGAAGACCTTATGTCACTGTGTATATGTTTGTCATAATTGTTTACATTCTATCTTAGTCAATTGAAGCAAGGCCATGAAGGTACCCCAGGAAGATTTGAACAGTGTTACATTTCGTCTTCTGCTGCCTTCTGTCTCCCAGTGAAACATAGGCCCTCAGCCAACTATGTCAAGTCCTTGAAGACTTTGTAATAATTGGTTGCGTTGTGCAGATAAAGTTTCCTACGGGATAAGATAGCCACTCTCATGATAACTCTCCTTAGTCGCCTTTTATGGCATGAACGGTGTTACTATTTGCTTCCCTTATAGGCAGGCAAAATGTTACATTTACTCTACATTATTGTATTGTGTAAAAAGGACAGTGAACAAACAATGTGAGGGCACTGTCAAAGCTTTTATAATTTGTTATATAGAAAAAATATTGTGACAGGAGCAGAAAATATAGTATTGCAAAACTGAAAATGAAGAAAATACTACAAGAGATAGGTACTTCGACCATAAAATATCTTCTTGTTAAAGGGTATGCTGAGGGAAAAAAGGGAGGGTATTTTACAAGTAAGTGGACAACATAAAGAAAGATGGTCTGAAGGTCTTTCACGTGGTCTGCAAGAAATCTTAAAGTTAGTTTGTGATGATAGCGAGAGAATCTCTTTATAGAGACAATGACTTTAATCACTAACCATTAAGGTTTCTGCCAAGAAGGAAAGCAATGGCAGACTTTCTTCTTTACACATGGCAAGCACAATATTATTTGGTGGTGATGATGATTATGGAAAGTTTAAAGATGAACTGAAATCAAGTTATATAATACATTTACTTAAATCAGGTTATGTAATGTGTTTATTGAAATTTATCACAGGCAGGAGACTGTACTCTCAGAGAAGCTACGATTGTTGCAGGAGTTGTTGCCCAGTCATCCATTCCTGTAGGCTACTCAGCTGCTGCTTTGATCCTGATATCCAGGATGGATTATAATGGAGCAAACAGCATCTTTATGAGGGCAATCATCAACAAGAAATACTCCTTGCCATTGTCCGCTATTGATGCTGTAGTGGAACATTTTATGAGGTATGAATGAATCAGTACTGTTCTACCTATATATATGTTATATATTTCCATGTAGTTGTATGCATTTCTGTTGATATTGATTCATCTGTTGTTGGTTTTTTAAACTAATGAACACCATTTAGCCACAACATCCATAAGCATTGTACGGACACTATATCGAGCTGGAGCGGCCGAAGAACTAACCCGGGAGCTGATTGAATATCAAATGGATATAACAGCAATTCAAGAAATAAGGTGGCCAGGAGAGGGTACTTTAGAGCAAAATGGAATGATTAAGATACACGACTTAAAAACAATAAGGCAACTGGGACTGATGGAATTGCTGCTGAATTTATAAAGGCAGGTGGCCATGCATTACATCTAAAGCTATACGAACTAATAATAAAAATCTGGAGGACAGAAGAATTACCCCATGACTGGAAAGAGTCATTATTGATACCTATCTTTAAGAAAGGAGACAAGTTCCAATGTGGAAATTATAGAGGAATATCACTACTGTCCACAAGCTATAAGATACTATCCGCAGTATTACTAAATAGACTAAAACCATATTCAGAAGACATATTAGGTGACTACCAGGCGGGTTTTAGACAAAACAGATCAACAATAGATCAGATATTTATCTTACGACAAATAGCCGAGAAACATTGGGAATATAAAAGAGATCTCCATAACATTTTTGTGGATTTTAAAAAGGCTTATGATAGTGTCCATAGGAATAGTCTATGGAATGCTATGCAGGAATTTGGAATACCAAGGAAGTTAATCAACATGACCAGACTATGCATGGAAGATACTTATAATATAGTAACATATAAAGGCAGGAAATCAGACCCCTTCCAAATAACATCTGGCTTGAAACAGGGTGATGCACTATCGCCGCTACTCTTCAATCTGGCTCTAGAGAAAGTTGTAAGGAAGGTAAAGGAGGAATGTGATATTGGAGGAACATCCAAGCTGCTTGGTTATGCAGATGATATAGATATTATAGGGCAAAGTGAACAAAAGACATTGGAAATATTGACTCACTTAAAGGAAAAAGCCCAACAGATGGGGCTGGTTATCAACCAAGATAAGACAGAATATATGGTAATTTCAAGAGACGGAATGGCTAGAAACTCTGGCCACATACAGATAGATAATATGACCATTAAAAGAACGGAAACATACACATACCTGGGTACGATCTTCAACTGCTCCAACATCATAAGGGAAGAAATACAAACTAGAATCAACTCTGGAAATAAGATATACTATGCACTACAACATCTACTAAAATCAAAGGCGCTATCTCGTAACACCAAAATCACAATATACAAATCACTGATCAGACCAGTTGTGCTGTATGGCTCTGAAACCTGGAGTACAACGAAAGGAGACGAAGCCTTGTTACAAACCTTTGAGAACAAAATTTTAAGACGCATCTTTGGACCCATTAGGGATACACAAAGTGGAGAGTGGAAAAGAAGAAGTAACAAAGACATTTATGATCTGTTTAAGTCCCAGCTAATCACTGGTATCATGAAGGCTAATAGACTACAATGGCTGGGGCATATAGAAAGAATGGAAGATAATAGGGAAACAAAAATCGCTTACACTCAGGAAATAAATGACCGTAGACCCCGAGGTAGACCAAGAAGGCGGTGGAGAGATAATACATGTACAGACCTGCAAGCACTTGGAATCAACGACTGGCAAGAGAAGGTCCACCAGAGAGACGAATGGAGACGGATTGTATTTGCAGCAAAGAACCTCAATGGCTCGGAACGCTGAAGAAGAAGAATCCATAAGCATATTGTGATTATTTACTTTTTTAAGCTAACAATACTTTGTGTGTAAGCTCCACTTATGTTTCTGTTTTTCAGATTCATTGACAGACATGAGCAAATGCCAGTGTTGTGGTTTCAGTGCTTGCTGACTCTGGTGCAGCGTTACAAGCATGACTTGACCAAACAGCAAAAGTCTCAGCTTTTAAAACTAATTTCAGCCCATGATCATCATGATATTTGTCCCGAGATCAGACGTGAGATAACCCAAAGCAAAAGAAGTCGGGGTGACCCAGAAGTAGATGAAGACATGGCTATGTAATTCTATTCTTTGATTTTTAGTTTCATTAAAAAAAAATTTTGTATAGACATGTTTTAGAGCTAATTACAGAAATCTAATTTGTCATCTAATAAGCTGGCTTCTTGTTCTTGTCTTGCATCTACCCCAGGGGTTTAAAGGAAAAGCATAAGGCAGTTTGGAATGGGTTGTTTGAGGGCCTGTGCCCTAATGAAGGATAATAGGCAAAAGAATTAGTAGTAGTATACCCATAATTGGGTATATCCATCCAGTTCCTGATCTTCCCTAACTCTATAGCCAGGGCCTCTTCAGTTGTGGGTACAAAGCACTAGGTGGATAAACTTCATTCTCACCACACGTTTGAACCACTTGAGATTATACAGGGTGTGTGTAAAACTCACTACACTTTGTATGTAGAACAGCTATTTGTTGGAGAGTGTTTTGTCTTGCAAATGGAAAACATACTCTCCAACAAACAACTGTTCTACATACAGTGTAATGAGACTTTACAGCACCCTGTATAATCTCTGCAGGAAGTGGTAACTAATATTTTGTTCTGTCATTTATAATTCTGTTTCTTCTAATGAAGCTAGCAGGTTTTCTCTAACATTTCATCTTGCACATAAGTTTCCTCTCTGGTGTTGAATAGAGCGTCCAAGTTAGGTGTCTATTGCTGAGATTTGATAGGAACATGACATTAATAATTTGCCACTTCAATTCTGTACTGATGTGTCCATGCTTGAGTAAGACTACATTACTAAATCCTGGATGTAAGCACAAAGCAGCTGGTCTTATCCAAAGTTTGTACAGATAAAGATAATTGTGCAAGACAAGGATAAGTACAGTTGTAGTGTACTCCTTCATTGTTGTTCCTCTGCTACCATAGAGTACAAAGACGAGTTAAGAGCCAACTGTTTTGTATATGTGGTGTAAATAGTCAGAACTATTACAATAAGCTACACAATATGACACTGGAAACTCTAATACCACATGCATCTTCATAAAGAGGGACAGATGAATATTATGATTACTAGAAAGACGTGAAGAAGCAAAAGCCCACTATATAAAATAATAATAGACACCATATTAGACAGGAACTACAGTAGCACAGTGGATAACAAGCTCGCCTGCTAGCCCAGTGGTCATGTGATCAAATATCCCTCGAAGCAGGGATTTGTTCCTATGTCGATGTAGCCTAAAATGGCTACTGGAAAGTACAAGTGGTTGACCCACGCATCAAATGCCAACTGGTCTAAACATAAGGCACTGGCATCATATGTTCAATAGGCACTTCAGTTGAAAACTTCCAGTGTTGATAACAGGAGTGGCCACATCTTGAGCCATGTGTGGCTTCCCAAGAGAGCTGCTTCTATGAAAGAGATCATTGTGACTTGACATTTTTTTAACAAGATTTTGTAGTAGGTTTGCTGTTAAATTTAAGAATATGTATGGTCCCAGTTTCATTACCTTTTACCAACTCTGTCTCAGTTACAGCCTGGAAAGATTGAACAGAATATTGCTTTAAAAGAATTGTCTCTGGACCAAAACCAACGAAGTATTCATGAAGCATTAACATATGTGCATTCAACACATATTTCAACTGACACAATATGTCCCTTGTGCTAATTGGTTGTTAGTTTCTTTGGAAACTACTGTCTAGGAAAAAAACAATGTTTTCTGTTGATTATTTGTTTGGATGCAATACTATTCATGTACATAATGGAATTGTCTAATTATTGTTTTGATGCAAATTAAAGTCCAAGTATGAAGCTGTTTGCTTGTTTTTATTTTTATTTTGTTTGCTTAAAATTAGTGTTCAGCACTGTTCCTCTTCCTGCCTTTGGCTATCAATGCTATTCATGGACATTAACACCAATAGAAGACAGAAACATTCTAACGGCAGAGATGAAAAGTCTGCAGAGCTTTTAAACATAAAAAAAGAAAGAAATAAAAGATCCTCTAGAATCTCTTTTGTTTCTAATATATGAGTATCAAAAACTCTGCTGCAGAGCAAGCACAACTGTAGTAATCCGATCATCATAGATATCCCACAAGCCAAATGTTTCAACCCCTTTTCCTTCATTGCACTCTCAGGGAACAGCCAGCCAGGGTCAAGACTTCCAGGCATCTTTCTCCTGTTGTGCATGACCACTTTTTAGACATTCATTAACATATTTATCCAACATTTACATCACTTTGTTTATCTGCCCAGAAGCCATCCCACCCTTGGATGGTGAACATTTGGGCATCAAGTTCTTCTACCAGCATTATCACTGCACCGTAAAATTCAGGTAATTTGAACCTCATTAAGCTCTTGCATCTGTCAGAGTGAATGTGGTATGCAGACTTTCTACCCGACCCTCTACTGAAGTGCAAGCTCATTGGAAACTGTTGTGAAATTCTCCTTCCCCTCTCCAAGTTAAGAAACCAGTGGGTTGTGTACAACTGGTACTGGAATTTCATATATTAGCACACATACGCCTAGGCTTGTTGTATTTCCTCCACAGGTTCTGAGTATTTCATTGTCAAGAAGCTCCATATCAGTGTCCAGAGAGAGAACAAAATGTAAAATCAACTACAAACAATCATTATTTGGCAACAGTAGCACTAAAATATGGTATGCCAGAATAACACATTTGGAGCTCATAGAGAGTGCTAGATAAATACCAGTTAATCAAGAGGTTAAGGAAATATGCTGGTGCTATATAGGGCATGCATTAAGAAAACCTGAGTATAAATAGAACGGCCTTTAAATGAAATTCACATAACAAAAGACCTATAAACACACAGAGAAGAGAAGTTGAAAGAAGTAAATAATAATATGAGATGGACATAAATTGTTTGTCCATCAAGAATGATGATGACCATTCATTTCATCCAGTGGGATTGATTCACCAGGGCCGGGTTATGTACTGGCCAAGACCTATTGACGTGTCCTGGGCAACAGGTCCCTTCGGGTCCTGGCTAAAGTCAGTAGGATCGCCGATTCCTCCGAAGTCGGAGAGTGTCTGCCAGACATGGGACAATGAATACTCACACACACCTCAGGTCCTGTATGACATCACACTGATGTTGGACAACAGGATGCCTTCATACGACATACAGGACTTCGCGTTGGAACTCAAGCCAATGAACACAAGCAAGCAAGCATCCAGTGGGGTTGAAAGTATGGAGCTGTGGGTTCTAAGATTGCTGATAAGACCCATTTTGGCTCGAAATATTCTTTGACAATGTGGGCAAAGAATGCTTGACTTTCCAGGAGGAGGATCTCCTGCCGTGGTTTTTCTGTCCAGCCTTTTCTTCATAGCTCTTGTAGTCCTGGTTGCTTCACAAGTGACTACACCCTTATGTAATGATGTACGCCACAAATTACAATCTTTAGCAGTCTCCCAGGTGTCATGGTGAATTCCAAAAGCTTTCAGTGAGATTTTCAGTGTTAAAGCGTTTCCTCTGGCTGCCTTGGGAGTGTTTACCATACTGCAGCTCGCCGTAAAAAATTTGTTTAGGGAGCCCAGCGAATCTGATTTTTTATTAGTAGAGTCTGGATACTGGGCATGGACGCTCTTTCTAGAACTTCAGTGTCTGAGATCTTGTCTTGCCATTTAATCCTCAATAGCTTCCTAAGGCAGACTGTGGAAGTGGTTTAATTTCCTAGAATGTCGATGATAAACAGTCCGTGTTTCACAAGTATAATGCATTGTGGATAATACAACTGCTTTATAGACTTTCAGCTTTGTTTGCAGGCTTATTCCATTTGATGGTCAGCCAGGAATCCCGCATGTGCTGAAGTTTCTGCTGCACTACTGTCTATATGTTATTGAAGGCATCTTTTTTTAATGTTGACTTCGGGTCACTCAAATATGCTAGAGGAGAAGATGTGTCTCCGCCAGCAATTGGTTATCTTCAGAATTTTCATCAAACTAGTCTTTATGCTTTCGGGGGGCTGGACCCAGGATTTCCATAGCAGTGTTGTAAATTGTGTCCTTTAGGGCTCTCCACTCTGTTTCTGCATCCTGTTTAACTGCAGCATTTGGCTTGAGGCTGTCTTCCAGCATGTTTTTAAACGACAGCTGCATTTTTTTGCTGTTTATGTGGGTGGCATTTAGTTGGGTTTTTTTTTTTTGGGGGGGGGGTATTTTTGCATTTTTACCCCTTGCGGACGCTGTGGTGGTTTGATGTGTATGTTTATTTTTGAGATAATGAGACAATGGTCTGTCCAACATTCGGCACCACACGTGGATTTTGTCACCCGAACGTCTTGTCTGTCACTCCTCCTGACGATGACATAGTCAATGAGGTGCCAGTGTTTCGAGCGAGGGTGCATCCATGATGTCCTATTTCTTCTGGGAAGGCGGAAAATTGTGTTGGTGATCAGGAGATCGTGTTCGGCACAGCTCTGAAGAAGGAGGAGCCCATTGCAGTCACAATTTCCGACTCCGTACTTTCCAATAATGCCACTCCAAGAGGTGGTGTCCTTGCCTACTCTGACATTGAAGTCCCCAAGGAGTATAAGTTTGTCTCCTTTGGGAACATATGTTAACACGTTGTGCAGGTCTTCATAGAAATTGTTTTTGACGTCATCTTCATTTGTCAGAGTTGGTGCATAGACACTCACGATGTTTGCATGCTTCTTTCCTTTCAGCAGGGGTAACTTAATAGTCATAAGCCTGTCATTTATAGTCTTCGCAAATTCAGCTAGTTTGCCAACCAGGTATGACTTAATGACAAATCCCACACCGGATTGGCGTCTTTCCTCGCTTTTCCTTCCACTCCAGAAAAATGTAGCAGCCGGCACCTACTTCACAGATTTGGCCTTCTTCTGCAAGTCTTGTCTCGCTCAAGGCTGCAATGTCGATGTTGTACCTGCCCAGCTCTCCCCCAATCAGTGCTGTTCGTCTCTCTGGGCCCTATGCGCCGTCTCTATCAAGTAGGGTGCTACATTCCAAGTTCCGATAGTCAAAGGAATATTGTTAGCTCATTTAGCTTTACCTGTGTTTACTTTGTTTGTATGTCGACCGCAGTATAGGGTACCCACCAACCGCGGCTAGCTAGTTAGGTAATGATGGAGCAGACATTGTTTAGGGCACCTTTTTCTAGCTCCTTCCTCATGCTATGGAGGTGAGCAGTGCTTTCCTATAGAGGGCTGCTCAGTCACTCAGCTGGCTGCCGAATCCCACTGCTGGTCCGGTCAGTAGAAGACGACCATATGGCCTGAGCCGCCTGTGTGCAGGTCTGCGACTACGACTGCCAGCGTACCCACACCTGCCGCTCGCCCATCGTCATAGGGCTTGAAGGTGATATATGAAGTTGGATGAAGAATGACTTGCGCGATGAATTGGATTAAAGTGAGGAAGAGTTGCGCAATTCGTCGACCTCACTCTCTCGCCTGAGTCCAGTGGCAAGACAAGTCAAGACGACTGGAGACGAATACAGATGCAGTGGATAACCAGGGCGCTCTACGTGCCTTGCCGTGCTCATTACGTTCCACAACGCTTAGCAGGTAAACGCCGTCTTGCCCGTTGAATCATCAGCGATTTCATCCGCGAAGTCTGTCAAATCCTGTCTTCACATGCTGGGTAGGCATACCCTAGTTCACCGCTTGGTTTGACAACAAATCGGCTACCCACACCTGGACATAAATTAGCCTAGATAGGACGGCTTGGAGTGAATTGATTGGGGGGGGGGGGGGCGCGTCTATGCCCCTATGTGGGTTAAAGAGAGAAAGAAGAGTAAAGGAAGCTGTTACACAATAGTGTATTGGAGGTTATATCAGGCCTCTTAGGGGGCTGAGTGATCTGGAGGTATGGTGTCCGCCTAGAGTGCTGGAGGTCCTGGGTTCAAGGCCCGATGAGGACCGGGATTTTTTTTTCACGTAGACTCCTAGTAACAAAATTTCCCCTGGTTTCTAGGTAGTGAGATCGGACGCCCGTGTGTATTGTTGAGCATGTAAAAAAAATCCCTTGGCAGTTGGAAATCGAAAATGAGTAGCCTAACGGCGCTGCCCAGGCAAAATTTCGAGTTAAAAATCTACCCAAAGTATTTTAGGATCCTCGCTTGTGCTACGGAGTTCATGCACTGAGCTGAAATTCTCCGGACTCAGGCTTGAGTTACGAGCAGAACCGAGCACTTATGGGTTACACCTGTGTGCCGTAATGTTGATCCGTCGACGTTTCTTTATTCGCTTTTATCCGTGTTTTAACTGTTTAAAACTTAATGTCTGTGTATTTCTTATTGTCTTTGACTTTAGTAACTCTGGTTTTGATATTATTCGAATGGGGTTAAATTTGTTAATTATTTACAGCATTATTCAATCTTTATATTTTTATGTCCTTTTCTCAAGAATTTCCATACATGATTCATTCCAAATATTTTAAACTTGCTGCCTTCCGTACTCACATAATCTACTAACTTTTGCAGGACGCAGTATTTATTAATCTGTGGCCATAATTTATTCCTTGATTTTTGTTATAACCTACATTATATCGACTTCCATGTTTACAAGATGCTAAGTGTCTCCCGAGCTTCAGCTTAATTTGACTTATCAGAGGATGGTGCTCTATATCTACATCCACACCTCTAAAACTTTGTCAACATTGTAGAAATGATCTACCGGCACTAAAGCGAGGGGTATGGGAACAATTCCAATCCCATATATAGCTTTCGAAACACAGCTGTGGGCGATTTAGAAGCAGATCACTATGTGTCAGTTTTCATACAATGGTATGAGTTGATTATGTGGTTGTTTCGGGATTTGAAATTTAAATATTGAGCACAACCCACTACTGGCAACGCCGATCGCATTCTGGTATGAACCTAAGGCCTATCCACGTCAATATGGAAGCACTATACTCGAGTTTCGCCCTCATTTGAGCTTAGCCTACGATGGGTAGCGTTGTGATATTCTGTTGTGATAATTTGGTGTGTCCAGTGTGTGCCGCGTGGTTACACACCCGCTTCACACGCGTGATCCGGGACTGTTTCCGGATCCGGTCAGGGATATGCACTACTGACGAGCTCAAATGAGGGCGAAACTCGAGTATAGTGCTTCCATATTGACGTGGATAGGCCTTAGGTTCATACCAGAATGCGATCGGCGTTGCCAGCAGTCTTACGATGGAAACAATGTCTGTAACCACTGTTCCAAATTAGCTCAGCACCAAAAGTATTCACACGCATGTATACTGAGGGATTCTATAAACATGCTCAAAAAGGTCTAGACTAGACTCATACGACATGAGTGGCTCGACACATTTAGTGCATCCCCATTTTTCAAGCTAACTTTCATTTATGTACCGAGACACTCAGGCGTAGAAGGCAACGAGCGAGCCGATCGGTTGGCGATGATCGAGGTAGAAAGAGCAATGGGTGGGCTAGACATCATCAGCGCTATAAGAGATGTTGGACGAACAGATGACTGTAAGAGTGATGAGGACCGTCTTCAGTCAGAGCCGTCGTACATTTTGTCAAGAGCACAAGCCATTTGATTAACCAACACAGAACTGGTACAATCAGTCAATATACGCTGGCTGAGATGTTAACAGAGGAGACCGGAGCACTTATAGACCTGCCCTGAGTGTGATTATGATCATTCTCACTAATCTTCGAAAGATCTGCAACACATTTTCCGCAGAGACGGTACTTCATTGCCGGGTGGTGATAAATGTCTAGTCTACACCAATCTCAATCCGATAGATGCAACTCTTTTTCAGAGTACAGGAGATCAGAAAATCAATTTTTTTGTTTCCATTTATTTGCTATAGTTTCCATGACGTTGACCTAAAGCATAGTCCAAACACGTGCTAATATAGTTACTAGTAGCCATCTAAACTAAACTCTGAGGATCCACAAAAGCCGTGGGCGATTTGCGTTGATTTCCACAGTATTAGACGTCATTCCCGGGAAGGTTAACCCGGTCAACAAAAGCCCACAGAAGTCGGATGTGTCGGCCTAACGGTGCAAGAACGCAGCTCTGCTGTAAATAGGCACAACGCAATCACGTCCGAAAAAAAAAAAAAAAAAAACTCCGGATGAACGCAGAAGAAGAAGAAGACGTCGTTCGTTCAGAGACACAGTATTGGTGGCGGATAATGCAAAAGATCTACAATTGTTGGACATTGTAGTAATAAAAAGTCGCTTAAAAGTCGACAGGATCGACTTCATTGCACCGGTTTTTTTTTTTTTAAATCCCATATGGCTCAGTCTCTTTCCACAGCGCAGAAAGCGTCGCACAAAGCACGAACTTCGTAGCTCCAGCGACAACCCTCAGGAATCTCCAAAAAATTGCACCAGAGAACCGAAGGACACGGCTTGGAATCGAACCTGTAACCTTCGTAGCCCGAGTCAGACAGCTTGACCACTCCCGGACATTGTAGTAATGGAGAGTACACAGAAAAGACTATCCTTGAATATCAAGTAACCAACAGCGACTGCCTGAAAGAGGTTAATGAAGCTAGAACATTATATACAACAATATCTCCGAGAGTCTCCATGGCCAAGCCGTCTGACTCGGGCTCCGAAGGTTATGGGTTCAATCCCAGACAGCGTCCTTCGGTTCACGAGTGCATTTTTTTCGGACTCATGGGGGTCGTCGCTGGAGCTACGGAGTTCGTGTTTTGTGCGACGCTTTCTGTGCTGCGGAAAGAGACAGAGCCATATGGGATAAAACCCGGTGCAATGAAGTCGACCCTGTCGACTTTTAAGCGACTTTTTAAAAATACAACAATAAGAAAGAGACGCACAGATTTCTTCGGTCTTGTGAGAAGAGAGGTATTGGAGAACATCGTGACAACTGGAAAGATCGAGGGGAAGAGAGGCAGAGGCAGATCAAGAGAAATGATGCTGGATGGATTGAGACAGTGGCATGGAGGAATATCATCAGCAGAGTTGATCCAGAACACCAAAGTCCGAGATCTGTGGGGTCATGAACGTTACGCCAGCCGGCATGGAACTTGATGATGGTGATCGTTCAGAAAGCAATGGTAAACTCCATCCATCATGTGCCATGCCGGTAAGCGTGGGCGGTCATGTTCTGCCATCTCACTCGATCAACAGAGTCGTGGATCAGTTCCGTGTTTCTGTCTCGACCATGCCACAAGGCCAAGCCATCCAGATACTTGTTTCTAGGTCTTCCCCTTGGTCTGTTCCCCTCGATCTTACCAGTTGTCACCAAGTTCTCCAAATCATTTCTTCTCATAACATGCCCAAAAAATTGTGACTGTCTACGTCTAATGTCTCTGATCAGTTTACGATCTTCATTTGTTTCTTGAAAGACTTGTTCATTGGTCTTTCTGGCTGTCCATGGTATTCTTTGCATTTTCCTCAGAAACCACATCTCTAATGGTAAACTACTTAACTAAAATTGCCAAGTAAATCACAAACAGTCGATACATTTAAATACTGGCTCTGATTGCAACGTCATGTAAAGACTGTAAAGTAAAAGAACTTGAGAACAGTATGTCCTTCTTATGCGTTGTCGCTTTCAACTTTCCGGTCACACTTTTCAACAATACCAATCACCCTCAAACAGACAAACAAAATGCCTGTTCCCGTACGGTCTTACACCCATTCCGATGGCATAAATGCCATTTTATTGGGACCACCGGGTTCTGGAAAGGGCACACAGGTATATACATATCGTTGTTTAGGCAGTTTAATTGTTTATGTATTATCTTTAGTGTACTTCTATCCCAGGGACTAGGCTTGTCGACACCTCACACTCGCACTGTCACACGTGTTTGTTTGCTAAATTTACTTGGGTACTTTGACCTGACCTAGGTCCGTATACTGTATACCTACACTATTTTATATTTTACAGTTTATAATTCGTAAAAATAAGAGGACCCTTTTATACGCCTTTTAAAGCAGGCATACTGGACATATGGTGCCAAACCCACGGGCACTCCAGAGGTGATATGGTCAGCTGTACGCCAGCAAACCGCCTTGTTTCCAAAACATTTTTTTTTTTATGGTACCCGTCCTTACCGTTCTCGAGGGTCGACCTGGGAGTCCGGGTCAAGGTTTTCAAAATCCGCCTCAGTGCCTCAGACCCTTAACCACCGGGCCAGTAGGCATGTGCCTAGCCCCTACGCCACCGCATCTCCTCCCTACATCCCTCAGTAGTTTATCTGCGTATATATAAGAATACAGTTATAACTACTTTGATAAGTATCATTTTTAAATATGAAAAGGTGACATTTTAATTTTTATATTTATTTTTAATTATAATATAAATTATTAGTATCTAGATCTAGGCATTTAAAAAAAATTATATATATATATATATATATATATATATATATATATATATATATATATATATATATATATTGCTTTCATTGCCTAGATCTAGATATATCTTTCTAATGAAAAAAAAAATTCAGCTGAATAGATCTGTAAAAGTGAAATTCAACAGTGCCTACCTCAAACAAGTTTCTTCTGTTATATGTGGAGGTATCAATTTTGTTTGGGAATTAATTATTTGTTTGTCCAGGAGGACGCATACAACAGAGTACCATTGGATTTTTTAATGTTTCAGCTTCTTGAACTAAACATAAGTCCATTCCTCCTTAGTTGGATCGCTGCAGCCCTCTTCCAACGGAAAGTAGTTTTTAGATGTGGCAGTTGGACTTTGGAACCAACAACAATATATCCTGGCCTACCACAGGGATCACCATTATCTCCGGTACTGTTCAACGCCTACACAGTGAGAATCACCAGTGAGCAGATCACTGGACCTGGCAGGACATTGTCATATGCCGATGATGTTTTAGTGTATCGTCAGGGTAAGGATAGAGAGGAGGTTGCTGTGGAAGTACAAACCGAACTCAATCGCATAAGTACTTGGTGTGATGAAGCTGGGGCAATGGTCAACCCAACAAAGGCAACAGTGACTTGGTTCTCGTTGAATAATCATATTGTCAACACTCCAACACCAACTGTAATGCTGTGTTCAGAGGCGGTGGAAAGAACGCAGGCAATGAATTACCTGGGGATACGGTTTGATCGAAGCCTTGCTTATAATGTGCACATAGACCAGGTGATAACAAAGGCCAAGCGGGGTTTGGCTGCGATGCGGGTGATGGCGGCAGCAAACTGTGAGCAGCGCCATCTATGTCTTCTGTACGAGGGACTGGTCATGTCTGTTTTGGAGTATGCAATGGCAATCCTGACTCTCAGCCATAAGCAGATAGAAAGGATGGAAAGGATACAGAATGAAGCTATGCGCATTATTCTTGGATGTACAAGAGATACAGCATGCAGGGCGATGCGCTACCTTCTTGATTTTCCAACTATTGAAGAGAGAATACAAGTTTGCAAGGCACGCGCCTACCTCAGAATTAAGGCGATGTGCGGCAGTAAAAACATCGATTTTTGGTCAACTTGGCTATTTTTGGAATAGTTCATTTTTAGACACCTTATCATGTCTTCTATCAGATTCTGTACTTGTTTTTGTTTAAAAACTGTTATTTTTATGCAATATTCATAATTTACTGAACCCACCCTCTGTGTCAAATTGTCTAATTATTGACAATTGTTGCAAAATTGACGGTTTTCAAATCCTAGCAACGATATCTCAGGAAAACACGACACGCGCGTGTAAGGTATCCCTGGAAAGGTCGTGAACTCCGTAACTGTTCGTGATACTCCGTGTTCATCTAATCGGAAGCTCTTCTGTGTACATCGGGTTTATTCGTGTCTATCATCTTCCGGAAACTTCCATATATAGAACATCGTAAGCAATCCGCGTTCGCCGATGGCTGAAATTGATCACGTGGGTTTCCAAAATGGCGGCTTTGTGTTGTTTACACCTGGCGACGTGCTGAAAGTTCATTGTTGACGACAGACTGACACGCATTGAAATATGCCTCGTTCTAAGAAATTTAACATCCAGTCATCTAGTCAACGTAAGTAATCTCTCAGACTACACCTCGCAAATGCTCGTAAGCAGCGAAAAGCCTATCAGAACGTCGTAAACGATACAGATAATTCTGAAACTACTGAAAGTAAGCGACCCATGCCACTTCTTCCAAATCCAAGTGTTTTGACAGTGAATCTGAATGAATCAGTGCTATCGTGTTCTTCTCAAAGTTGTGGAAGTGATTCTTTTATTATCCGAAGCCAATTTAAAAGAGATACGTATAAATACACAACATCCACTAGCAGCAAGTATGATTCTGGTGACGACAATGGATATCAAAAACGGGAACACATAGTAATCAGAGTTGATTGTTCAGAAATTGAGGCAATAATCAAATTGTTATGTTGTCCAGTTTGTAAAAATGATAGTCTTATTTTGAAAACTGACAGCAAGAAAGCCAAGGGATTAGCTGTGTATGCAGAGGTTTACTGCTCTTGTTGTGAAGAAGTAGTGTGTGGAAGATACCTATCTGAAAAAAGTAATGGATCTTTTGCTGTCAACAGCCAGTCAGTATATTCAGCATTGCATTAGTTTGTGGGATGGGTGTAACAACATTTAATAATTTTGTGATGTCGGTTCCTAAATCAATCAATCAATCAATCATTTAATAATTTTTGTGAAAATATGAACCTGCAAGGTATTCATCACAAAACATTTCACAGCAAAGCGAATAAACTATATTCAAAGATAGAAGATCTGGAGGACACTGTTTTTTCTCAAACCGTAAAGTATGTTCGACAGGCTCATGCACAACAGTCAGGCATAACTCTACCTGACAATGATGTGCCAGATAGTGTCAGCTTTGATGGCACTTGGCTGACTAGAGGCCACACATCCCACATTGGAGTTGGCTGTGCAGTGGATGTTCTTACAGGAGTTTGCATAGATGCCCATGTTATGTCCACATATTGCCAGGTGTGTGAAACCACTGGTAAGACACTTTCCAGGGACAAACCAGATGAATTTGCAGCATGGAAGGCAGAACATCTTCTAAACTGTGACAACAATTTCAAAGGATCTGCTGCAATGATGGAGGTGAAGGCTGCAAGGGTGCTGTGGCGGCGGTCTGTGGCCCGTCATAAACTTCGCTACACGTCAATACTTTCTAATGGTGACATCAAAACATTTGCGGAACTTACCAAGATCAAACCATATGGGGATGACATTCAGATAGACAAAGAGGAGTGTATCAACCATGTCAGTAAACGCCTTGGAACAGCACTGTGTAAACTAAACTACTTAGTAGATGTGTGTCAGGACAAACTCAGAATTCAAATGAGTGTTTACACAGCTTGATATGGGCTCGATGCACTAAAGACAACTTTGCCTCTCGCAAGCGCGTTCAGTTTGCAGTTGTAACTGCAGCAAGAGAGTTCAACTTTGGAGCTGCTGCTGCCCAAGACACTGCCCAGTTTTATGGACTTTCTACAGGCCTGCATATGCAGAGACTAGGAACATCTAGGATGCAGAAGCAAGTAAGAAATAGTCTGAAGTACAAGGACAAACAAACTAAAAGACACGACACTGTACGAGCGGCCAAACTGAAGAGACAAGGTGAGCTGCATGCTCTGGAGGGAGGTCCTGCATATTCAGCAGGACAATTTTAACACTCAAGGTTCAGTTTTACACTTTTTCTCTCCGTAAAAGAGTGCATTAGTAATAAAAAACAAAAAAATAATGTTTTTCCCCGTTTTCTCATTTCGCCAGTTTTTTATACATAAGTACAATTGTTTTAACAACTATTCGTTAGATTTCACTCAAACTTTGCAGAGATATTCTTTATTATATCACTTACATTGTGAGTAGATTAATCTTGAAAATTACATTTTAGTTTTTGTGCTACACTAAAAAAAAAAAAAATGTCATGAAAAATGTCATTACCATTTTCACATTTTGAAAAAAAAAACTGCAAAGAGATATCATTAAAATTTTCTACTCAACTTGTAAAGGGTCTATTTATTTACACATAAAACAAAGAATTTAGCCTGTACATTAAAAAATAAATGTTTTAGAGATACATTAAGAAATTCAAGATGGCCGCTGTTTATCTTGGTTTCCATAGCAATCGTTAAGTGCAAAGTCAATTTGACAATATTTTATCGATCAGCAGTCTTTAATATCAAACCCTATCCCATAAAAGAACATAGAAATTAAGTATTATGGAATTAAATTTTTTAAGGTTAGCATTGCCTTAACGCAAACACACAACATCCACTGCATAGTGAAATTAGGAAGGTGAAGGGCAGCAGGTTAAAAAGAGGACGGTCGTGGATGGGTCAAGCCGAAGACATTATTCAACAGGTGTGTTCACTTGAGGACTTAGAACCTGGCGAGGAGTGGGTGCAAGTACCAACAGACTTCTGCACATCCTTTTCAGTTTGCATCCAGAAAATGCAGACAAGAAAATCTGGCTGCTGTGGAGGCTGAAGTACAAGCGTTGATTTTTGAGAATTCGCTAGACGGTGACGCGGTCATCTACACAGATGGGTCGGTCGTTCGACATGTGAGAAGCTCATGGGCCTTTACAGCTCGGGCCGGAGGGAGAATTGTGAAGGAGGACTCTGGTGCTTTCACTGAAACCACAAGTAGCCTGACCATGGAAGTCATGGCAGTAAGTAAAGCAATAACATGGCTCGAGACACAGACATTCACTAGGGCTTGTTTCCTTAGCGACTCAATGAACATGATCAAGAGGATAGAGGAGGGGTCGATCCGAAGAGAATGGTTGCTGCCTCTGGAGCGGTCTCGGCTGGCAAAGATTAGTTTCATCTTTGTGCCAGGGCATGCGGGAGTACAAGGAAATTAGCGGGCTGACAAGCTCGCAGGTGAGGCTACTGTGAAGGGCGGGAGCGCCATGGACCAGGCTGACATTCTGAATGCTCTACGAGAAGTAAGACTTTTGCGAGAACCAAGTGATGACTGAATCTACAACAATGGCCAGACTGCGAGAGCAGCAAATTAAAAGAGGGGTGGCCAAACAAGAACACTACGCAGGAAGCCAAAGAAGATTGATAAACCAACACAGAACTGGCGTCGTTAGCCGCTACACGCTGCGGGATTTGCTGAGGAGGGGATCCGAGCACTTATGGACTGAATGTTTCGATGTGCAATGAGGATGATCTGTCGACTAACTAACTAACTTGTCCAGATCACTCACAAAGACATATGAGACAGAAGAGAAACCTAGTTGCTAGTTTAATAAATACTTTCCTATGAATATTATTTTTCAGGAAACTCAAGTTTTTCTGTTTACTTTTGGAAACCCTCAAAACATATTTAAACTAATTGTCTTAGAGCTTTTGTGGGGATGTTTGGGTTTGTGTGTGTCAGTGGCTGGATTGTTGGAGGTTCTTATGTGTTGTGGGTGCATATGTACATGTGTGTTCGCGCGTGTCAATTGTGGGTGTATACTTGTAGGAATAATAAACTGAGACATCCTGGGACCATCAATCAGTAAGGTGATATTTATAGAGCATTACAAGCGGTAATGAGGAGGGGAGTATTTGTGAGGATGTTTGGGTTTGTGTGTGTTAGTTCATAGGTGCGTGTGGGTAGGAGTGTGCAAGTGGTGCATCTGTGACTTAGAGACGTAAATTACAAGTACCTCTGAAGGAGTGGATTTGCCTGATGGTGAGGGGCACTTGTAATAGGGAAAGCTAATACATATGCAAAAATCAGTCCAGTACATTATAACATTACAGTACATTGGACTACACATGAGTTAAAGTGAGCGGCGGAAAAACCGGGAAAGAAAACCATGTATCAGGGATAATGCATGTAGAAATAAAATATTTCTAGAATTAAAATGAATTCACTGCTGATAATTTCATCAATTATTTAATTGTGTCTAGACGCCTACCAATGGAAACGAATGTGACCTGGTTAAAAAGCCATTTATTTCAGAGCTTGTTAAGAAGAAATAAGGATTAAGTTCTCCATTTTAGTGTTACAATGAGCGCGAGTTCATGTATCTACTTAATAACAAACAGTAAAATGAATCAACATGAATGAGAATGTTTCTCTTACTTTTGTAGAAAAGTACCTCTTGTGGTAACTACCCATTCAAGATTTGTGTCCTCGTGAAAAGAACCTTTCTGATCAAATATTGTAAATATTTACCTTCGTTACATTCTTTTTTGGTTTTTCTATTGAAAATAGCAGATTTAACCTGTGACCTTCCTCTGGACTAGTGTGAGTCTGTTGACAACAACAAATCTAAATCCTGTAGAGGAAACATTTCCAGTCCAAGTCTAATCCCAGACATTCTGTTGTGTTGTAGAGGAAACATGACCAGTCCAGTCTAATGTCTAATCTCAGACAGTCTGTTGTGCTGTACTGCAACAATACCTGGTTGCATCATAATATGCCTCTCTACAGATATAGAATTGCAGAATGGGTCTAATCTAGGAGAGGGGAAAGATCTCTGCACCACAGTTCCCTTGCAGATGCTACTTTGGTACCTGATCTGGAAGAAAGTCACTACGCCATCCTTACTGCAATGGATGCAAGTCCTGTTTGAGGCTCAGGTGATCTTTGCTCTCTTTATCTGGAAGAAAGTCACTACACCATCCTTACTGCAATGGATGCAAGTCCTGTTTGAGGCTCAGATGACCTTTGCTGTCTTGTATCTGGAAGAAAGTCACTACACCATCCTTACTGCAATGGATGCAAGTCCTGTTTGAGGCTCAAGTGACCTTTGCTCTCTTTTATCTGGAAGAAACTCACTAAACCATCCTTACTGCAATGGATGCAAGTCCATTTTGTGGCTCAGGTGACCTTTGCTCTCTTGTATTGGACATACAATTTAATTTAATTGGACATAAAGAGGTAAAACGCATATTCATCCAGAGGATTCACAAGTAACAATAAAACAACAGCCTGTGAACTTGTGTTACCAAATTTGGTGTCCTTTGACTTTATAATACCAAGATAACTTCTGGGTATCGGGTTAAAGTTGGCTGACGATAAAGTAAAAGAAAAGGGCATTTGTACACATCTTGAAGCACATGTTGCTAGTGCCATATTTTCAGAGTAACTAACTAACAACGACTGCCTGAAAGAGGCTAATGAAACTAGAATTTTATATACAACAATAAGAAAGAGACAAACAGCTTTCTTTGGTCATGGGATGAGAAGAGAGGCATTGGAGAACATCGTGACAGCTGGAAAGATCAATGAGAAAAGAAGCAGGATGGATTGAGACGGTAGCATGGAGGAATATCATCAGCAGAGGTGATCCAGAATACTAAAGACTGATCTGTGGAGAGACATGCACGCCATCTGGCAGGGCACATGATGTTGATGAGTCGGCATTAGTTGGATGTTGTCAATATCATGCCATCTGCCATTAACTTCCCAGGAAAGCGCAAATGTCGTTCATTGTTCCTAAAACACAAAATAAATATTGAACGAAGAAGAAAAAGACAGATTGGTTGTTTGCAGTTGTTGGTATTTCTTTTGTATCTCTCAATGTGTTTATTGTTTGGCTTTGTTGATTAAACTAATAACTGATGTTTTGTTTTTTAACAGGCTCCATTACTGGCAGAGAAATACTGCGCCTGCCATCTGTCAACAGGTGTGTTGGGAATAGAGAGTATTTTTATATCTGTTAATTTATTTATCATTAAGTGATAAACTGTCCTAACCTTTGTTTACATCTTCTGTTTTATGCCAAGCTCTGGGATATAGAAGCACTCACTATACTCAAGGGAACAGTAATTTAGAGTCTTAAGGTTGTGAAAAACTTGGAAAAACAAATCCAAAAAAACACTCAACGAAACACCTTTAAAGTTGCTTGCCATAGCTGGAAAATTCAAAGAATAATGAAAATTAGATCATAAACGTGAAGATTGGTTATTAGGGATACTTTAAGTTTCATTAGCCATATAAATGTGAATGTCGTTTGTGGTATATTGTGAGGGTGTGGTTTAAAACATTGGGCAAAATGCAATACTACCATAAATTGGGACTTTGAGACAACAATTTTAACTGACTAAGTGATAATAAATTGCCAAATGTAACATTTTTGTCAGGATGGCAGGCTGTGCATTATGGGGAAAGCATGGAGGGAAAGATAGACTTGCTCTATCTGTAAATCTGGCATGGATGTCAGGTGCTAGTAGACGAACATGTGCTTGCAAATTGCCCTCTCTTGGTGTTTCTTGTGTTTGTTCTGACAGGTGGCATTGATCTCATTAGAATGTTGCATTACTGACTTCTGTTTAATTCTGCATACTTGTCTGGTTTTCAACAAACTGACTAATAGGGTAGTTCCAGTTCATTCTTCTGCATCTTTATTAGGTTTCTGTGGCAATCTTGTCCATCCGAATTTCAAGTTCTAAATCTGTGAATTTCATGTGTTGCTGTTGGTGTTGATCTCATTGCCCCACTGATGAGACTGTTCTGCTCTGTCTGGAGAACCCTGGTTCAGCCATGCCCATGACATCAGCATAGCTGCCTATCAGCTGCCAGTGACACTAAGAAGCTTGTATAATGGTTACGTACACTGAAAAAAGCCGGCTCCGTGGCGAAGGAGTTACAGACGCAGTTTGTAATCCTGCATACCACATTTGAAACACAGCTGTGCGCGATTTGGCAGCAGACTGTCTTGCATTAGTTTTTATGAAATGGTATGGGTGCCGGTCATTCAGAAAGCAATGGCAAACAACTGAATGTATACTTGCCCAGGAATGATTAATGGCCCAAAAATGCTGAGGTTGACTGCTATGTCATGTAAAGAATATGCAACTAACTTTTTTAACGCTGAAAAAGGTATGGAGAAATCGGTAGAAATATGGTTAATTGCCAAAGACATTAAGTAGTTTGTATATTTGTTTTTGGTTTTGTTCACATATCCTTTACAGGACATCGCTGTCAACATCGGCATCTTTCAGCTGATTGTTGATTTCTTGGCAAGATTACGCTCAGTAGTTTGCCATTGCTTTCTGAGTGACCAGCTCACATACCCCATAAGTTACTGACGCAGAGAGAACCACTACCAATTCTCGTGCATGTCACGTTACTCACGAGAGTATACAGGATTACGGAGAAAGTCATGTAACCCCTAGAGTAGGGAGACAGGTTGTATATTGGTTACATACACTGAATTAGATGTGGTTTGCCACAGACTTGGCCCAACAAAAATGCACAATAAACTAACTTTATAACTGCATAAAATTTGATATTCTTATAATTGCAGACATTTTCTTATACCCTTTAAGGTGATATGCTGAGAGCTGTGATTGCCTCTGGTAGTGAATTAGGACAGCGTATTAAGGGAGTTGTGGACTCCGGCCAACTTGTCAGTGATGAGCTAGTCCTGGAGCTGGTCAACGATCACTTGGATAAACCCCAGTGTAGGAATGGCTTTTTATTGGATGGTTTTCCTCGCACAATAGTACAAGCCGAAAAGGTATGGAGACATTGATAGAAATTTTATTAACTTTTGGTTTGCTGTTTCCAAGAAATATACACTTTTCATTCAGTCTTTCCACTTCTGTATAGGATGTAGAGCAATGGCTGCCAAACAAATTGAACATTACCATCTGGAAGAGACCAGGTTGTCATAATTTACTTCTGAACTGACCATAATAAATCCAGATACTGCTCATATACCATGTTGAATGTGACCACCACAGGTCCTTTGCAGCCCAGCAAATGTGACGGCAGAGCATGCCCTAGAAGACTTCATTGTGTGCACACATGGAGAGATGGGTGTGCTCCATCCTCAGACAGAAACTGGCGGAACTGAAACTCTCAGACAGGCAGCAGAATGTTATGAGAGAATCTGGAATCACACGGAGTGATGATCAGTAGTGATGTATCGGCCAGTAATTGTTATTCTTTTAATGTATATGCCGAAGGCAAATTAAAGTGGTTTGCATGGCTGTGGAGTTTAATGCACTTGTGCTTAGACTTCCAGTGTGCAGACAGTGGGTTACGGTGTTCAGTCTCTACACATCAGTCTTGGGTTACGGTGTTCAGTCTCTACACATCAGTCTTGGGTTACGGTGTTCAGTCTCTACACATCAGTCTTGGGTTACGGTGTTCAATCTATACACATCAGTCTTGGGTTACGGTGTTCAGTCTATACACATCAGTCTTGGGTTACGGTGTTCAATCTCTACACATCAGTCTTGGGTTACGGTGTTCAGTCTCTACACATCAGCCTTGGGTTACGTTGTTCAGTCTCTACACATCAGTCTTGGGTTACGGTGTTCAGTCTCTACACATCAGTCTTGGGTTACGGTGTTCAGTCTCTACACATCAGTCTTGGGTTACGGTGTTCAGTCTCTACACGTCAGTCTTGGGTTACGGTGTTCAGTCTCTACACATCAGTCTTGGGTTACGGTGTTCAGTCTCTACACATCAGTCTTGGGTTACGGTGTTCAGTCTCTACACATCGGTCAGATGGACTTCAGCGTTGACTTCTCGTTCAAAAAGCAATGGCAAACTACTGAGTGTAAAAGTAAATCATCCTGGGTGGGTTTGATCTCAATATCCTGCAAAGGGACATGCAACTAGAGAAAATCTGCAGACTGTACAACCATAGCATGGTCACAGGGCCATAATACCACAACTAAAACTCGACAGTGCATGCAGATCTGACGTAATGTTTCTTGGTTTATGTTTTACTTTAATTTTAAATGTATTTTACCTATAATTAATCTATAATAACTGCAACAGTTTGTATTAGGTACAGGTTTTAAAGTATTTAGAAATCTCCCGTTAGTCAGGATGTAGTCAGTCTGGTTTCTGATCTTATTTTAAGAACCCTTCCCCTTCCACAATCCACTTGGATGTTGCCATGTATTGAACCTGGACTATCTGTAAACAAGAACACTAACCATACTAGTGCATTTCCAGTATACTATTGAAAATACAGGTGCATTAACAATAATACTGCATCTTTACGTAATATTGAAAATACAGGTGGACTAACCGCATCACTAAAACTCCAATGTTGTATTGAAAATACTGGTGGACTAACCGCATCACTAAAACTCCAATGTTGTATTGAAAATACAGGTGGACTAACTACATCACTAAAACTCCAATGTTGTATTGAAAATACAGGTGCACTAACTACATCACTAAAACTGTTGTATTGAAAATACAGGTGCACTAACTATATTACTGCAGCTCCTATATAATATTGAACATACAGGATGCTAGCCCACAACTCATCATGTAGCAGGTCACTTTACAGAATGTTTCATCTATCACAGCCCACCAAAACATTCTCAGATCCTCCGCTAGTTCCTCTGTCTCATGCATGTTCATGCCCAAGGTGTCCTTCCTGCTGGCTGGCCCTTGTCTCGTCTTCCAGGAACCACATCTTCCGTCACTGTTCTTTGTTCTTTCCCTCATCTTCCAGGAACCACATCTTCCGTCACTGTTCTTTGTTCTCTGCAAACCATTCTGGTGTTTGATGTAACCAAAGTATTTCAGTTTCAAGACATCGTGCTGTTTATAGCCAATTTTCAGATCTGATAGAATGTCACTATTTTCTTCTTTTTTGTTTGCAGTATTCTAAGATTGTTCTGTAACATTTAAGTTTAAAAGCTCAATTTTCTTTTTTAGCGATTTCAAAATGGTCTATTACTCAACCGCTCTTTTTATGTTCAGAAAAAGATGTCGATCTTCACTGGGTCTTTTAACAGACATGATTAACTCTTCAATTCCCATAGCATATCTGAGTAGTGCAGTTGGATTTCCACCAGTTATGAATGGGTCAAAACTGTAACTGGTCTCATCATCTTTGACATTTCTCTTTACATTATCTGCACAGGTGATGAAGGGGTATATGGAGAGAATGTGTGGGAGTCTCTGTGGCGAAGTGGTCAAGCCATCTGCTTTGCGCTCCGAAGGTTGTTGGTTTGATTCCATGCTACGTCTTTCAGTTCACGAGTGCATTTTTCTCAGAGACTTGAGGGGTTTGTTGCCGGATCTACAGAGTTCGTGCTTTGTGCGATGCTTTTGGCAGGCCGCCTGAGCCATATGGGATAAAACCCGGGGCAATGAAATCAATCCTCTCGACTTGTAAGACTTCTTTTATGGAGAGAATGTAACCCTGCCATACTCCCCCTTTGCACCTCCAACCAGTTTGTTTCACTGCCTTCAACCATGCTGCTGCAGCTCCAATATTATCATCATCAAGTGCCTTGCTGACAGACATGGGTGGTCGTACCCCTGCACATCTTGTCATCTCCAACGGCATGAATCAGTTTGGGCACTGACACCCTTACATGTCATGACACAAGTATGTCCAGAATTTCTATCACTTCATCTCTTTCCATAAATCTTTCCACATGTCTCCAATATAATCGTTAGTTGTTAATCACGGTTCCAACTTCATGGCAAAATGTCTCCACATAATGCTCTGTTCCTGTGTCAGTGAATATCACACAATATGCTCCTCACTGCCCCATGTGGAAGGTGGGACAGACAGCACTCCCAGCAAACCAACAGCACTTATATATAGTTTTGGACAACAAATTCACATCTTCCTTAATGTTAATAGATCACTTTAGTAATGTGTTGTTTACCGTAAGAAGCGTTGAATATTCTTATTTCATATTTCAAACAGTTAGACGAGCTGTTAGAGAAGAGGAAAGCCCCACTTGATGCTGTTGTTGAGTTTGCCATTGATGATTCTCTTCTATTGAGAAGAATTACTGGACGGTTATTCCATATTAAAAGTGGCCGAAGCTATCATGAGGAATTCAACCCACCCAAGCAACCAATGACTGATGATGTAAGTTGAATTTCTTGCCTTTTTTTACTTTATCAGGGTCCCATGTGAAAACTGGAAATTTGTTGAAGGTATAAGTGAAGCATTTCATAAACTATACTATGGACAGACAGAAACAACGATGAGCAAGTCCTTCAAGAAGCAATTGAGAACCGTGAACTGATTAGAGAAATTAGACGTAGACAGTCACAATTTTTTGGATGTGTTGTGAGAAGAAATAAACTAGAGAACTTGGTGACAACTGGCAAAATTGAGGTGAAAAGAACAAGGGGAATGCAGAGAAGTAAATATCTGGATGGCTTGGTGTTGAGGTATAGTCGAGATAACACAGAGCTGATCCACGACTCTGGTGATCGTATGAGATGGCGAAACATGACCACCCACGCTTATCAGCATGGCACATAATGTTGATTTCATAAGTTAGTTAGTTAGTCGCAGTTCCATCTTCACGACAATGGGTCGTCCCAAATATGCTTCATTCCTGTCCAGTGAATATCACACAAAATGCTCCTCACTGCCCTATGTGAACAATGGAATAGACAGGAGTCTCGGCAAGCCAACAGCCTGCACATGTACACTGTGCATGCCTGAATGCCAACACTAAAGTCCTCCATGAAAAACACAGTTTATCGTCGATGGAATTGGCAGTCACCATAAAGACTTCATTGACCCGGATTTTATCCCACAAGGCTTGGTCTCTTTCCGCAGGGCGACCCACTGAAAGTGCCGCACAAAGCACAAACTCCGTAGCTCCAGCGACGACTCCCAGGAGTCTCCTGTAAATGTACTCGTGAACCGAAGAAGCAAACCAGTCAATTCAGCAACAGCCAGCCGCCATCGTTCTGAACATGCAGTTCACGCTACAAACAACCACGGCCAGATGTAAAAACATTCCACGCAAAATTCAAAGCTCACAGTGTCACCCACGCACGCACTCAATAGCAGTGCGATGGAACCATGCACTACCAGTCCAACATGAGGAAAATGCAAACCGTAGCCACAAGTGTAAACACTCCAGAGGCCTTAAAGGTTTAAATGCCTATATAAAGAACAATAATGAGGTTTTGAACTTGAATGTTACAGAAACATTCTTAGAATACTATGGAACAGAAGAAAAAATACTGAGATTTTACCAGATGTGAACATGGAACAATTCTGGCTCATCAATAGTGTCATGTCTCAGAATCTAAAATACCTTGGTCACTCCAAACTGGGGTTTAAACAGAACAGTAATGGAAGGCATCACTCCTGGAAGTCAAGGCAGCAACCTACCAATATGATGTCAGACACAGAACATAAAAGATACCTTTGGTATGAAAATTGATGAGGTAGGGGTACTGGCGAAAGATCAAGAGTCTCTTGCAAGCTGTGGTGAGAGTGGCTTTTTGTCAAGGACTTGCTTCATGATGATGAGTGACTCAGTGAACACAAGATGTGAAGCTGGCCAGCTTTACAAGGACACAATCACAGGTGACAGAATGGAATTTAGCCTTTGCTGGCAAACAGTCAACAGACAGACAGACACAGTTAGAACGGCATAAAAATGTTATTTTAAAGTTACTTAGCTGAGGTACTTCAGTTATTTGAATAGGCACAAGAGCATAAATCAAACAGGGCTAGGTCAGAAGTATGTAAGGGAAATAGGGATGAGGGTGTCTGTCTCACTAGTGATGACACGAGTGGGATGGGGGGAAAGAAAAAAAAACAACCAATGAGAGAGGAAAGTACATAGTTAAGAGGACTGGGACTGGCAGATGAGTGTACCAAGAAGTGAAGCTATGAAAATGTAAACGGTTAGAACAATTAATTAGAAAATAATTAAAAATAAAAAGTGTAGGGCAGCTTCAAAACATTTTAAACAAACAAAAAAATACAAGTATGTTAAGGCCACCAGCTCTCACAAACGAACAACATATGAGGCAGGGGATCGAACCTGCCCCTAAAATGGGTACCAAGGATTTGTCCAGTAAGGAAAGATGGTGAATGCAGGAGCTGGTTAGTATCTTTAACCTTTTTAGTAAGCAATTAGAAAATTGAATTAAGTCTCTAAAAATGAGGATATATAGAATAATAACAATTGATGGATTAAGATGCAAACAAATGTAGAGTCTAGGAATGAAAAGAGCCGTTGAAGCGAGACAAATGAAATGCATTGGGCACATTAAAAGCTGTACTAGAGAAAACATCTGAAAGCCGTAGAGTAAGCCGAACCCAGAGGGGAAGTAACATCTAGAGATGGATGAGTGGCAGGTCTTCTAGAGTGTAACACCGGAGGGAGAGGCAGTTGTAGAGATCAATTGCAGCCAGCCTTCATTGTAGAGATGACAGTTGCATGATTGGCCTTTTTTTAACACCTGTAAGCAAATGTGGTGGATAAAGTTGATGAGCAGCCAACAGATAGTTGTAGGTTATGGTCTCCAATTTCACAACGGTAGGCAGCGGATCTCTTTCTAGAGACGATGGCTACGGTCATTGACCAGTATAGTCATGCTAAGAAGGAAAGCAATGGCAAACTACCTTCTTTACAGATGCCAAGAAAGTAATGTTTTGTAGTTTGTAAGAAAATCAGAGAAATGGCTTAAATGGATGCTCCACAAGAGCAGCCTCGCCTGGTAGGGGTAGTCATATGCAGAAGAAATAAACTAGAGAACTTGTTGACAACTGGCATGATTTAGGGGAAAAGAACAAGGGGAAGGCACAGAAGTAAATATCTGGATTGCTTGGCCACATGGTATGGTTGGGACAAGAAGATCCACGACTGGTGATCATGTGAAGTGGCGAAATATGACTGCTGACACCTGCCTGCGTGGCATATGATAATAATGATAAATCAAGGGCACTAATCACTGTTACCTTTACCTGTGTAGGAGCTACTGTGGCATTGTGGGTAGTGCATTTACCTGCTACAGGTGGTTCGGGTTCAGTTCGGAGCAGAGGCAGGCAGTTCTAGGGGCCGGCCCAGTCTCATAAAATGGACACCAAGAAAATGTCTGGGAAGAAATGAAAACTGGCCACCCCACCTTATATGTCACGACCTAGAATATGTGAAGGCCGATCTAAGTTCACCCCAAAAGCCGTATCTAAATTATGACTGTTTACCTGTGTTAATTGATGATTGACCTCAATGAAACTAATCATTTGTCTGTTGTGTAAAGATTACTGGAGAGAATCTAGTCAGAAGAGCGGATGACAATGCAGAGGCCTTGAAGAAAAGACTGGAAGCTTACCACAAACAGACCAAGCCACTGGTGGACTACTATGCCAAACAAGGCTTGCATGCGGCAGTAGATGCTTCTCAACCCCCAAAAGCAGTGTTTGCAGCAATACAGTCCATCTTCTCAGCAGCCACGTCTAAAGACCAGGTTATGTTTATTAGGAATTAAGTTGTTGATTTAATGGTTAACTGCATCCAGTGACAGCTCTCTTCTCAAGTCTGTTACCTGTCTTCTTCTTTATTCATCTAATATTTTTTAATTTTGGGAGTAATCGGTTGGTTGCCTGTCTACAGCAGAACTGCAATATTTGCGCCTTGAGGCTGAAACATTTATCTTCCCACTATTTGTTGACAGAGTTAGCTTTCCTGGGGTGTTATCTGTCTGTTTTCTGTAGTGTTCTTCTGCATTTAGTCCTCATTGGAGACATAGTTCCAATCAATACAACTATACTATTGACTCATGATCTTGATAATTCAGGGTGGTATGGAATACACATTATGACACTTCTTGTTCATCATTTGACTACAGAAAATGTTGGCACAATACTGCTGTCTCCAAAAATCTTGTAAAAGGGCTTTCTTCGTGGTATCTGATGTTTTGTCAGTGAAAGTGTTTATGAAAAGTCTGAACTTGTGATGTGACAGCTGCTAACATTAAGTAATCCTGGTCTGTGAAAGATTTAGTATGCATGTGGTAGTTGTATTAACTTGCTTGAATATAAATGCTCACCTTGCTTCAGAGGTCACAGATTGTCAGAATTGTATGGACTTTTTGCACTGGCCATGCAGGAGTAGGGGAAATAAACAGGCTGTTAGGCTGGCAGGGAGTGCACCTCTTGGTGGTAGATTAGCTATGGACAAAGAAGAGGTGGTCATGCGCCTGTGGGGCCAGGTGGAGAAGGTGGAGGAACAGGTTAAGAACCCGTATGTGTAAAGAATGAGATTGTGGAGGATTGGCAGGGGTTCTGGAAGAATCTCAAAACTGAGAGGGAAGACCAGGAGAACTTTCAATCAGATAGTGGTGGGAACGATTAGTAGTGTGACTCTTCGCTGGCCATTGAACGAGGAGACCGAGCGCTTATGGGAATGTCCTGAGTACAGTGATGTCGATTCTTAGCTCAACTCGAAAATAAATAACATTTATCTTCAAAACAATTTATTCCCTTAGTGAATTTGAACACAAAAACCACAAAAAGTTGGTTGCACAATTTACTGCCTGGCATATTTGACTGCATCTTATCAGGTGCATACTGCATTCATTCAGTAGTATGCCCTTTGCTGAACCTCGCTCCCATAGCAACCTTCCGGAAAATTTCTCGGTCATAAGCAAGATGTCCCACATCAGATACACCCAGCTAGAAATCACTTGCCACATTCTGCACCCATCTTCTCTTTGGCCTTCCTCTCTTCTTGGGTATATACCCCTCCATTATTGTTCTCTCCAAACTTTCGTGACGTTTCTTGTGACCAAAACTCAGACCTTGTCATATGGATGCATTTGTTCTTTTTTGTATCCAAGATATTCTTGTAACCTGTCTATAACATTTATATAAATAGTGCAACTACTGTTTGGGGCTAATGTGTTTAAACATGTATCTTGACTATGAAAATGTTGCGACTAATTATGATGTATCATGAATGTTGACCTTTTCAGTAGCTTGTGTAGTATCCAGTGCAGTTCTTGAAAACATTGCATCAACTTTTCTGTGTAAGATTTCACAGCAGATATCCAAAGGGAATAATGACAATGAAAAAAAAAGCTTGAGTGTATGATGACATTCAACAAGTTAAATTATATATAACCCAGCCCAGATGTAAAAGATATGGAACAACTTGTGTGTTGCTTGATGCATGTGGACAGCAGCTGATCATTTAGTGTGTTGCTTGAGACAGACGATGTGTACATCTGATTTGGTGTCGCAGACAGCAGATCACATACGCCAAGACTGCCCAAAATAGACATATCTAGGGAAACTTTCTGGCCTAGAGAAACAACAGTGGAAGATAAACTCTATAGACCACTGAGTGAACTAAAAGAGACTGAACTTTATACAAAAGACAGTGCAGATATAGACAAATTTCAAGCAAACAAAAAACAAAAAACACTTGAGACAAGTTAAATGATTAGTGTAATTGCTAAATTTGTTTTAATTATTATTGATCCCGTAGTGTCTGGACTCCAGACACTGTACATTGATGATGAACTGACTGAACAAACAGATTTATACACGTTCATTTGATTGTGTCATTAGTCAATATTTGCTGTTACAGTGAGATAGCTGGCAGTTTGTAGGAGGCTATTTGTTATATAAGGTTTATTGTTTATGGAAGGGGTTTGTGATATAGGAAACACGTTTGTCAAAGTGTTGTTTTATATAGGAAACATGTTTGTGGAAGTGTTTTTTATTATATAGGAAACAGGTTTGTGGAAGTGTTTTTTAAAAATCCTTTACAGGGCAGACGTTTATCCGTTTTTTAGCTCTGAGCGGGCAAGATTTTTCAGGTTTGATAAAATTTTGGTTACGTTAGTAAAAACGTTAAATAAAAAACAAAATGAAGGAAAATGCATGCAGATTATTTTACTCATGTGAATAAGTATGTTGAATATTGCTGGTAATCCACACATGAACACAAATGTTTACAAAATGCAACATATTGTTTGTGATTGTCGGTCATTTATACAGCAATTTACAAACACATTTTCAGAATCAGAATCACTTTCTTTAAAGTCTGACTCGTGACTGCTAATGCTGATCACTGATATCTAGCTCTGATTAATATATAGGAAACAGGTTTGTGGAAGTGCTTTTATTATATAGGAAACAGGTTTGTTATATATGGAAGCGGTTTGTGATGTAGGAAACAAGTTTGTTGAAGGATTGTTGTTATATAGGGAAGAGGTTTGTGGGAGTGATTTTGTTATGTAGGGGTTTGTGAAAGGATTCTTGTTATACGAGGGGAAGTCAATAAGTAAGTCACAAATGGCTGTACACAAATAACTAAATATGATAACTTGAAACCAGTTTATTTTTATACATACATTGTCCCTTTATTTCTCGACATAATTTCCACCAACATTGATGCACTTATCCCATCATTTTATCAGTCCTCCCAAACCGGCTGCATAGAACTATGTGCTCTGTTTTCTAAACCACGTTTTCACTTCACATTCAACTTTGGCGACATTCACAAAATGTCTCCCGCCAAGGTGGGTTTTCAGTGGACCAAAAAGATGGAAATCGCTAGGGCTAAGTAAGGTGGATGTTCAAGAACTTCCCACTTTAGTTGGTTAATTTTCTCCTGAGTTAATCGAGCCGTATGTGGTCTGGCATTGTCATGAAGAAGCAACACTCCTCTGTTCAGCAGTCCTGGACGTTTTCTTCGTATTGCATCATGAAACATCGATAGAACTTCACAGTACGATTCAGAATTCACATTGTCACCTTTCTTCTTGAAATTGGTTAAAAGCACTCCTTGACAATCCCAGAACACTGTCAGCATAACCTTCCCAGATCGGATTTCATCAACAATTTTAGGGCGTCCTTGAGAATTTTTCTGCCCAGCTATGCACCGCTGTACGGGACAAACATTTGTCAGCATAAACAGGAAGCATTTTCTTATGAATGTCCTTTGCAGGCAGTCCTTTTGCCCACAAAAAATAAACAACAGCACGTTGCTCTTTGGTTGTACACTCCTTAAGTACTGTCGCCATTTTGTTTATGCGCTGCGCATGAGACACCTAGCGCCACCTGACGAATGAGAATATAAAGTTCGATGTTGCTGTCACCTAATGACACCTGTAGAAAACACCAACTACATTTACCTGCAATCCCACAGAACTGTGTTACCTACTTATTGACTCGCCCTCGTACATGAAACCGGGTTTTTTCCGTGGAAGGGGTTTTGTTATGTAGAAAACAAGTTTACAGTTTGTGCAAGGGGGGTTGTTTTATAGGAATCTACAGTTTTGGATAAGGTGTGTTGTATAGGCAATAGATAGGCATTTTTGTAGAAGTTTTGTTTTATTAGATAACCGGTTTGCTGTTTTGGAAAAGTTCTTTTTCTTTTGAAAATGTTCATGTCAGTTTTTTTGTTGATTTTCCTATTGCGCTCACTCGCTTTGAACTCAAGCGGTCCATACACACTATTTATAGTAGTGATGGACTGAATTTTGTGTGTGGATTAGCTTTCCCTATGAACAGTGTCCCACGCCATCAGACCAACCCACTCTGACTTCAGTGGTACTTGTAATTTACGTCCCAAAGTCAAGGACGACAGGTCAGTATTTTAGTCCGGCTGTCCGGTGTAAGGGTTGAACCGCTTACCTCGGCATCAGCGCAACGGATGTTTAAGAACACGCATTCTTACCCATTCGACCATGCTGACCTGTGTTCATGTCAGTTTAATTGTTGCTGTATTGTCAATGTACGTATATTCAACACTACTATATGGTACAGAAGCCTGGACAATGAACAAGCAATTAGAAAGTCAAATAGAGAGATTGGAGATGTGGATATACCAAAGAATATGTATTTCATGTAAATAAAAACAGGTTCTAGAAAAACACGGAATGAAAAGAGTAGATGAAAGAAATAAAAAAAGGCAAGTGAAATATTTCGGCAATGGTAAAAGACGTAACACTGGTATTAAAAAAATCATACTGGAGGATAAGGTCTATGGCGAGCAACCGGTATAAGTGGGAAGATAACATGAAGCGATGGATGAACAGCAGTCTGACAGAATGTACAATCAAGATGAGAGAAAGACGGTGTTGGTGATCTATTGCAACCAATCTTCATTGTAACCTTACTGTACTGAAAAGATCTGAAGAAGCTTGTTCATGTTAATATAATTGTTGCTGTATCAAAGGCTTGTTTTCAGCTGTTGATGTATAATCATTCACACATTTTTTGCAATAGAGAGATATATACATCTTATTTGCTAGACAGCGAGAAGTATGTTAAATGTTAACTTTGTTGTTATTATTGTATCATGAAATATCCATAATGTTGACAGATTATTCATGGTGTTGTTACAAGGGGCTTCTCACAAGTCTTTAGATTGACCATGAAGGAGTAGGTGGAGGAAATTGAAATTTGGCACATGTATAGCTCATTCAATTTGTAATGGACATATGCATTATGAATTTCCATCCTCAGCTGGTTTTTCTGATATGGTGCATGGCACAACACACCCTATTAACCAGATCTGCACATCCAACGGTTTGTCATAACATTGGAGAAATCAGACGCCAAGACTGTGATAAACAGGGAAAAACACCTACAGAAATACACAGGGAGATGGAGCCAGTGTTTGAGGAAGTCTGTCCGTATGTTTCTGTAAAAAATTGGTGTTTGCAGTTAGTGCGGCTGTTCCCAAGTTGCTGATCTGCCAAGGTCAGGATGATCGTCCTCAGAATGCAATAATGCAAATGTGAAGAAAATCATAGATCAGGATAGGAAAATGACAATTGCAGAGATATCGGGTTCAGCAAAACTGAGTAAGAATAGTTTGTAGAATTTTACACAACAGACTGAACATGAGAAAAGTGTGTGCCCGCTGGGTCTGCGCCTGCTGACATGTGAACAGAAACAAACACGAGTTGATTGTTGTGGCCAGTTGCTCAACGTGTGGCGGTTGAAAAACATGTTGACGACCATGGTGACACTTGATTCACTATGATGATCCAGAATCCAAAATTGCCAGCATGCAGTGGAAAACCCCGGGCTCGACAACACGTCAAGCCAAGAGCACAAAAATCTGCAAGAAAAGTGATGCTGGCCATTTTTTCGGAGGTCAAAGGTGTCATATTGAAAGATTACATTGCTTCATGGCACACGGTTAATGGGCAGTACTATGCAGATCTCCTTATCAAACTAAGAAAGGCTGTGATCAGAAAATGAGGGATAGCGCATATTCTGCCTTTGCTTCAAGACAATGCACTCTCCCATAAAGCACGGCTTGTGCTGCTAACTGCCAACGATTTGAATATTGAATCTTCCACACCCACCATATTCTCCAGATTTGGCTCCATCAGACTTTTATCTTTTCCCAAATAACAGCTGAAAGGAAATCGTTTTGACAGTGACGAAGATGTCATACTGCTTGTGATAACTGTTTTCGTTCGAAAAAATAGGTTGTTTTATTCTGAAGGTCTTTTCAAGGTCACGCAGAGATGGCAGAAATGCATAAATTCAGGTGGTGGCTGCATTGAGAAGGAATAAGCACTGTGCCAAATTTCAATTTTCTCTACCTTCTCCTTCATGGTCAGGCTAAAGACTTATGAGAAGGCCCTTGTATATTGTTATGTTATCTAAAAGTATTACTTTTATCTTCTAAAGAAAGTGATTTGTTTAGTCAGAGGTTAAATAAAATGTGGTGCAACAAGAAGTGTTTGTTTTAGTGTGTTAATTTTTGATTTCATCCTTTTCTGCTTTTGTTTCCTGACTGAGCTTATGTCCTCAGCTGATTGTAATTACGGAACTAGTAAAATGATAGCTCAAGTTTGTTTGTTGCAGGAGCGTAAAACATATTGAAAAAATTATTTTGATATATACCCGCTCCATTTGAGGACAAACTATTGAGAGGTCAACAAGTTTGAGCTGACTGCTTTCTTTAATAGATTCGGGTTGACATCTAAAGTTGTACGAAGATGATATTCAGCTGGCTCATGCCAAGGCTTTTGTCCTCCTCTTCAAGATGTATGTTAGTCGACGGATTATCCTCATTGCACATCAAACCATTCAGTTTGAAACACAGCTGTGGGCAAAGTTTGCCATTGTTTTCTGAACGACCAGCACTCGAGAGTATCATTGTGTGAAAACCAGTGCAAAGCATTCTGTTTCCAAATCACCCGCTGCTGTGTTTCGACCACGGTGTGTGGATTACGAATTTAAACTATAGGTCAATGAAAACATGGGACTGGTATGATATACACTGTACTCACTATACCTGAAGGCACGATCTGCAGGTTTTGGTAACTTCCTTTATGCCAACCCATCTTAGTGGGTTCTGGGACGTGAATGATATTGATCACATCGCTCAACTATGAAAATTTGGAACTGGCATCATATACACTGTACCCACTATACCTCAAGGCATGGGTCTATATCTGCAGGTTTGGGTAACTGCCTTTATGCCAACCCATCTTAGTGGGTTCTAGGAAATATTCTGGGACGTGAATATTGATCACATCATTCATCTATACAAATATGGGACTCGCATCATTTACCCAATACAGTGCTGGTGTGTAAAAGGGTCAATTGCTGGCTTACTTTGGGTGAGGGTATTTCAACAGATGCCAACCCTCCTTGGTCTTGCACATCATGCTTGCCAGGTGAGTGTTAACACTCTGTTTCCCTTATAGACCTTGATATAAACCAGGGGTCACCAAACATTGTTCATAGCGGGCCGGATAATTGACAAAATGACAAGCGTGGACCGCATACTCATTCTGTACAATACTTGCGCCGATCTCTGTGGCGAAGGTCTTATGGACGCAGTTCGTAATCCTGCATACCCACGTTCAAAACACAGCTACTCGCAATTTGGCAGCAGACCGTGCTGCACTGGTTTTTCTACGCAATGGTATGGGTGCCGGTCGATCAGACAGCAATGGCAAACTACTGAACGTAGACTTGCCTAGACATCAACAACAGCAAAAGATGCTGGGGTTGACTGCAAACATCCTGTAAAGGATATGCAACTAACTTTAACAATACTTGCAATCCAGAGCGAAAGTTCTGGGAAACAGACAAAAAACTAAGTTAATCATGAGTGAGTGGCGTGCAATGCACAAGAAACAAAGAACCAACATATTTATTTACTAAAAAAAGTTATCAAAGAAGGCGACGTTAGCAAACGTATACGTTACATCAGACCTAGTGTGCACATATTCCAATCTCAAAATCTAAGCAGCAAAAAAGGTGAGATTTGTGAAACATCTGGCTCTCAAGATATCAATGTTTGGTTTGGAATTGCTGCACCCAATCAAGAGAATTGCTTTCAAATGTTCATCAGTCAATCTCGTTCGATGTGTTGACTTCATATACTTCATTTTTGAAAATGTTTGCTCATAGACATAAGTTGTTCCAAACACTGACGCCTTACCAGAGGCAAATTTTTTCAGTTTCGGAAACTCAACATCAGGTAAGCAGCGATAAAATTCAACAAGTTTTTCTTCTCTGTGCTTCTCTTTCAACAAGTCATTTGCTTGCAAGTCAATGAGCTCCAACTGTAGTTCAACTGGCACATCATCAAGGTTACAATCAAACGGATTCTAGAACAGAAGAATGCCACTCTCAATTCTGTCAAGATCCGAAAATCTCTCCAAAAAATTCTTCAAGTCACGAAAATCGAGGTTGATATCTTCTGCAATTGTAGCGTAAAACTCTTTGAAACAGTGAAAATGAGAAAAGGTTTCTCCTTCCAGCTGTGCTTTTAACAATGACAGCTTTCTCTTACATCCTTTGATGATTCTGTAGAGATCACAGACGAGGTTATCCTTTCCCTGACGTTTCAAATTCAGTTCATTCATGTGGGATGTGATGTCGACCAAAAATGACAACTTTGACAGCCAGGTAGGATCCGACAGCTGTGGATCAGCTCCATCTTTTTCACTGAGGAAAACATTTATTTCTTTTCGGAGCTTGCAAAAATGAAACAGGACTTTACTGCAGCTGAGCCACCTCACTGATATGTGACAAGGCAAGTCACAGAATTCAGAATCAGTTTCTTCAAGAAAAGCCTAGAACTGACGGTGATTGAGTGCATGTCCTCGAATAAGTTTACAGCAGAAATGACTGGTTTCAGTACACAAGAAATATCTAAATTTTTCCCACAGAGTGCTTGCTGATGTATGAACAGAGCGCCCAGAATGTGTAAATCTTCCAACTGAGTCCTGACTGGCCCCATCCTCATTCCAGCCATGTTTTTTCCTCCATCAACTGTAACACCTCAAAGCTGATTCCCCTGAAGGTTATAGTCTTGCAAAACGTTTTGCACTTCAATGAAAATGTCTTTTCCAGTTATTGTCCCTGCTTGCTGCAAACAGATGCCAACTATTCCGTTATCTGAAAGTCCAAATTGACACCATGAATGAACACAAGAAGTTGGGACGTACTCAAGAGATCAGCGCTAGAGAACACCACAAGTTCCTAGTTTTCTCTCATATCTGTAGCACTATGTTCTCTCCAAGTTCTTCGCACAACTGAACTTGCCAAAAGGCTGATACTTCCAAACAAATCGGCTTTCTCTGGACACACGTCATCTGCTGCTTCCATCATTCACTCTTTGATGAAGTTGCCATCAATAAACGGTTTTCCTCGTTCTGCCATCTTATGCACTCTTTTATAACTTGTACGACTGAAAGATTCATTTTCAGCAAACTTTCCCGTGAAGAGACTTTTGTGTGTTTCTAAACCACATTTCATGGACTCATATTTCTCAGAGCGTAACTTTACAGAAAATTTTGAATATGTTATTAGATGTTTTGTTTCATAGTGACGCCGAAGATTGTACTCTTTCAAAACAGCAACACTTTCACTACATATTACGCAACCGGTTTTCTTCTCCTTTCTTTCCACAAAAAAGTACTTTACTCCCCATTCTTCATTGAGAACGCGACACTCAGCGTTCACTTTTCTTTTGTTAGTAGCCATAATGAAGGGTGAAGTACACAGGATCTCAAAATGGAAAAGACATTAAATTAGAAACATAAAATCCAATTGAAACACAAGAAAAGCAGAGGACTAGGGGTCACTAGTGAAGCTATGGCTCACCAAAGGTACATATAAAGTGTATAGGTATCTTTGGTAATAGAATGTATCTCATAATAAGGTGTGCAAAGTAAACAAACAGTGCCGGCCTAAATAAACAGCCTAGAGCAGTTTTTCAAACGGGGTTCCGCCGAAATAGACCAAAATCGCAACATTTCTGCCCATCTGGTTTATTACACAAAGTAGGACAGACACTTGGATCATCGCACAGAGTTCCTTAAGCAACGTAAACATTTGCGTAAGGATGTGCTCCAGCAGAAAGGTTGAAAAACAGTGGCCTAGAGACCAGCTCAATTAACACCGTGACATTCTTCTGAGCTGGGAATAATATTTATGTAATAACACAAGGCTTCTGTGGTATTTTTTATGTTATGTTTGCTACTTTATTCACACTTGCAGTTCACTTACCTATCACTGTCAAACAAATAAATCCTTGTTACATACTTATAAAATGGACGACTGGCAAAAAGAAGTAAATATTTCTGGAGCTTCGGACCTGTGTTGACAGTCGAACTCATCTGGGGGAGGGAAAGATGCATGTGTGTGTGTGTGTGTTGACATGGAAACCATGATCACATCAGAGCGTAGACGGCGCTACCAAGAGCCAGGGAAGGACTTGGGATGGCACGAAACAAGCAAACATTACAATAAACAAGAAAGTCTAGATCAATAATTTAAAATAGTAAATTTAAGACACATAGCAGCCAGGAGGTCTCCGCACATGTGAAGATCTCCTATTATTCTAAATACATTTAAATTATATCACGTCTCATGTTCCATACGTTATATCAAGCAAGTTCGAGTACCCTCGGCAGGCCAGATGAAATGACGTCGCGGGCCAAATCCAGCCCGCGGGCCGTAGTTTGGTGACCTCTGATATAAACATAGAATGGACAAGTGCACTTTTAGACCTTGATATAAACACAAGAATGGAAAAGTTCACCTTTAGACCTTGATATATACACAAGAATGGAAAAGTGTTCATTTTTAGAACTCGATATAAACACAAGAATAAAAACTTTCACTTTTAGACCTTGATATAGACACAAGAAGAGAACAGTGTTCACTTCTAGACGTTGATATATACACAAGAATGGAAAAGTAGAACAACTTTCAGTCAACTGCACGTCTGCTATTCTACTAAAATAATTAGTTTGTGCTGGGCTTTCCACATTGCTCCCGATGTCAACATCCAATATCTGACAGTTCTTGTAGCGGGCCCAACAAGCAGCTATCACGAGTTCCTCTAGACCCCCGAGGATCATAACAGGCGTATTCAATTATAACAAAACACCCGGTAGCACCTGGATGTGACATTTTGTTTATGACACTACAGACCAGCTACAACAGGTCTCCAGTAACAATCTTCGTATGAGTCACACCTTTAAAGCCTCAAAGTACCTTCTTTTAAGTTGTGACGACCCCTTCTAGCACAGCCGAGCAATGCTCTTTTTCACCCTTGAGGTTCTTTCAGCCAGGCTCATGTCCAATCCTTGAGGTTCTTTCAGCCAAGCTGATGTCCAACCCTTGAAGTTCTTTCAGCCAGGCTCATGTCTAACCCTTGGGGTTCTTTCAGCCAGGTTCATATCAACCCTTGGGGTTCTTTCAGCCAGGCTCGTATCCATCCTTGGGGTTCTTTCAGCCAGGCTCATGTCCATCCTTGGGGTTCTTTCAGCCAGGCTCATGTCCATCCTTGGGGTTCTTTCAGCCAGGCTCATGTCCATCCTTGGGGTTCTTTCAGCCAGGCTCATGTCCATCCTTGGGGTTCTTTCAGCCAGGCTCGTATCCATCCTTGGGGTTCTTTCAGCCAGGCTCATGTCCATCCTTGGGGTTCTTTCAGCCAGGCTGGTATCCACCCTTGGGGTTCTATCAGCCAGGCTCATATCCATCCTTGGAGTTCTTTCAGCCAGGCTCATGTCCATCCTTGGGGTTCTTTCAGCCAGGCTCATGTCCATCCTTGGGGTTCTTTCAGCCAGGCTGGTATCCATCCTTGGGGTTCTTTCAGCCAGGCTCATGTCCATCCTTGGGGTTCTTTCAGCCAGGCTGGTATCCACCCTTGGGGTTCTATCAGCCAGGCTCATATCCATCCTTGGAGTTCTTTCAGCCAGGCTCATGATGGGGTTCTATCTAAAAAGAAGCCCTTTACACGGTATACACCTCTGATGCCTGCCTGTTTTGATCAACTCTCCCTTATCCAAGTCAGTTGCCTTATGAGACAGATCAGCTTTTGAAAGTATGATAAGCCACCAGAGGATGGAATAGTCTTTGCCACAGTGTTGGGATCAAACAATTTATCTTAACCAGTTAACAAATCACAATGGTACATTTGTTCTGTCTCACTGTTGAAATATACAAGTTAAAAACACACACATACACACAATCATTTGTCTTTCACCTGGTCGAATACACTGTTTAGTTCCCTTAGCCTAAAGCTTAGATTTAGTAAATGTACAACTATACTGCACAAGTTGTGCGTACATAAAAAGGAAAAACAAATAGCTGCAAACAGTATAGGGTTTGGTGGCCCTATTGGCTTTTTGCATTTTTGTTTTCTAAATAGGCTTTTGACATTTTGTGAGAATATATTTGATTACATTGAGAAACTTTTGTCAGGAAAACATTTTAATAGGTTTCTAAGATTTGAAGTCATGACATGACAGAATTTACCAATAAATCAGATAGTTGAAAAGATAAGTTAATCATTTCCTGATAAAAGTGTGATAATTTCTGGACAGGACAGTTGTAGGAATGTCATGAAATAAGAATTACCTAAACCGTACAGCCTGAAAATATTTCAAGGTATTAACATTTTCCTGTAAAATAATATAAATTATGCTTCTTGTTTTCAAAGTCGGGGTAGGACGTTTTATGTGGGATTTTTACAGTTGCATATTTAGAATCAGGTGCCAATTTATTGTATAGTGGACCAACTTCAAGTTGGATATATCTGTGTAATATCATGCTGAACCTCTGTCTAGCCTTCTTTTGAAGGAACTAGATGTTGGATACAATGGTGGCTCCAATAGAGAGGGACAACATGAGGGGATGAAACTAAAGCATTTAGTTTGCTGCTGGAATAAAGACCAAGTACGCCTGGTGACATGTGAATGGTAACATAACACCACTGACCAGAAAACTATTCACAAGCTTCTAAAACCTGATATACTCAATTAGAAACACTCAACGTAAATACATAACTGCTTTATTGTATTCACAAGACGCTGAGCAACCAAAAAGAAAAGTTACATAAACGAATCAAACAAAATTAAAAATAAAATGTTACTTGGAGCATGCAAGAATAAGAATGTCAATAATTATAGGATGTATAAAGAAGACAATATCTACATTAGTGAAGTATGACCAACTATTTTGACAAACACCAGTTCATTGTATCAACTTTTTTTTTGCAAACGAATAATTTCTCAGATACTGATACTTCACAATGCATGAATTGTCTATTCCCAAAAATATATGGTCACTACTTTGTTTTTAAACGAACGATGGTGCCTGCTGACAGGATGTGAGGGGTGAGTTTTAGACATAGTTCAATGTGCAAACCAAAGCAGATTTATGAAACTTCCAGAAGTTTACAACTGAATATACTGGGGCTTGAATCAATGGCATCAGTTCTGAGACCAGCTTGATAATCTAAAATAACAAATAACATTCCTGCTAGACTACAATAGTGACGTGTCTAAACATTTTATAAACTTAGCACAAAAATGAGAACATGCTATATTTATACATGACTATTTCCCCCTGGCCAAAAATAGTAAATGTTTTCTAGAATAAGCATGACTCTACTAAAGTGATAACAACAAATTAGATGCAGCAACACACAGTGGCAATGTACACAGCCTGCCATGTGCAACTACATATATTTTTCGTATTTTACAAATGATTACATACGGAGTTAGCGTCAGGATTAAGAAGACTATATTACATATATACACTAAGAAAACACTTTCAACAATCTCAAATGAAATGACAATGACTTTTACAAATCTGGAATTGTGTGTGTTTTTATTTTAATGTGTGCGTGGGTGTCAATGAGGTTCTAAAACACCAAGTGAAGTTAATGTGGGATACAATGAAGCTTGCAGCGTGAATAAATATCATTGGATGAATCCTCACAAGTAACTAAAATGCAGAGTTCTTTAAGAAAAGCAGTTAAAGGGAAATCTGCGTGCAACTTCATACCAACATTATAATGTGCAAAGAAAGTATGTGCAGCATAAAGCACAGCATGGATGACTCCCCACCATACAATGAAATATGAAACATCTGGTTTGCTTGTTTTTTTTTTTTTTAAGTTAATGAATGCTAATAACCATAATGGGTGCCCACCAACATAAAATACGTCATGGCTACACGTTAGAAATGACAACTTGAACAATGCAGCACTCAACAAAATGGATTACATTTCTTCATTTTCAATCGACACAGCAAAAGTGATACACCATGGGTGTCAAGAGCAGTAGTAATACAATCAAATTACTGCATGAAATTTCATCACAAAGACAATCAACAATAACATGTCCTGAAAGTAAGGAGTGCATGGCAACAGTCAATATGTCATGACAAACTAATCAGGTCACAAGTTACGTCTGATCGTTGTAACTCTGGCACGTTCTAGTTCAGATCAGTTCAGCTGGCAATGTATTTGACTTCTGTGGTTACGTGACTCCTTGAGCACGTGTCTTAAATTTAATTCTGAACATCAAGTTGTGAACTTGTCTTACTTGTCCATATAATGAAGTGGTTAGGAAGAGAGATAGTCAACTCACCTCATACAGCTAGCACTAACTTAACATTTGACATTTCACCTTTACCTTACTGAACAAAGCAGCCAATACTGTTAAAAACAGTATTTTCAAGATGGTATGAAAATGTTCCTGCCTGTCTTAATCTTCTTAGTAGCAGCCAATCATACTGGTGTTACAAGATCCGATTCCACGTGACCATAAACCTACCTGACGAAGTTTCACCATGTTCGACAAGCTTTTCATGAACATGCATAGATTATGAAATAAAATAACGTATTTCATTCTTTCCGCTGTCCGTGTTGCCTTTCAGCATCAGGTTAGGAAAATCTTTCTCTGCACATCCTCATGTGTGGGCTTGTTTGCTGTTCAATGCCTTTGTTATTCAGCTCATCAGCTGTCACAATGTCTACTTTTTGCTGTTTCCATTATATCTTAATGTTTGTGACATGCTATTACAGTGTAGACTTGTTACATGACCATACACATAACCTGATGTTTTTCGATCGAGTCTATTGTTGAATTTGTGCCCACTAACTTCCGGATTTTTTATTTGGGCGCTCGCTCGCTTTGAACTCAAGCGTAGTCCATACACACTATTTACAGTAGTGATAGACTGAATTTTGCACGTGGATTAGCTTTCCCTATTAACAGTGTCCCTTGCCATCAGGCAAACCCACTCTGACTTCAGAGGTATTTTTAATTTACATCCCCAAGTCAAGGACAACATTATAGTTCAGCTGTCTGGTGTAGGGGTTGAACCACTTACCTCGGCATCAGCGCAACAGATGTTTAAGAACATGCGTTCTTATCCACCCGGCCATGCACTTCCTGAAATCACCGACTAGTCTTTCCTGGACAGCCACAACAGTATGTTTCTCTGCTAGACATGTGTTTAGAACCCTCCCCTGTAGGTGGTGACTTGGCTACAAGTTCAACCCACCTAGAAATAGCTCCTAGGAAACTTCCTGGATGTAAAGGTGGCCAGGTTATACTGAGCACATCACCCATCAAGTGCCAACTGGTATACAATTGTGGGACTAGCACCATCTACCCAATACAATTTGTGGCATGAAAAGGGACCTTTACTGCTCTTGTCTGGTTACAGTAGGTGTTGCCACATGAATTAATCCACTGTAATTCTTTACCATTGGAAGATTTGGTTAACAATGCTCTTTGGTTAATCTATGCCCTGTGTATGACCTGATAGCCTTCCGTTATGTATCACCACTTTGAAGTGGTAGAGGGCTTGTGTGTCAGTGACCCCAAGAGCCATGCCAACACTACTGGCAGAGTCCTCATGTTAAACAGGTCAACAAGAAACAGGGTCCAAACAAAAGCGAGACTGTGGACAATCAAAGGCTAGGGAAAAGGAACCCTAAAGAACGTCAGATGTACTGAGCTACAGGCTTTGTGAATAATGCAGTATAATCCTCATTATAATGAAATATCTACTGACACATGTTTACTCTAAAGCACTGGTAACGTCTGGCCTGATCTGCCCTGTTGCATTACATGAAGTCCTACAATTAAAATAATGTGATTGAAAAGCACCAACCAGAAATTAACTTGTGTAAACACAAACAGAAGCATACAAATTAATTTGCAATACAAATAATTACTAACAGGTACAAACAACAACAGTGACATCCCATTTTTAGAACCATGTTTTATATACAAAAATGTGTTTAGTGAAATGTGCACAGATATCAAAGTTTCATGATTGTTTGACTAAATCAAAAATAAGTGGAATACAATTATGAATGATACAATGAGATGCACATTAGTTAGTTTCCATTTTGTCAAATGATATATTATTGAAATATAAGAAGTTAATATGATCCTATGAGTGCAAAAAAGAATCCATAATGAAAAAATTACAAATAAACTAAGGCATCTATATATATGGTAATGGTTAATCACCAATTAAAAAAAAAATAAACTGGGACATGACCCTAACATGCAATTGAAAACACAAAATAATGACCAGATAAAATTGTTACAGACTGGGATATTTTAATATGGTCAATGTGTACGGTTACTAGTTGGGTGAAATGACCAAATGACCCTACATATCTGTACAAGTTGATTTACTAGTTATTAAAACAAGTCAATTTGACTACACATACACAGTAATTTTACTCATGTGTAATACAAGTTAGTAACCCATAATCTAGTTAATGAGTCTGTTTATTTAGATGCACAATGACTATGATGTCAGAACTGATTCATTTAAATATCAGATGCATAAAGATTATGTCAGAACTGATTTATTTAAATATTAGTTGCACAATGACTATGATTGATATCAGAACTTACTTATTTACATGCACAATGACTATGACTGCTATCAAAACTTACTTATTTACATGCACAATGACTATGTTATCAGAAGTAAACATGGCAACAATATTGCAATATGGGTACATTGTTCTTACGGTCCTTAGTCACAGACTGGCAACAAAATTAGTTGCCATAACGTCGTCTAAGACACGTAACAAACTTCCAGCATTTGGCTCGGTTGTTTTCCAGTCTTCTTCAGATACTCAAACTCTGTCCTACTTCTGCAGCCTCAATAGTCCCTCCCTTATTAAGGACATGACTAATGACCTGGTCAAATTACTGCAGCCCATGTCAATAATGTCTTTGCCAAATTATTCATGGCCAATGTCATCAAATTATCTGTGGCCAATCATATTTTCCCTCCAGCAAGATATCCTTGACTACTACCTTCATCAAGTTATCAAAATCTCATCAAATTAACACTTCATCACCAAATTATCTTTGACCAATATTTCATCCCTCCATCAAGCTATCCTTAACCAATGACCTCTTTACTAAATTATCTTTGACCAATTACCAAGTCACCAAGTTATTCAAGATCAATCATTTTTTGGACTAAAATATAGACATCTCATCCCTGACTTCAAAACACAAATTACAAATACCTCTGAAGTGGTTTCACCCAACGACGAGGGACACTAGTAAAAAGGAAAGCTAATCACACACAAAAAACCAGTCCAGTGCACTAGAAGTAGTAGCATGTATATGGACTACGCTTGATTTCAAAACAAGCAAAATGGGGGAAAGAACCAAAAAAGAAAAATCCACCTTTTTTCACCAAGCCATCCCCGGTCAATCATCTCTTAACTGAGTCACCCACAACCACCACCAAGCTATCCATGATAAATTATCTCTTCACTTAATTACCTTTCAGTACCCATCTAAAGTAGATTCTGTGGCTGTTTTAAAGACAAATGTAAACGCATAATCACGGTTAAATTTACCCAATAGTTTCTTCTTTAAAGCTAGCCAAGAGATAAATTATTTCATTCAGAAAGAGTGACTGACACTAACACATACATTGCTTAATGTGAACAGCTTTCAATACGAAAAACAAAACGTGACAAGAAATTAAACTGCCATGAAAATCGTCCCTCTCAGCCTCTAGAATAAAATGTTTTGCATATCCTTTACAGGACATCGCTGCCAACACCAGCATCCTTCAGCTGATTGTTGATTTCTTGGCAAGATTATGCTCAGTAGTTTGCCATTGCTTTCTGAGCGACCGGCTCCATACTCTCATAAGTCATTGGCTCGGCTCGAACCGCTTCCAATTCTTGTGCGCTCACGTAAACCACGAGCGTATTCGGGGTTACGGAGAAAGCTGCTAACCCCTCAGCCAGGGAGACCGGCCAGCCTCTAAAAATCATCAAAATTCTGAACTGGACAATCCTTGAGAAGTTACCTGTTTACAATATGTATAAGTATCTACTCTCCTCACAGATTAAAGAAGTTGGTGTGTTAGCATTAACAACAGATAAAAGATGCATGACAGAGAGCACAATAAGTCAAGCAACAGCTGCATTTCAGAAAATGAACAGTTTCACTATCACTGACTGTCAGAAAAAGAGTATTGAAATGTTTTATATTGAGCCTGTTTTGTTGTATGGTAGTGAATCATGGAATGTGAAAGAACAAATAAGGAAACAACTTAAAAGCAACAGAGATGTAATTCCAGAGTTGAATGCTGCAAATACCTTGGGCTGTAACACTAACTAACAATTACCAGGAAAAGGCTAATGAAAATAGAACATTTAGCACTACCATAACAAGCTGCCATAAGAATTGATAATGAAGTAGGTCAATATCAGCCTATTAAGAGAGGTGTGAGACAGGGATGTGTTATTACTCCAGATCTTAGTTATTTTTAGTGATGATAAGAACATTATTTCTTAACAGAAAGCATAGCAAAATAAAAAAATATTTTCAGAAATGTTGAAGATATGAAAGGAATCATCATTAGGGGACAAAACATCAGTAACATTAGATATGCGGATGAGACAGTATTGTAGCATTTAGTAGATGCGGTTATTGCACAGTGAACTAGGGTTAGAGTTGAATTGTAAGAAAACACAGATTATGATTGTCACTAGGATGAAGAAAATACCACAATGTAATATACAAGTAAATGGGAATATTCTTCAACAAGTGAATCGATAAAAATATCTCGGAAAGGTCATAACATCTGATAGCAGATGCCTTGAAGAGATTAGAAAAAGAATCGCTATGGCAAAGGTAGCCTATTGCAAGATGAAAAACATACTTACCAATAAAAAGATGTCAATTGCAATGAGAAAAAGAGTTAGGTGCTACAAAGAACCTGTACTTTTATATGGATGTGAAGCTTGGACAATGAGCAATCAAGCTGAAAAACATCTGATGGCTGTGGAAATGTGGTTTCTGAGGAAATTGCAAAGAATACCATGGACAGACAGAAAAACCAATGACCAAGTCCTACAAGAAACAAATGAAAATAGTAAACTGATTAGAGACATTATACATAGACAGTCACAATTTTTCGGGCATGTTATGAGAAAAAATAAATTGGAGAACTTGATGACAGCTTGCAAGACTGAGGGGAAGAGAACAAGGGGAAGACAGAGAAGTAAATACCTGGATGGCTTGGCCATCTGGTATGGTCGAGACAAGAACACTTATCTGATCCATGACTGGTGATTGATTGAAATGGCGAACCATGACCGTCCACGTTTATCGGCATGGCACATGTATAAGAAAGAGACAAATAACATTCTTTGGTCATATGATGAGAACAGAGGCAATGAACATTGCAACAACTGGAAAGATCAGTGGCAAAAAGAGGTAGACTGAGAAAATGATATGGGATGGACAGAGATGGCGGAATATCACCGAGTTCCGTGGAGAGGCATGAATGTCTACCTCAGTTGGCAGGCCACATGAAGATCATGTTTGATCATGATCTCTTTAAACTGATGGGGTCTAGACAAAAACTGGCTGCCTTGCAGGTTAAAAAACGACGTCATATTCCAGTTCACCATGAAAGCACCACTTTTTAAAAAATGTATTAGTATCAGCTAAACAGGATTTAACAAAAAAACAAGAAACTGACTCCAGAACATTAACCAATATGCACGTACTCCATTAAGTTATAACATCCATTGAAGTGACAAAGAAGTGCATATCTAATGATGAAGGTGTGATGATACTTTTGTCAGAAGCATGCCCAACAATATCATGGAACAAGGTTTTTGAACAGTTTTTACATTACAGTCCAGAAACTGCACAGAAGAAGCAATAATGCGGATCTGCAGATGAAACATCATGGCATTTAGGTATCTTGCAGAATAAATACAGAATTATATTACATTGCCAGATTGGCAGGCAAATCAATCATGTTCACATGTGGATTTCCAACGCAGACAAAAGATCACACAATCAAAGACTGCCCAAAATAGGACATATCTGGGGAAAACCAAATACTAGAAATAACAGTGGAAGATAAACTCTATGGACCACTGTGTGAACTCAAAAAAGCATGCTTAAATGCCACGACATCAATTCTGAGTGAGAGAATTCATCTTTCGGCCTGCCCAGCTAGCACAATGTGCGTCACCTATCAACTTGTTAGGGTCTTAATGTTCGGTTTCTTAACATCAACATTAAGAACGGATTAGTCAGTGCAAACACTAGGATCTCTGGTCGCTCCACCATTCCCTGATAGTCTTGCATATCCCGCTCCACCATTCCCTGATAGTCTTGCATATCTGCGTGATGTAGTCATCCTCTAGACATAATCTTTCCTCCAGATTGGCCCCCCAATATTTTCAATTGTAGACGTCTCAAATTGTTCAACAGCCAGACTGTCTACATTTTGGCAGCAAAAGTTGTCTGTCTGCTTCTGTGTTTGAGCACCTTATTTTTGGGTCTGCGTCAATCTTTCAATCTGGTACTAAATTAATCATCAAAATTCCCCCGGGAAGGTTAACCCGGTCAACAATTGCCCGCAGAAGTTGGATGTGTCGGCGCAAGAATGCAGCTCTGCGGTAAACAGGCACAATGCAATCAGTCTGAAAAAACTCTCCGGATGAACAGAAGAAGAATCACCAAAATTTATTTTTTTCTTTCTCTTTTTCTTGACACTCGTTTTAATCTGACTGTCTCATCACATTTCATTTTGCTACTAACCTAGCCAACTTTATCTAAATTTTTCAAATATAACTTCAAGCAAAGAAAATCACCAATGGTCTCCCATGTACAATGTTTACCAACATATCTAAACATCAGTTATTAAAAAAAACATACAATTCAAGTTCCCTAAAGTCGAATGCATCCAAGTTATTTAAGAATTCACAGAACAGAACATATACAAATGAAGAAATTAAAAGACTCAATGCTGGTATTAACAATGTTTGAACAAAAAAATTGAAATTAAAAGCAAACCTTGAATGAAGTGCTGACAACTAAATTTTATCAAAAATATCATTTTTAGCAGCGTGGTAATGATGATAATGCCAATATTTATAGTGGAGTATGCAGCTCTTAAGGAAGAGAGGACAGTTTTTATGGCCATCAATTCCAAACATTCATAATGGGACACTATCAGTTGTCCTAATTCCCCCCCCCCCCCCCCTCCCCCCCATTTTGTTCATTATAATATGCAAATACTACCTGCTTAAGTTTGTACAACATTGGTATGGTTTTCAAAAAATGAACTTTTATATTTGAACAGTGAAAGCGGCAGTAATGTAGCGGGTAGATTCTCGCCTATCACCCTGGAGGTAATGGAATAAAATACAAAACCAGGGTGGATTTTTTAAACTGGCTTGCTTTCCCAGTTCATTACCATCAAGTGCCCTGCCAGCTGGCGTAGGCATTCATGGCTCTCCACCGATCTCTGTCTTTGGTGTTCTGGATCAACTCTGCTGATGATATTCCTCCATGCCAGTCTCAATCCACTCAGCATCATTTCTCTTGATCTGCCTCTCTTCCCCTCGATCTTTCCAGTTGTCACGATGTTCTCCAATGTCTCTTTTCTCATCACATGACCAAAGAAAGCTGTCTCTTTCTTATTGTTGCATATAATGTTCTAGTTTCATTAGCCTCTTTCAGGCAATCGCTGTTAGTTACTCTGGCAGTCCAAAGAATTCCCAACATCCGTCTCAGGAACCACATCTCTGTTGCTTCTAAGTTCTTAAAATTTGTTCATCTGCATTACAAGATTCACTGTCATACAATGAAACAAGTTCTATATAGCATTTCAGCACTCTCCTTCTTACATTCAATGATATTCCCAGTTTAACCCAGCCCAGGGTACTAGGAAATGTCTTTGGAAGTAAAGTCGGCCAGCGAGATTCTTACCACTTCACCCACCAAGAGCTGATTGGTCTAACAATATGGATCTTGCACAATAAGCCCAGTGCATCTTAATGCACTAACATGTGCATTACTTTACCTTGACTTGAACAGCAAATGAGAATGCAAAGGACAAGACAAATCTAGTACATAAAAACTTTATGTCATTTAAGAGTTAACCAATGATATAAGCTCGTACATGTGACATGATGTTTATCAACTGTGTACAACGATGCTGTTAGCGATGAAGTGCAGCTAAAACATAAATAAAGGAAAACAATCAATTACTGCTAAGATGCAGAAAACGTGTGTTTTGTCTTCAGTTTCTTTCGATGCATATCACTACTGCTATATCCGGACAGTTCATCATCAGAGCTTAACGATAATGTCCTTTTATCTTTAAGTGCGGAACGGACTGGGTAATCATCCCATGCATCAAGAACTTTTTTTGAAGGAACAGGGGTCCTACTTGATCGTCTAGACGGGGAACTGAAACGCTGCTGTGGTGGTGCCTCCTTCAGCTGTGTCACAGCCGCAGGCTCTGTGGTTTGGCACGAGGGAGACGGGGATGACACTGCGTCAGTGCCGTTGACACGGGACGAGACAGGTGCACTGGGAGTGTCAGCGGAGTCTATGTCTGAACAGCACGCAGGATGTGACGGGCTCTGTATGAGACTATCACTCTGTTCATCTTGTGATGACCTGGTCTTCTTTGTAATCTGACCAGGAAGAGCTGAATCCAAGCTGTGTTTCCTTTTCTTCTGTCTGCCCTTTGAAGAACCTGCCTTAGGAACTTTTACACTGTCCACAGACACAAAGGAATCAACTTTATTCACTAGATCACCAGTTTTTTCCTCTGTGGAGTTTGCAATTCCTTCAGTCAAATCTTGCCCTTCCATCTTTTCCTCAAAAGTGTTTTCGAGTCTTTCAGACACCTCATCATCTTTTCCTTCAATTTTGACATCTTGATCTGCCTCATGAAATTCATCATCATCATCACCATCGTCAAGAAAACTAAAATCTCCACCATGTATATACATGTCAGTCATCAAATGGTTACGGTATTTCTTCTGCGCAACCTTCAGCTCTTCTCCTGTAAGATCCTCTAAAACGTCCTCTACCTCTCTGTCCACAAACGTGTTCCAGTCTGCTATTTCCTGCCCGTGTTTCACCACAATCCCAGTAAACACCTCCACACCATCAGGGCTGGTAACCACTGATCCCCCAATACAAGATGGATCACAGCTTTCTTCCATAACCAAAGGAACAACTGTGGGAACTTTGGAAGGATCTGACTTTGGCTTCTGTAGGGGTTTTTGATGCCTCCAGATCACAACAGCAGGCGAACATCTTTGTAGGTTATCACTCGCTTGAGATTGTCTCTCAGAAAATGGAGGAGGCACAGAAGTAAAATACTCCTCTCTTGGACCAAGTGATAAATGTCTATGGTGAGATTTCACAGGCTTACCTGAAAGAACTCTATAGTTAAAACGAGAAACATCGTCTGTAACCGAATTAGCATCCCAATTTACTCTTTCTGTCTTATGGCGAACAAAGGCAGGACCAGAAACAGAACATTTTATCACCACAAATTTCTCCCTGTCTACACTCCGTTTTGTTTGTTTCTTAAACAATGCTGCTGTTTCCTGTTGAACAGTTTCAGTATTATAACACAAATTTCCATGTTCTTCCGCTGTATGCTCTTTGACGTTGTCTGATTTTGTTAACATGAAATCTGAAGCAAAGCTGACATCAGTGGAACTTAGTTTTGTGTGTTTTGTAGGGCTGCTACTAGGCGAGTGCTGCAGCGATTGCATCTCTGGATGAGTAGTGATCATATGAGTGACGTTTCTGTCAGGTGAGGACTCTGGAGTAACAACAGGAGCAGCGCCACCAGCAGACATGTCTGACTTAACTTCAGCAGAATCAGACAATTTAGATGTTCTGACAGTGTGGGATTTCTTTCTACCCCGCTTGCTAGCCCTGCCTTTAGATCGTCCTCTGGATCTGCCAGATTTAACTGGCAATGATACAGTATCAGGTTTCCCCTCTTCCGTAGCTCTCTGGGCACCAGTTACTGATTCATCTAATAGACTGGAAGCTAACATTTCTACAGTGTTATTTGTTGAGTCTCTGAGATCTACTTCCTCTGGAGCATCATTTCTGTTAAGCTCCGTGAAAGCTGCAGTAGAATCTACATTTGCAGACAGATCTACTTCCATAGAGGTATCAATACTAGATGCAAACTCAGGATGTTCCTTCGTGCGAACTTGACTCCATCTAGGTTCTTTCAACGCTGCTTGATGAACTCCATCTCTGCTGAACTGATAGGGTGATTTTGCTGTCTCATCAACAGGTGCCATTTCAGATTCTTGAAAGAGCTTGGAAGGAAGGTCTGCTGTTAGTTTATGTGTAGTATCATCTAGCCTCATGGGTTTCTCTGGGGACTCTTCATCTGGCTGAAACAACTCCACCGGCATCCTATATCTCTCCGCTGCACTCACCTGACTCTCATAATCAGTGACAGCAGTTTCATTCAGTGCTTCTAGCTCTTCCTGTGACGGTGCACGGTTGATTGTTCTCATGACATCTTTAGAAATATTAACACCCAGAGCAATTTCTACATCACTGGCTTTGATCAGATCATCAGCGCTAAAATCTCCATCTGCTAGCTGGCTTGTTAGTCCCAAAGAGTCTGAACTCTCCTTTCTGGCTCTATCCATTGCAAATGTCTGAGATCCAGTTACAGAAGGCTTTGCAGCAGCCTGGGCTGCTTGGATCAGAGTGTCAATTTCTGCCTGCTGAGATGTAGCCACAGGTGACATCATGGAGGATGCAGTGGCTTCTGTCAACGATGACAAAAGCGATGAAGCTGTGTGCAGTGTGGTGGTAGCTCCAGTTAGAAGGCTCCGCTGTCTCAAAGGAGGTCTGGAAGCATTAGCTGCACCCAGAATACCCTGGGTTAAGATGTCAAAACCATGGTTGACTCTGACCGAAGGAATTGGCTGTGTGATAACACGCGGACCCTGTGAGGCTGACAGAGATTCAGAAATAGCCAAGTTCCCTTGTTCGGCATCTGGGAGCCCTAACTGTGTAGCTGTATCCGAGAAACCGCTTAGCCCTTGACCAAAAGTGCCTGCAGCAGTTTCTGAAATGATGGACCGAGCTGCTGAAAGAATTTCACTCTGGCCAGTTCCTTCTGTAGAATAATCAGGAATGGAAACAACCGGCACGCCATCCACAGTTTCTGAGCCTGCCTCTATAACGTGAGCTCCAATCTGTCGCAAGTCTGCCAAAGTAGAAATTTTTCTGCTACCTCCAGGGGCTGCAGCAAAAAATTCTCCATCAGATGTCCAAAGTTGTGCCCTGCCTCTACCCCCTCTGGGAGTTCGACCACCCCGGCCCCTGCCTCCTCTTTGACTCCCACGTCCTCGGCCATGGCTGCGCCCCAACGGGATGTATTCTGTTGTATCCAGCTCCCTACTCAACTGACGTCTATGCGACAGAATGCTCATTCCTTGACTGCTGTCATCTGAACTGCCCAAACTCGCGTCTTGATCCATTGGGGATGTTTCAACAGATGCAGTGGTCGGAGAAGGTGTCAACTGACCACCAATGATCGTACCAGAAGAGGATAAAGCAGTGAATGCCTTCCCTGCCTGGCCGAGTCCACCCTGGCCTGCAGAGGTACCAGCATGTAGAATGTGTGTTGTGTTTGACCCAGGCAGTATGTACCTGCAATGGTTCCAGAATAAACAAAAAGAGACATTTAGAAACACACACCACAACTGTTGATTTTACATAAAATTACAACCTTACAGGAGAAAAGCTACCACTTGATAAATCATAAAATATATATGTCTACAGCAATTTATAATAAAACAGCAGGCAGCATGAAAGTAAATTAGCAGAAATAAAAATAAAAATGTAACAACAACAACAACAATCTAAAAATAACAGGCAAACAAATGAACACTTCAGTGTGTGTGTGAGAAAGAGAAAGAGAGAGAGGGAGAAGGAGGGAGAGAGAGAGAGAGAGAGAGAGAGAGAGAGAGAGAGAGAGAGAGAGAGAGAGAGAGAGAGAGAGGGGGGGGGGGGGGTAAGGGGAAAGAGAGAAATAAAGAGAAGAGAAGAAACAATGTGGCATGAAAAAAAGGAATCTTCTTCTTCTGTCCTCTTGCGAGGGAAGTGCAGCACACCTAGTCATGCACCTCAAAGCTTGGTGTGCCTGACTTCAGCAAGCATTTGTGTCAGGATCACTTCCTCAAGATCAGTGTTTCCCAACGTGGGGCCCACGCCCCACAGGGGGGCAATTCTATTGTTAAGGGGGGCAATTCGAAAATGTAAGAAATCGGCTGGATATAACAAAACGGGGAGACTTGAGACTGGAGTTAACTAAATTTGAACCTGACATAAACTCTTTGCAGCAAGCATCAAGCGCAAGGATCTCACAAAATTTAAATAATAAATAATTACTAATAATTAAAATAATATAGAAAAATCTTTCATTAAAGTTATTTTGTACTTGAATTCCAGTTCTCCATTCTTCTTCAGCGTTCCGAGCCATTGAGGTTCTTTGCTGCAGATACAATCCGTCTCCATTTGTCTCTCTGCTGGACCTTCTCTTGCCAGTCGTTTATTCCAAGTGCTTGTAGATCTGTATATGTATTATCTCTCCACCGCCTTCTTGGTCTACCTCGGGGTCTACGGTCATTTATTTCCTGAGTGTAAGCGAGTTTTGTTTCCCTATTATCTTCCATTCTTTCTATATGCCCCAGCCATTGTAGTCTATTAGCCTTCATGATACCAGTGATTAGCGGGGACTTAAACAGATCATAAATGTCTTTGTTACTTCTTCTTTTCCACTCTCCACTTTGTGTATCCCTAATGGGTCCAAAGATGCGTCTTAAAATTTTGTTCTCAAAGGTTAGTTCTCCATTATGTGTTTTGAAAATTTACTTACTGTGTTTGCTCAATAATTTCCTAGTGATTTCTTCCTAAAACCTATCATTTCAAGTTTCTTTAGTGAACATTTCAATTTTTGAATATTAAAAATAATGTATGTGTTAGGTGGTGGGGGGGGGGGGGGGGGGGGGGCCATAAGAATTTTAGAAAGGCTTAGGTGGGGCATAGCACAAAAAAGGTTGGGAAACACTGCTCTAGATAGATTCCAATCAAAGAAACAGGCTCAATCCATAAAAAAAGGAATGAAGAAAGAAAGAAAATATTAAAATTAGTTGAAGAAGTCACGATGAACTGTTTTAGCAATATTATCCTTGCACGATCAGTGAAATATTTTGTATCCAAATTGTGCAATATTAATTTTTATGGCACTCTGTACCACTTTTACTATGTGAGTTTTCTTAAAGGCAGGCTTTTTTTTTAATACTGCACCTCTGATGGGCCGACGCTGCAGTGAGAGGATTATGAACGTGATTCACAATCCTGAATACTCTGCTCGAAACAAAGCTGCATGCGATTTGGAAGCAGACCTCCTTGCGCTGATTTTCATACAATGGTATGAGTATCTTTCGTTCAGAAAGCAATGGCAAACTACTCAGCGTAAATGTGCCTAGTAAATCACAAAAGCCAATAAATGCTGGGGTTGGCTGCAACATCCTGTAAAGGACATGCAACTTACTAACGGCTGGTGCATACAAATACATTGTTTTAATAGGGACTCAAACACTCCCCTCCTGTGACAACAGACTACTGTCTTTATCGTACGGCTGCTTACATCTTAAAACCATGTACAACTAACAAAAAGTGATTTATCAAATTTTTTTATGGTTCCTCTTTTGGAGGGAGTTCATACTTAGTTATACAAACTCGTGAAGTCAATATGTCCAACTTAAGCATGCAACAGTGTGAAGTTTACTTCCTCTAGAAGAGTCCATTCAAAGTATCGGGCTGTCTACCTAGATATGTTTTCTTCCTGTAGCAATTTTGTTGTAGAAACATCAAGATCCAGCGAAATATGCTAACCAACACATCGTGCAACCTACTGTTTGTGCTTTCTTTGTTGAAATTTATAAATTTGATATACAATTCAACACCAAAAATAAAGGGTGACATGAAGTACCAATTACAGAATTTTGTTTGTTTGTTCACATATCCTTTACAGGACATCGCTGTCAACATCAGCATCTTTCAGCTGATTGTTGATTTCTTGGCAAGATTACGCTCAGTAGTTTGCCACTGCTTTCTGAGCGACTGGCTCACATACCCCGTAAGTTACCAACGCGGAGAGAACCGCTACAGATTCTCGCGCACATTGCGTTACTCATGAGAGTATACGGGATTACGGAGAAAGACGTCAAACCTCTAGGCTAGGGAGACCAGCAATCACAGAATAGTTGCCTAGATAAGTTATGCAAGCAAAGACATAAAAAAAAGAACATAAATGCAATATAAGCAGGGTTTAGATTATTTTTTTTTTTTGCACTCACTCGCTTCAACTCAAGCATAGTCCATACACACTATTTTTAGTAGTACTGGACTCAATTTTGTGTGTGGATTAGCTTTACCCTTTTAACAGTGTCCTTCACCATCAGACGAACCCACTTCGACTTTAGAGGTACTTCTAATTTACATCAAAGTCAAGGACGATAGGTCAACATTTCCAACTGTCCGGTGTAGGGGTTGAACACCTTACCTCGGAATCAGTACACAGGACGTGTTCTTATCCATTTGGCCAGGAGTCTGCTGTGGGTATGTGAAGTGTTGGGACTATCACATTTGTGACAATATATTTAATTTGAGGACATTTAAGTAAAGTATAGAGTACACAGGTAAATCTGTACTCTTGCTTTATAAACTACACAAAGGTATTTGACTGTAGAATATTAAGAACTATGGAAAATGAAACAAATGGGCTTCCCATTGCACTTAATTCAGACCATTAAAAACAATTTAAAGAAAACAACAGGCACCAGTCAGAATATGTGATGATACAACAGATTGGCCAGATATAAAACAGGGAAACAAAGTTGCATTTTATCCCTTTATCTGTTTAACCTCTCTACTGAAAACATAAGAAATGTTATAGAAAATACTGGCAAGGAACAAAACGACCCCCTTGTAATCAAAGGAACAGAAAGTACCTGAACTTCTCTATACTGTTGACAGAGTATTACTATCAGCAATACCATTGGGAATTGAGAAACTAATGAGGACATGCTGGTGTGGTTGGAAACGAGCAGACAGATTGGCCGGGTACTATTAGCAATACCATTGGGAATTGAGAAACTAATGAGGACATGCTGGTGTGGTAGGAAACGAGCAGACAGATTGGCTGGGTCTGCATAGTTGGATGGTGTATAACAAGGCAGATGTGGTCAGGGCCCTTTGAGATCATGTATATAGCGTGGATGAACAGATAAATTACCACAGCCTGAAGGGAACAGACTTTCAGAAAAACATCTGAGGATCTGGCGGACAATCAGTACTTTGAAGACAGGTCAAACGGACACATAATCATACTGAATACGTGCCATTAGATTTGGACTCTTCGCTGGCTGTTGAAAATAAGGATGGAGCACATATGGGAATGTCCTGAGTGCTGTGATGTTGGTTCTTGACTCAGGAACTCAACTCTGGATTCAGGATGTGAGAGATCATTTACACACGACAGCAACACAGGCAGGACATCTGGCTTATGATATAAAGAAGTTTTGCAAAGACTGATTGGGGGGGGGGGGGGGGGGGGGGGGGGTCAAATTTCTGTAACGGACAAGCCACTGGATGATGATGACATGCAATAGAATGTCTGTAGCATGTGTGGAGGAGCCGAACCCAGTCTTCAAAATAAGCTGTGCTGAAGTTGGATGCACCGACAGACAGGCACAAGAAACAAAGCTTTGCTGTATATGGAGACACCACAATCATTTTCAGAATGAACAAGGACCTGGGAAGACTAACTCGGTCAACAAATGCCTGCAGAAATAAGATGCGCAAGCTGAAAGGTGCAAATATCGCAGCTCTGCTGTAAACTGGCACAACACAATTGTGTCCAAAAAATATTCCGGATGAATGCAGAAGAAGAAGAATGAACAAGGAAGAAGATGTGATGGACCTCATTTGACCATCTGCTGAAACAGTACTGGTGAATCAACATGTTGGACAATTCACAGCCAGCACCACCCATGGCAACAGTAGGCGGGGTCACACGCAGGAACAACGTTAAGCATACTCTAACCGTTGGCGTTACTACACTTCAACATCTCAGACGAATGTTATGAATCCTTTGGACAGCCAGAGTAACTAACTGGAAAAGGCTAATTAATGTAGAACATTACATACAACCATCAGAGAAACAACAATTGTCCTGTGGTCACATAATAATTGGAAAACACTGATGAACGCAGAGATTTGTGGTAGAAGAAACAGACAGAGAGAAATGATGTTGGATGGTCTCAGATAGTGGCCTAGAGGAATACCCATAGATTTGATCCAACCAATTTCTGTGGAGATAACATAACCGCCTACACCATTTGGCAGGGCACACAATGATCTGTTGAGAGAGACTATGAGTGCTCAACAATTCTGTATGATTTATTTAATATCAAATTTGGCTTTAAAAAACAAAACTAGTGGAATGACAAAACAAAACTAGTGGAATGACAAAACAAACCATGACAAGACTTGTTCAAATCAACACCAAGTGAAGATGGCTGCTAAGAAACAAAGAAAGAAGTAATAGTTAAATTTGGTGTAGGCAGGCCTCCGTGTTTAAAACCCTGGAAGTTCAATATCTATGCTCTTTGTAAGTTTCTGACCAAACGCACAACCCAGACTGGCAAAGGCATTCACGTATGAATCTACACATGCTCATGAATTACTCAGAAAATGGGCTGAAGATAAATCCTGTCAGATGAAGTATTCAGCCTGTGCACATGCTAAGTAACTGTATTAATAAATGACCAGCTCCCTTGTTCATCATTCTTTTCTTTTTTTATTTTTCAAAAAGTGGATTGATAACAAGTCATACTGGCCAGACTGAAATCCTGTTAATACAGGGAACTATGGATACTGTGGACCAAGAAGACAAAAAACACTGGCATTCTACAAGATCTGAACTTCGGAGGGAAACTGGTTCACAAACAGCAGAATGTCTAAGAAACAAATACGTTGTCCATAGTAAACATGGCAATGACTTGGCAAGAATCGTGAGGGAGGGCATGATTCCTGAAATAAGAGGTGGGATCGGCCAGCTCATGGATGGACACAGCAGCCACCTCAAAACGAGGCAGGAGACCTGGCCAGAGATAGACACTTCTCGCTGGGCCATGATGGGAACGATGTCCTGCAAAGTACCTACAACATGATGATGATGACTGGGAACTGAACTCCGGGAACTGACTTGTTAAGCCAGCGCAGAAACCAGAACACCACCACAGTTCAATAGAAGGGTACCAAAGGACATCTAGCTGTTAATATAAACTTGTGTTTGAATTCATCCAGGGCTATTTTCTGTTCCTTCTGAGATTCTGTTATTAGACTGAGCACTGATCAATTATTGACTTGTGCTGATTATGTAAACATAATTACATGCTGCCATATGTAAATTTTACAACACTACTGTCCTGGGAAAGTGACCATGAAGCTGCTGCAATTTAAGTGGGGCAACATGAAGTGGAGCATAATTTCTGCACACAATCTTTATTCTCAAGGACAGCAAGTTTTAGACTTTAGAATCAAGCCGAACCTGTTGCTGTCCCATTCAACATTGTTATATGTTTTCTAATAGTTGATATAACTGGGTATTGAAATTTTCTGCATACATTACATACTGTGTTCCATTTATATTGTCACTATTAAACAGTGAGTAGCATTGAGCATTTTGAAACAGAGAGAGAGAGAGAGAGAGAGAGAGAGAGAGAGAGAGAGAGAGAGAGAGAGAGAGAGAGAGAGAGAGAGAGAGAGAGAGAGAGAGAGAGAGAGAGAGAGAGAGAGAGAGACAGACAGACAGACAGAGAGAGACAGACAGAGAGAGAGAGAGAGAAAGCGTGAAAAAAATGGTGTGATACGTGTAAGAAAAATAAACATACCTAAAATTCTCTGATGCCTTCTGCTGCCTGCCAGGGGATGTCAGCAAGGAAGTTCCCATGCTGCCAGTCGCAGATCTTGCTGCAGCATCCCTAAATGCAGACACTGTCTGTGTCGATGTCATATGTCCCGTGCTTGAATGCCCAGCCACATCAGTCGGACTCATAGTAGCCACACTGTCCCCGTCGATTTGTTTCAGCTCACGAATAACCACGTTACCCGACTGAGACAGCATGCGGCTGTCAGAAGCTGCACCATCTCCAGGAGAAACCAGTCGTGTGACAATACTGGGAGTGGTAGATGTGGTCTGGGCGTTTGCCGCATTCATGATAATTGTCTTAGTACCTGGCTGGTTGGTTTGTGTTGTGCTAACCCCACGAGGCACTGTGATTAGCTGGATTTTCTTGTTGCCGGCAGTTCCAGGAAGTGTTATAATCCGAGTACTTGTGTTAGCCCCAGAACTACTCTGGGTCTGCAACAACTGCTGCTGCAGCTGGGTAAAAGCTCCAGTTGAAGCAGATGCTTGGGAACTGGTTGTAGGAACTCTAATAGTGATCTTTGGAGACTGCGGCACGGACAGCTTGAGAACAGAGGTGCTGCCGACTTGTGTTTGAATGTTCTTGTCAACAGGCACCAATACCATCTTCCCATCCCTCACAACTAGCTGGCAAAGCAAGTGTCCCCCTCCAGCCGGATTAGGAACCTGAATGTACCTGCTGGGCTGTTGGCTCTGGGTGGATGTTGCAATTTGTGCATCTCCACTGGCGTCTATGCTGCCTAATGCTTCTGCTGGTAGTGCCACTGACTGTGGAGACTGGCTGGCAATATCGTCACCTTGGTTTAAAGTTGATGTTGTGCCCAAGTATGGTAAAGTTGAGATTGTATGCTGGGCTGGAACATGATGCTGGGTGTCCACAGAGTCAGTTTCCATGTTACTCTCACCACCTTGCTCATTACTGGAAGCTACTAAAGAGGTGCTGCTCAGTGTCTGGCTTGATGTGGTCTTCTCCAAAGGTGCCTGGCTCCCACTCACATCTGCATTAGCTGGTGCTGCCACAATGGAACCATCTTGCTGTATTATGTAGGATGTTGTGGAAGGTGCTGGTGCCCCATCGGAATGTGCTCCAGATGTAGTGACAGTGGTTGTAATGCGTGTCCCAGGCTGACTGATCGCCCCAGTTCGCTGTAGCAGCTGTAGTAACTGTGTAGCTGAGATACTTGCAGCCCCTCCCTGGGATCTGACTACAACTACTTTGCTGGCTGGATTTGTTCGTGTGGGGGTTGCACTAGCAGTAGTGCCAGTAAGAGAATTGTTCCCAACCAATACATATTTTGTTCCTCCAGTTGTTCCTCGCTGACCCAAACCTGCACCAGCCAGAGCCGACAAAGGCAATCGGATAACTTGAGGTGTTGTGTGGGAACTTGAACTGACAGCTGGCGACAGTAGTTGTGTTATTGCTGGGGTGACTCTTCTAATGACAGGGGTAGAGGTTGAGACGGCTTGTCCCCGACTAGGGAATGTCCCCCGGTTTCCTCTGCCCCGACCCCTAGCACGTGATGTGTAGGAAGAAAAGCTCTGATTGGAGAGTCCAGTTTGAATATTTGTGGACTGTGCTGCAGTGGTAACTGGACTTCCTGCTGCTGAACCAGGGGTGCTTGGAGCTCCAGCTGGTCTTGCAACTAATAGAACAAATACGATTTCATATTGTAAGCATGCCTTCATAACCTAATTATCCAAACAAAATTTCACATCATAAGCATGCCTTCACAACCTAAATTCATAAACAAGATTTAATTTTGTAAACATGCCTTCACAACATACAACTGAAATAATGAATCCATTTTGAGATAGTCCTGACTGCTTTCAATGTTTAAATAAATATCTCTTGATCACACAACTGATTAGTAGTTTCTTATATCTTCTATGATAGTGTGTCTCCGTAAATATTTCTAGAAAACATCATTAAAAATAAAAATATGTAGCATCCAAGTTATCAGTTTACATAAGGAAATTAAAAGACAGCACATTCATTGTAAGGGAGCCACAACAGTGAAGGAGCAGGCACACATGCTTGCTGACCAGGGTTGCATTGTTTCCCAACTAACAACAGGCCACAGAATAGAATAACTAAAATGATATGCAGAATCACCAATGTGGAGCTAATAGAAAGAAACAAATACCAGTGAACCAAGAGGTGGTGAAACAATGCTAAGGCACTGAGAACACCTGAGAATACTATTACTGGAAAGTCCCTTGCCTATAACCCTGAGGACCAACAAAATAGACGGTGACTTAAACATGGAGAGGAGAAGCAGAGACATAAATTAATATCAGAAGACAGAGGCAGCTGAAGGTAATAATAAAGGACAGGAGTGTTTGGCCTGTGTTGACTGACGCCTATGCTTCAATGGGGAATAAAGGGCAGAACGAGTCACATTAGACAATAAATTCATTTAAGTATTTTTAAAAATCCCATAAACCAAATAAAATTTAAAAAAACCAGCTTTCCATATGGCACAGCCCACCACAAGTTTATACATTTCATGCGTATTAAAGAAAGAAGAAGAATATTGTAAATCCCTTTAACAACAGCAGGTGTTCCATGGCACAATACTTGTTAACTTAGCGCTGGGTGCACAAGAGCAATAAGCTTGACAGCACTGCAATACAGGTTAGGGACAGCAACAAAAACATGAGCTGTAAATCAGCGAATGAAAGAAGAAGAAGAATGAGCTGTAAGTTAAATACTAAAAAGCAGCCCTGATTAGTCTAAATTTAAATACTAAAGAAATGTAATGTACACTTATCAGTCTAAATAATAAAGAAAAATAATGTATCTTGTTTGGTCAGCCTAAAAATTAAACACTAAATAAATGTGTACCTAGATCAGCCTAAAGTTAACGCTAAAGAAATGTAGTGTACCTTGCTGTCTAAAATTAAACACTAAAGAAATGTAGTGTACCTTGCTGTCTAAAATTAAACACTAAAGAAAGTGTACCTTGCTCAGCTTAAAGTTAAACACTAAATAAATAGTGTACCTTGCTCAGCTTAAAGTTAAACACTAAAGAAATAGTGTACTTTGCTCAGCTTAAAGTTAAACACTAAATAAATAGTGTAACCTGCTCAGCTTAAAGTTAAACACTAAAGAAATAGTGTACCTTGCTCAGCTTAAAGTTAAACACTAAATAAATAGTGTACCTTGCTCAGCTTAAAGTTAAACACTAAATAAATTGTGTACCTTGCTCAGCTTAAAATTAAACACTAAAGAAATAGTGTACCTTGCTCAGCTTAAAGTTAAACACTAAATAAATAGTGTACCTTGCTCAGCTTAAAGTTAAACACTAAAGAAACAGTGTACCTTGCTCAGCTTAAAGTTAAACACTAAATAAATAGTGTACCTTGCTCAGCTTAAAGTTAAACACTAAATAAATAGTGTACCTTGCTCAGCTTAAAGTTAAACACTAAATAAATAGTGTACCTTGCTCAGCTTAAAGTTAAACACTAAAGAAACAGTGTACCTTGCTCAGCTTAAAGTTAAACACTAAATAAATAGTGTACCTTGCTCAGCTTAAAGTTAAACACTAAATAAATAGTGTACCTTGCTCAGCTTAAAGAACACTAAAGAAACAGTGTACCTTGCTCAGTCTAAAGTTAAACACTAAAGAAATGTAGAGTACCTAGATCTGCCTAACGTTAAACACTAAAGAAACAGTGTACCTTGCTCAGTCTAAAGTTAAATGATTAAGACATATAGTGCACCCGGATCAGTCTAAAGTTAAACACTAAAGAAATGTAATGTACCTAGATCAGTCTTAAGTTAACCCTTTACCGGGAAAAACGTCCGGGAATGTTTCTACCCCGGAACGGGCAATCCACCCGAAAGCATTCGTGACTATTATGCGTTGTTAAAACGCAACCTCTCGGCTTTCCGATTGTCTACTTTCGGTTTCACCGATAGCTTAACAACGTGGCCGCCATTCTCAAGCGTGTACTTTGAATTTGAACGGATACTTTAAATAGTTTTTGTGGGTTTTACGCTTTGTATTTCAAAATGGATTTTGACGATTCTTCAAGTGATAGCAGAGATTTCGCTGGGTTCAATTTAAGTGACATTGAAAGGCACGAAGTTGATTATTAATCGTAGCTAGATAAAAGTGATCAGCGTTACTTTGTGTTAGCAGTCGTGAGTCGAACTTTAACCCTTTACAGGGCAGACGCTTGTCCATTTTGTAGCCCTGAACGGGCAAGATTTTTTCAGGTTTGGAAAAATTTCGGGTCGCGTTAGTAAAAACATCACAAATAAGGTGTTAGTCAACCGATTTTAGTTAAATAAACAAACACAATGAAGGGAAAAGCATGCAGAATATGTTACTCACGTGATTGTTGCCGGTAATCCATACATGAACACAAATATTTACGAAATACGGCATGTTGTTTGTGATTTTCCGTCACCTATACGGCAATATACAAACACATTTTCAGAATCATAATCACTTTCTTTAAAGTCAGACTCACGACTGCTAATGCAAAGTAACACTTTGCACTGATATCTAGCTCTGATTAATAGTCAACTTCGTGCCCTTTAATGTCATTTAAAATGAACCTAGCGAAATCTCGGCTATCACTTGAAGAATCGCCGAAATCCATTTTGAAAAACAGCGTAAAAATCCCGAAAACTATCAAAAACAGCCCTTAAAAGTCCGTTCAAATTCATACTATCGCGTTTACAAATGGCGGCCACGTTGTCAAGCTGTAGGCGAAAGCGAAAGTAGCCGTCGGAAGTGTCGGAAAGCCGAGAGATCGCGATTTTACAATGCATAATAGTATCGGCCGGAATCGGACGCTACGATCGTTTTATGGCATCGGCCGGAATTGGCCGCTGTGACCTGTAAAGGGTTAAAGAAAGTAATTATGATACTGAAAATGTGTTTGTAAATTGCTGTATAGATGACTGACAATCACAAACAATTTTGTAAGTATTTGTGTTCATGTGTGGATTAGTGGTAACATTCACTTGAGTAAAATATTCTGCATGCTTTTTGCTTCATTTTGCTATTTATTTAGACTAAAATCTGTTGACTAACAACTTATGTGTGATATTTTTACTAACGTCGCCCAAAATTTTACAGAACCTCAAAATTCTTCTTGCCAGTTCAGGGTTACAAAACAGACAAACGTCTGCCCGGTAAAGGGTTAAACACTAAAGAAACAGTGTACCTGGCTCAGCAGACTGCTGGGTGCTTGTCTGATGGGAACTTGGCTGCTGGACTGTCAGGACTAACGAAGCCAGCAGCTTGGTGTCCTCTGTATCACGCATGACTAATGTGTGTTGTGGAGTCAGCCTGCGCTCCCACATGACCATGTGCACCTGGCTTGGTGGGATGCTTGGAGACACATTTGAGTAGCATGTTATCACTGACTTCAGATCATCACACTCCATCCAAGCAGGACCTAAATGCCGCAACAAGAATGACAATTATATTCAATCACAGAAGCTATAAAAAAGAAGGTTGCATGCTTTATAGCCTAGCATATTTAGCTGCATCTCATCAATTTATTCTCTCATATGAACTTAGTGACAGCTGGCAAGATCGAAGGGAACAGACCAAGAGGAAGACAAAGAGGAAAATACCTGGATGGCTTGGCCACATGGCATGGACGAGACAGGAACACTGAGCTGATCCACGACTCCGGTGATCGAGTGAAATGGCTAGTCATGACCGCCCACGCTTCCGGCATGGCACACGATTGATGATATATAACTGCAGTATAAAGACTTTAGACTTTATACTGCAGTTATATATCATATAAGTGAATAAATTATTTATACTTGGATTGAAATACTACACTGTTGATACTGTTCGAATGTGGAGCATTTGTAATCCCCACGGTAATCGCAAATTTAAAACAAAATCTTTCTGTCTGCACAAAATTGGTTGGAAACACTTAACTGCAAACACCTCGGTATATTTAAACTATAATTTATTGTTCGTCAAATACAACATGTGAAACACCTTTTCTCTGTCAACTTTATGGCCGCAATTCAGCAATTGTTGAGAGATGACCGGCCTTAGAGTTTTAAAACCTGTCAACTATATAGGGTTTACTGAAGACTGATTAACTCTCTTTGTCATCCATACATGTTCGGTTACTTGAGTTGCTAACATTTTACCTACGTAAGTTGCTAGGCATTCACACTGGAATTGATAAATAGTTTGATTTGGTGTATGGAGACAATAGTTCTTTTACTGACGGAGTAGGCATCAGGGTGGTTTTTTTATGCGATCATTGGTTCAGCAGAGATACTTCAATAACCGGCTCTTTCGGTTAATTCTGTGTTCCTCAGCTTGGCATGAGTTAGCCGAGGGCCTAATCTCAAATTTGGGTGTGTGTGAGGAGTATATGTATGTGTGAGCATTATAGGAGGAATATAAGGAAGGGGAAGAAGAAACATATCTTCATTCTAGTACATGTCACTCTCCTCTGGCCTCAGCTAACATTGCATTTACATTTGTTCAATTCTTTGAGCTATTTCTGATACCTCTAATGGTTATCTATAAACCTCATGCTTGTCAAGTCAATGATCTGGGTTCGGCCCTCAGCAGTGGCAGGACCCCCCCCCCCCCCCCCCCCCCCCAAACCAGTGCAGCTTTGGTGTCAACCCAGACTCGTAAATGTGTGCTTTCTTTAACTCAAACATAATCATACACATGCTACTGCTTCTAGTATTTGCGTGTGGATTAGCTTTCCCCATTACCAGTGTTCCTCGCCATCAGGCAAACCCACTTTGACTTCTGAGGTACTTGTAATTTACGTCCCCAAGTCAAGGACAAGAAGTCAATATTTTAGTCCAACTGACTGGTGTGAGGGTTTAATCCGCTACATCGACATCAGCAAACCAGAAGTTTACAAGCAAGAGCACTTACCCATTTGGCCATGCTGACACCCAGCCTCATAAATGTGAACTGGATCATTTTCAAAGTTGTCTAGGGAGCAAATGCTTCAACAACAACAAAAGGACTGGTCACCGCTACCCTCCCTCCTCCTGCCATAATGCAGTGACCTACAATACAACCAGTGCCACGGGACTGCCTTGACATTTTTTAATGGTCCTTCCTCTAACCAGTTGACAACCAGGTGAATATGGTTGGTTGATGTGAAACTGGCTACGCCATCCCACACAACAACTTAAAAGCTGCAAATTTCAGCCAATTATGAACACATCTATGCTCTACTGGGTGATGAGGGAAAGAAGAACAACATCAAGAGCTGAAGAAGATACAATTGAAGCTTTAAAAAAAAACATAAAAATAAAAAACTAACTACCTGGAGCATTTCTGACCCAAGCAATGAAATGGTCAGGGTTGTTCTTGTAGTGGACAACAGCGGTCACTTCATAGTGATCATCATTGAAATCAAAGCTCAGCTCATCAAATCTGCTGTGAGGTAGCCCCTTCACAAAATGCATCTGGACAAAGTCATGAAGCCTGTGGAGTTCAAAAATAGGTATTAGAGTACTGAAGTTCAGAACTGACACTGCACTCAGGAAACATTCCCACATGCTACATCCTCCTTTTTAAGGAGTTCCCATGTTGATTATTCTAGTAGCAATCTGATTACAAGATCGTGTGGATTTTCCTATACATTCTGAGTACTGTCTACACTCTACTAAATCCTTTCTGAGCCAGTCTTTCCAAATATGGACACTCCTGTTCAGCTGCACTCTACACCCAATTGCAGACAGCTTTCACATCACCGTTATAATAAAATCTACTAATGGGGGCATCAGTAATTACTCTATCAGCATGTTTATTGCCCCGCACATCAGCTTGGTCTGGGTACAATGCTCACAATCTCCACCCTGGCTACGCCATCCTACAGAACTGCAAAATCCAGCCAATTATGAACACATCTATGCTCTACTGGAAGATGAGGAGGTACCAGGTTCAAGCCCCGGTGAGGACCGGGATTTTTTCACATGGACTTCTAGTAAGAAAATTGTCCCTGGTCTCTGGGTAGTGAGATCGGACGCCTGTGTGTATTGTTGCGCATGTAAAAAATCCCTTGGCAATTGGAAATCGAAAAAGAGAGCCTTATAGCGCTGCCCGGGCAAAAATTTTGAGTTAAAAATCTACCCAAAGTATTTCAGGAACCTCATCAGTGCTACGAAGCTCGTGCACTGAGCTGAGATTCTCCGGACTCAGGCTTGAGTTAGGAGTAGAATGGAGCACTTATGGGTTACACCCGTGTGCCGTGATGTTGATCCGTCGACTAATCTTCACCCTGTCAGGCCATGCTAACAACTCTCGCTGGAACATACCAGATTACACTTTACGAAGCATACACTGTGAGACTGCTACAAACACAACATATCTGGCTGAGCTACCCTCCAACCCATCAGAATGCAGAAGCATTAAAATAATAGCAAGATGCAATGAAGAATAAGAACCTAGTTATAGTGTTACTGAAAGATGGTTTCTATTTCAACCCACGTTATGTTAGTAAAGAGACTACCTTCTCATTAGAAGCTGATTTGGTGTGCATAAAGCAGTACGATCAATCTGTTAATTCTCCCAGGAAGAAACTAATACCCCAAAAACAAAAACATGACACTGCCACGTGTGATACGAGACCACAAAAAAAAAAAAAACACTGCCATATGTGACTATGAGACAAAACACTGCCACGTGTGACTGTGAGACAAAACAACAACAAAAACATAACACTGCTACATGTGACTATGAGACCACAAAAAAAAAAAACCACAAAAACATTACACTGCCACGTGTGACTATGAGACAAAGAGAACTTACAGTTCAAACTTCATCAGCATCCGCTGGTTGGGTGCTTGGCATTCAAAGCAGTTTCTAACAAAACAGGGAGACTGCATGGTGAAATCTTCAGGCACGGCAGGAATGCTGGGCAGAATCTTTGTGTGGCCATCGTCTTGTGAATACCCACACTCTTTACACTAGGTAGGTACAATCAAGTAAATAATACTGGTTATGGATTTTCAAGTAACATGTATCATACATTTGTGTTGTCTCTCTCTATCCATTCACTTATCTCTATCTATCCATCTGTCCTGCGTTTCTATGAAACAATCTACCACAAGAAGTAGCAACCTATTTGAACACTGAGTACAGACTATATGCCTCCCTAAAAAAAAAAAAAATAATAATTATCTTAAATGACTAGCATAATAAACATTCCCCAAACTGTGTATGTTAAATCTACCTTAGGTAATTATAATTGTGTCAAAAATTAAATTAGTTTTAATGAGTCATGTATTATTGATTACTGCACATTTTCCTTGCGTTTTAATGCATATTTCTCTGTTGTCTAAGATAAGCTTCATATTCTTAAGTGATGTATGAATGAAATAATGTATGAGAGCAGAGAGAAAAGAAGGGCAGAATATCAGACAGGGCCCAATTTTGTATCTTTTGAAAATAAAGTTTGTTTGTTCGTTCATTCATTTCGCTCTCCATCTATCCATCTCTATATCTCTCACTATCTAACAATCAGTCTTTCTGTGGGTCTCTCCATTATCCATCCACCCATCTCTCTCTTTCTCTCTTGACCCCTGTCTGTTTGCCTGCCTGTCTGTGTCTCTGACTGACCATCTTTCTGTCAAACTACCTGTCCGTCTGTGTGTCTGTCTTTCTCTGTCAGACTACCTATCAGCCAGGTTACTTGACTCTTTCCATACATCCATCTCTGTACCTCTCACTATCTAACCATGTGTCCTTCTATCTATTTCTGTCTCTCTCTCCATCTATCTATACACCGATCTCTCTATCTGTGTGCCTCTCTGTGTATTTCTGATTGTCTTTCTGTCTATCAAACTACCTACCTGACTGTCTTTTAGTCTGTCAAACTACTTATTTGTATCTGACTACCTATCTGTGTCCGACTTCCTGTCTGTCCAACTACCAATATTTGAGTGTATGTCTGAGCATGTGTCTGACTGTCCGACTTCCTGTCTGTCCAACTACCAATATTTGAGTGTATGTCTGAGCATGTGTCTGACTGTCCGACTTCCTGTCTGTCCAACTACCAATATTTGAGTGTATGTCTGAGCATGTGTCTGACTGTCCGACTTCCTGTCTGTCCAACTACCAATATTTGAGTGTATGTCTGAGCGTGTGTCCGAATGTCAAACTACTTATTTGTATCTGACTACCTATCTGTGTCTGACTGTCTGTCTTTCTGTCTGTCCAACTACCTATCCGTCCGTGCCTGTCTTTCTATCTGTCTTTGACTGTCATTCTATCTGTCAAACTACCTATCTGTCTGTCTGTCTTTGTTTGTATGATTGTCTTTCTGTCTGACAACTATCAGCCAGGTGACAATCAGCCAGGTGACAACTATCAGCCAGGTGGGCAATCTGTCTACATATTTGTTTAGCTTATATTCTTTATGGCCAGAAATGACTAGAGGTGTGTCATCTGCCTCTTGAAAAGTACTGGGCTGCCCAAATTGGTATGGGGACTGTATTCTCAGGACAGTCGTTTCACAGGAATTCAATGCGATCCTCCTCAATAATCTCTGAGAAATATAATTTGTCTATCCCCTTCAGACTAGGGCCAAAACTAGGAGGCCCTGTGTACAGGTTAACCCTTTACAGGGCAGACGCTTGTCCATTTTCTAGCCCTGAACGGGCAATATTTTTTCAGGTTCTGTAAAATTTCGGGTCGCGTTAGTAAAAACATCACAAATAAGGTGTTAGTCAACCGATTTTAGTTAAATAAACAACACAAGGAAGGGAAAAGCATGTAGAATATGTTACTCACGTGATTGTTGTCGGTAATCCATATATGAACACAAATATTTACAAAATACGGCATGTTGCTTGTGATTTTCCGTCACTTATACGGCAATATACAAACACATTTTCAGAATCATAATCACTTTCTTTAAAGTCCGACTCACGACTGCTAATGCAAAGTAACGCTTTGCACTGATATCTAGCTCCGATTAATAGTCAACTTCGTGCCCTTTAATGTCATTTAAAATGAACCTAGCGAAATCTCGGCTATCACTTGAAGAATCGCCGAAATCAATTCTGAAAAACAGCGTAAAAATCCCGAAAACTATCAAAAATTTTCCTTAAAAGTCCGTTCACATTCATACTATCGCGTTTACAAATGGCGACCACGTTGTCAAGCTGTCGGCGAAAGTAGTCGTCGGAAGTGTCGGAAAGCCGAGAGATCGCGATTTTACAATGCATAATAGTATCGGCCGGGATCGGACGCTATGCACGTTTTATGGCATCGGCCGGAATCGGACGATATGCCTTGTAAAGGGTTAAACATCGTTCAATTGAAAATTGTAAAGAGTTTTGGAAAAACAAGGCGTCTCGTCAACCAACACAGAACTGGCACTATTAGCCACCGGACGCTGATGCATATGCTGGGGGGAGGATCTGAGCACCTATGGACATGTCCGGGGTGCAATGAAGATACCCCAACTGATAATTGAACTGATAAAGAGTTTTGCATACAGTGCTGACCTGGCAACATGTGTAAATGGGGAAGCTTAGATGTCACCATGTAGCAGGTTCGTCACAAAACATCAATCAACACAGCCCTGACAAGAATCTCCATTTTTTGCCAGTTCTTCTGCCCTATGAACTTTCATGTAAAGTTGTCTGCAATGTTCATCTTTGTGCTGGTCAATTCCAGGAACCATGCCTTACATCACTGTTCTTTCCAAACCACTGTGACACATAATATAGTCAACATATTTCAGTTTCAGTTGATATTTATAAGCCAGTTTTCTTCGATGTTCAGATCTTGTAGAATGTCAGCAGATTTATTCTTTTCTTGGTCCACTGAATTCTAAGAAATGTTCTGTCAACATTTAACCGCATGTTTCCAACTATTTTACTTTGTTTGCTGGTATTAGGCCACAGATATTTTAAACTGTTTAACCTCTGCATCGCTATGGCTGGTCTGGCTTTATTTGAACACTGTTATCTAATAAAAAATGCCAGGTTGTAATGCTTTTTAGAACAATATCTCAGGACAATTTTTTTTTTCAGAGGACCCAAGATGTCATACTCCTTCTTGATCTCTGAACAATTAAAGCAGTCATGAGCAGGGCAGGAAGTGACGATTCCCTTGGTGAGCCCAGCACCATAGCACTATGTATCTGCTCTTCAACTATGGAAGCCGCCCTGGATGACAGATAATGCCATGGACTGTCCCTGCCTTCTCTTGAGGGTTGATCGTGAAGTATCCAACCGTTCTAACTGGACCAGCTGGGATGTGGACGGCACCACAAAAGTGAGAGTCCCCCAGGAATGCTAACCTGGTCAAAGATGCACACAAAAGTCGGATGTGTTGGCCTAAGGGTCTAGGCCCAAGGGTGCATAACAATACACCAATTACATCTGGAAAAAAAAACTTCAGATGAACGCAGAAGATCTCTGAACAGTAGATTAGATGTCTAGCCTCTTCAAGTAAGCGCCGAAAAATGGGAGGTTTCAAATAAACATAAACATTCTCTTGACAGTTGGAAATCGTCAAGAGTAGGCTTTACAGACACTGCTTTGACCAAATTTCAAAATGAGAAAAGCCCACCGATACAAGGATGGGAGCTGCGCTAGCATTAATGGCTAGATGCCCACTCGCCAGCCCTGTGTTCATGGGTTGGAGTCCATCTTGAGGCAGATATGTCAAATTGACCTGGGTTGCCAGGTTGACCGAGCCTAAAATGGGTCTTGGGAAGTAACAGTGGCTAGCATGGCAGAGAACTGATCACCCACCAGTGACGACAGGTGTATCCAAATATGGGTTTAGCACCATGTGCCCAAGTACATAAGGTGGTTAAAAGTGTTGTTTACTTTTGCACAACTACGGTGTTTGAGCTGAGGATCACTTTGTATGACCAGAGTTGTAATGGAACAATGTGATAAATGTTGTCCTGGAATGAAATCCAATCCCAAATCAGAAGTCACAATGAATGAATAATGCACATACAGAAACAATTACCTTGAATACGTATCTGTAATTCATAGTGAACATCTGTTTGATGACAGGCTTTTCCCGGACAAGGAGTGGCAACACCAAGACCGGGCTGTTGTGTTTTCCTCTTTCGCAGCGGAGACGGGGCTGCAGTGCTTGCCAGATTTTCTCTCGCATGGCATACAGTATGTTGATTGCCTTCCCTATCTCGTCCATGTTTTCCTTACAGACCAGTTTTGACGCCTTCGGGTCCTGCATTGAGACTGAATTGCCAGCTCCCGTCTGGAGACTGCTTATTTCTGCTCCACTGCTTTTCTTAAGAATATTTTGCAATATGATCTGAAATTTTAAAACAAACCTGTATAATAAACGTTAGTTACATGGTTTACGGGACATTGCACTCAACTCTAGCATTTACTGACTGATTTACTAGAAACAATGACAGAAAAGAGAAAAGAAAAATCACAACTACAGAAATGAGATTTCTAAGAAGAATACTCGATGTATCAAGAAGAGAGAAGATCAGAAAGGAAGAAATCAGGAACTAAAGTGGGGGTTATAGCTGCACTAGATTTTATTAGAAGGCAAGTCAAATGGTTTTTGGCCATGCAGCTAGGTTACCAACTAACAGTATACCACAACAAGCAATGATGTACAGACCAGATGGAAGCAGAGGAAGAGGCCAACCACGTAAACGATGGACGGAGGAAATAGCAGAGCCCATGGGAATATCGATACATGAAGCTCATAAGCGGGTACTTACCCATTGTTTATACTTCACCTCGACACCACAAGGTACAAGAGGAACAAGATGAGGTGAGATGAGATTTACTAGACAATTGTATGTTCAGCAGTCTTCCATCACTTTTATGAGTGGCCGACATGCATACCTTTGAAATCAACTCAAAGTGATCTACTCTCATATCGCCTGCAGCTGATTTTGAACCCCTGACCAGGTGTGCCTGGGAACTGTGTTCACTAACCCCCATACCACAGACATTGGCATATAAGCGTACATCATAGACAACTATTATTTAGTGTAACATACATAAACATAAGTGTACATATAAAATATGTTTATGTGTGAAAGGAAGAATCAACCATGATCTTAGCTGGTGACGAAACCTGCCGAGAAGCACAAACTTTATATACTATTGGACCACAAATCATAGCAACTCCTCGTAATGATGGTAGACGACAGTGCCCATATCTTGCATGCAACGGGACACAATTAAGTTTGGCATGAATGTGTTGCTTCCCTACCAGAACGGAACCAAATCAACAACAAACACTGATTCCATTACATCATATAACAGAAGAACTTCATACAATAGTGTTCATATCTAGGTATATAGTTAGAAAAAAAGATACCACCATCTTACCTGTGCTTGCCTATTAGCCTTCAGGAGAGTAATCAGCAAAGTTGATGCCAACTCATGCGCTGGATCAAGGCTGACTAACAGCCGAAGAGATGGAGAGTTGACCAGCATGATGAGAACCACATCCATCCAGCACATGGCATCCAGGTTTTGCCACTGAACAAACAGATTGTCCCTAGACACCGTGCAGGACTGCATCTGTTCTTCCTTCATCTCAGATACAAACTTGGTCACAAGTGTTTCTTCTTGCCCTGTAGGCAGACACACATTGTGAGTCTTATCACTATTTCATACAAAAATAATATTTTACAATAGAAGAAAATTTAATTTCCTTTTATTTTATTTATTTATTTTTTTAATTTTAAAAAAAGAATTATTTTCTTAGCTTGGGGGTGGGGGGGGGGGGGGGGTGTCTCTCTCTCTCAGCATGGCAGAATGGATAAGAATGCTCATTCTTAAACATCCCGTGTGGTGAAGCCATGGTATCGGGTCCAACCCCTACACTGGTCAGTTGGACTAAAATGTTGACTTCTTGTTCTTGACTTGGGGACCTAAATTACAAGTATCTCAAAAGTCAGAGTGGATTCGTCAGGGACACTGGTAGCAGGGAAACTTCTCGTCCTTGACTTGGGGACGTAAATTACAAGTACCTCAGAAGTCAGAGTGGATTCGCAAGGGACACTGGTAATAAGGAAAGCTAATCCAGACACAGAAATCTATGTACTGCACTAGAAGTAGTAGCACATGTAAGAAGTACACTTGAGTTCAAAGAGAGCAAATGCAACAATGAAAAAACACTAACAAAAACAAAGACATTACTTAGCTAACATTTGTATTTCTCTCTGAACTAATATCCAATATAATGGACCAAAGAAGCAAACCAAAGAATGGGGACCTGCAAAAGTGTGACAATTATATAAGAATAACGTCATTGTCAGTTCATGGGGGAAAATGTGGGATCAAATTGGAGAGATTAAAAATTAGACCAAAAACAACTAAGGAATGAACAGGCAGGAACTATATATCATGTGAGAAACCATATCAGGAAGACACTAGAAAAGCTATCAACTCCTGAAAGATAGGAAAGCTGCTGGTCCACATGGTATCCTAACTGAAGCTATTAAAGTAAATATAAACACCTCAATTGAATTACTTACACAAATTATTTACCAGAATCTGGAAAACTTAAGAAATACCAGCAAAATGGACAGAAAGATATTTTGTCAAAGAAAGGGAATCTGCAAGAGTGCAAAACATTATAGGTGAATAATGTTATTGTCAGTTCCTGAAAAAAAATTACTGAGCGGGATTATTGTGATGAGATCTAAGAATTGCTGCCGACAAATAACTAATAGACTAAAGGCCAACCAAACACAAAGCAATAAACTGAACTGGCCACTCTATTTTTATAAGCGAACTATGAAAAAAGAAACTATGACAGCTCTGATAATCCCATTGGAAATTGATGAGGAACTATTAGATCACCCCCCCCCCCCCCCCCCCAAAAAAAAAATCATTAACCTAACCAGGAAGACATAATGACATGAAATGTGAAGTTCTTCATGAGGGGAAAAATAGCAGATACATTTGAAAGAACTAGAGTGCACCAGGGATGCCTACTGTCACCTATATTATTCTTAAACACTACAGACTGGTTTATGAAAACAAAAATAAACGAAAGAAATTGAATTTAATGAACTCTTGACAGCAGCCTGTGGACTTTGATGAAATTGTCATCCTGCTCCATGCAATAAATCAGATGTAAGATATATTAAACACTCTTGAAGGGAGGTCACAACAATCAGGTCTAAGAATTTGTAGGGGCGAGAGAAAGATAATGAACATAAATCAAGCAAACTGATCTTTCTTGGTAAAACCTCAATGCAAGAGGAGACCTATATAGGTAGCAACATAGATAAAGATGGGGGGAAGCGATTGAGGTAAAATAGAGAACACAAAAGGCACAAAGAGCTTTCAAGGCACAAAGAGCTTTGTGGAAGTCAAAAGAAATTACATGGAGAGCAACTAAAACAACTGCTAATAATAGAGGAAGGCCTAAAAGACACAGAGAAGAGAATTAGACACAGTGTAATAATATGGGAAGGAAATGGGAAGAGGCTTGGCACTGAGGTGCTTGAGGACCTATGAAAGAAAGAGGCAGAAGTGGAGGAGCAAACCACAAAATTAAACCTTGTACAGTATGCTTATTTATTGTTAGTAGCGAATTGTTGAGGCATGGAATAGCCTACAGAATTGCTTTTGATTACTGATCTGGATGGGTAGAAAATCCACAAGTATCCTTAGTAATGTGGCTGAAAGACGAACAAACTGTTTTCAAAAGGTTACAAAAATAAAGTTTTTCAACCACATTACTGGAAATACTTGAACAGAACTCCAAGAGCTACAGCAGTGGTTCTCAACCGGTGGGGACTCCCCCGCCCCGCCCCCGGGAAATTTTAGGGTTTCCGCGCGGGGGGAGGGGGGGGGGGGAGAAAAGTTAAGATTATTTCAAGATTCAAGATTGCGTTAATACAAGAACCGATTACATGATATTGTTTTTCCTTCATACTTTACGGTTCTGTACGTCTCACCCTTCTGAAATTCATTTTATAAAGTAAGTAGATCCGCAAATCACGTTTTATGTAGACGTCTAGACTTGTGTTAGTATGTGCTATTAAATTTAGCTTCCATTATTACGTATACTGTGTAAGGGGGGGGGGGGGGGGGAGTGGTTAGGGAGGTAATACGAAGGGGGAGAAATGACGTTCTGAAAATATGGTGAAGGGGGCACGGGCCAAAAAAGGTTGAGAACCACTGAGCTACAGGATCTGTAACTACAATACCACTGACAAGTGTCGTCTGTGGGCAGAACTTTCTGGAAATGTTTTCTGAACAGTCACTTGTAACTCACTAACTACCAGATTTAAAATCTAGATCTAGCAAATTATTTATTTTCTTCTGCCACCAGAGTATGTTGATTTTTTAATGTAGTTTATTTTCACGAAATATTTTTGGGTTAACTGGCTCTGTGGCGAAGAGGTTGCGGATGCAAGTTCATAATCCTGCATACCGCGTTTGAAACAAAGCTGTGGGCGATTTGGCCCTAGATGCCTTGCGATGGTTTTTATAAAATGGTATGAGTGCCGGTTGTTCACAAATCAATGGCAAACTACTGAATGTAACCTTGCCAAGAAATCACAAACAGCCCAAAAAATTATGGGGTTGACTGCAACATTCTGTAAAGGAAATGCAACCATTTAAAAAAAAAACTTATTGGGTTTTTTGTGCTTGTTGTTTGCACTCTCTCGCTTTGAACTCAAGCGTAGTCCATAATACTATTTTGATAGTAGTGATGAACTGAATTTTGCGTGTGGGTTAGCTTTCCCTATCAACAGTGTCCCTCGCCATTAGGCGAACCCACTCTGACTTCAGAGGTACTTTAATTAACGTCCCCAAGTCAAGGACGACAGGTCAACATTTTAGTCCAGCTGTCCAGTGTAGGAGATGAACCACCAACCTCGGCATCAGCACACCGGATGTTTAAGAACACCGTTCTTATCCATTTGGCCATGCGGACCTGCACTTATTGGGTTGACATATGTTAAATCTGTATAAGTTACAGCTTCATATTATTTCTAGTTTCAGCTGTATAGATAGATAATTGCATATCATTTACAGGATGTTGCAGTCAATATCAGCATTTTTTTTCTCTGTTGTGATCACCTGGCAAGTTTATGTTCAGTAGTTTGCCATTGCTTTCTGAATGACCGGCACCCATACCGTTTCATTAAAACACCAACGCAATGCGGTCTGCTGCCAAATAGCTTGCAGCTGTGTTTCGAACGCGGGTATTCGGGATCACGAACCACGTCCACAACCCCTTCGCCACTGAGCCGGCATATATCTATAATACCATGCTGTATCTGTATAGATAGAGCAAGGTAATACCAGCAGCTTGTGGAAGTTACTGAGTTAAATACAACAGGCTTTGTGTAAACAAATGATTTCAAAACACTCATGCAAAACCAAAACTTTGAAGATGAAGGTTCTATTCTACTACAGAAACACACTTTTAAATTAAATAACCCCTACATGGACAATAAACCAAATCAAACCAAGGCCCTAGAAAAGTGAGTATGCAGATGAACATGTGGCATTTAATGGAAACAAGAGCAAACAAATCTGTAAAATTCTAGACAAAATGGACAGGGAAAAGAGAGGTGATGACATAAAACAGAGACGTCAAATATTCTGGACTTGCCAGTGAGCCCCGTGGTCATAGGTTTGAATCAGCATCCAGCTGGCAGCTGGATGTGTAAAACTAACCACAGCTCCCAGATCAACTCAGTCTTAAAATTAGGGGGGGGGGGGGGGCACCTAGGAAATGTCTTGGGAAGTACAGTTCATATAAAGCATGCTACTGACCACATAAAAAGACAGGTCGACTTCACTGCACCAGATTTTTATCCCATATGGCTCAGTCTCTTTCCGCAGTGTGGAAAGCGTTGTATAAAGCATGAACTCCATAGCTCCAGTGACGACCCCCAGGAGTCTACGAAAAATTCACTCATGAACTGAAGGTCGCGGCCCGGAATCGAACCCACAACCTTTGGAGACTGAGTCAGACGGCTCGACCCCTCCCAACAACTGACATCACATCACCCAACCAATGCAGACTGGTCTATATAAATATGGATCTAGCACCACATACCCAATGCACTTTAAGGTGTGCAAGTGTCCTTGCTTTCACATATTTGGGCCACATATAAGAGACATGCAGCTTTTCTAGTCTATTTTAATGAGGAAAAAAAAAGAGGCTGTTGAATAAGAGGTAGGCAGCAATGCTAGAGGGGAAGCCTTCTGCCCTTCATCCCCTATTGAAGCTTAGACCCTCCACCAATTCACACCATCCGGCCATATTCTAAGCTATCTCTGGCAGCTCCTTCCATCTCATCCCCACATTAATCTCTATCTCTAATGTCCTCCATGTGGGTTTAGGTCTCCCTCGATGTCATACGCCCTGTTGATTCCAGACAAGGGACTTTCTAGTTATACAATTCCCAGGCTTTCTTAACATGTCTCATATCTAGCACTATACGTCTCCCCCCCCCCCCCCCCCTTTAAATTACTCAAATCTTTCTAGTTCTCTCCCTATGCTTTGTGCAGTAATTGTTACAAAATTGTAATTCTCTATTCCGTACAGGAACTACATCATGAACAAATGCAGTTTATTAGTGATTGTTATTTTTATTTTCTCCATGTTTCTGATTCTTACAGCAGTACTGATATAACGACGAGGGTAGAAATAAGACAACATGAACATCAGCCTGTGAGTGAAGAGAAGGCAAGAGACAGAAATTGTTGTAGATCCATTGTCACCAACTTTTAGCGTGGAGACATTTGATTGATTCAAACCTGAGTGGAGACATCTGATTGATTCAAATCTGCGTAGAGGACATTTGGTTAATTGAAATCTGTGTGGAGACAATATTTGATTGATTGAAATCTTCTCTGTGGAGACAACATTTGATTGATTGAAACTTTCAGTGTGGAATTATTTGATTGATTGAAACATTCAGTGTGAAGGTATTTGACTGATTGGAACCTTCAGTGTAGCGACATTTGACTGACTGAAATCTTCGATGTTGAGATATTTGACTGACTGAAACCTTTAATGTTGAGATTTTTGACTGACTAAAGCCTTCAATGTGGAGATATTTGACTGACTAAAGCCTTCAATGTGGAGATATTTGACTGACTAAAGCCTTCAATGTGGAGATATTTGACTGACTAAAGCCTTCAATGTGGAGATATTTGACTGATTGAAACCTTCAGTATGGAGACAACATTTGACTGACTGAAACCTTCACGGTGGAGATATCCGACTTGACGGACTGAAACCTTCAACGTAGAGATATCTGACTGACTGAAATCTGAATTCAGTGTGGAGACAACATATGACTGACTGAAACTTTCAGTGTGGAGACAACATTTGACTGACTGAAACTTTCAGTGTGGAGACAACATTTGACTTGAGTGAAACCTTCAATGTGGAGACAACATTTGGCTGACTGAAACCTTCAGTGTGGAGATATTTGACTGACTGAAATATTCAATGAGGAAGTATTTGACCGACTGAAACTTTCTGTTTGGAGACAACATTTGACTGAATGAAACCTTCAGTTCGGAGACATCATGTGTCTAATTGAAACCAGCGTGTAGGCAACATTTCACCAATTGAAACCAACATAGAGACAATTGACTGATTGAAATATTCAACTGGAAAACAGCATCTGACAGAATGAAAAGTCATATAGCTTTATCTACAATTAATTTATTTGAAACTTCATTTCTTGTACTAATTGTTATGCCAGAAAAAAAAAAGCATTAAACCATTCCTTCAATAGTACAGTATCTTCTGTCTCATGAATTCCTCCCCATGAAGCACAACTCTCAACCATGAGCCCTCCCAAATTATTGAATTTTCTATTCTGTTCATCTGTCTATCATTTTTTCCCCATATCTTTTTCTAGATGTCTCCCTATACTCCTCTATGTGGATTTCATAAAACAAAACTGTCTGTTCATGTTAAATCTAGGGGACCCGGGAGGTGTTACATTCCCGCGTGATAAAATGCTAAAAACCATAGGTTAACACCTAAAGTTTAGACCAGTGTTTCCCAACGTGCGGCCCACGCCCCACAGGGAAGCAATTTGACTGTTATGGGGGGGCAATTCGAAAATGGAAGAAATCGGCAGAATATAACAAAACGGGGAGACTTGAGACTGAAATTAACTAAATTGGAACCTGACATAAGATCTCTTTTCAGCAAGCATCAAGCGCAAGGATCTCACTAAATTTGAATAATAAATAATTACTAATAATTAAAATAATATAGAAAAATCTTTCATTAAAATTATTTTGTACTTGAATTTCAGTTCTCCATTATATGTTTTGAAAATGTACTTACTGTGTTTGCTCAATAATTACCTAGTGATTTCTTCCTAAAACCTATCATTCAAGTTTCTTTAGTGAACATTTCAATTTTTGAATATTAAAAATAATGTATATGTTGAAGGGGGGGGGGGGGGGGGGGGGGGGGGGGGGCAATATGAATTTTAGAAAAGCTTAAGTGGGGCATGGTACAAAAAAGGTTGGGAAACACTGGTTTAGACTGAGCGGAAGTCAATGAAACATACTGTGCAGCTACAAATAATATTTTGAAATAAAAAAGAAGAAACAAAAATGAATGAAATGTGTTCAACTGGCACCAATACTATCTGAACTAAAGTTTGCATGAACATGATAAAAGTCAACAGTATCACTATGATCACGAACCATGCAATTCACCTTGTACAATGTTTTCTGGCAGAATTACTCATACTACTGAAAAAACACAAAAAACTTTACAAATGAAAGCAAATAATTTTTTTTAAATGAACAAAAAAATAATAATAAGGCAACACAATTTTTGAAAGGCAGTATAAAGCAAACTACAGAAAATAAGGATATATAAAACACAGCAAACTACACCCTAAAACAAGAATATATAATCAAACTTTACTCTAGCATTCCTAATTACAATATAAGGAATGAGATGACCACTCCATGCTATGTCATGGGATACCAGTATGGAATGATCTTCTTTTCCAATGCTTTGTCAAAGTATAACTTCAGATGTGTGTTGTTAAAACCAAAATAAAACTGGATTGTTAGTGAAAATCATTCATGCCAGAAACCAATGTAAAGGCTGCAGGCTCACCAGTACCGTCCCCCTCTAACCGAGAAGGACTCTGATCGAGACTATCAGAATCTGCCTCACCAACTTTCAGCTCTGCAATCTCAGAACTGACAGACTCCAAGCCTTCATCACCTGCCGTCTGCCTCGTCACCATGGCAATGGGCCTAAAATCATCTTGATCCATGGAACTGCTGTCGGTGCTCGATGCTGTTATCTGTTCTGTGGTCAATCCTGAACAAATGGAAATGACAAATGAGCTTCAATGGACAGATGAGTGTGTGCCACTACATAAAAGATTATAATATAAACAAGCTATGCAGATGAGACAATAGACTGACTGGCACCTTGCCAGATAGTTTGTAAAATGGATGGAGTTATACCTCTCCATAACACAAACCCTATGCTGAATTTAGAGACGTGTTGCTCATGCAACATGATCCCTCTCTCTCTCTGCCTGTCTAGTTTACTCCAGAGGAAAAGTAACACCAATACGTCTGGAACAAGACAAGCTGCATAAACTGCCGGATCAGAAAAGCAATGCCCTATCTGACTGCCTGTCCCAAGCTTACATCCTAGACCAGTTACCGACCAAGGCTTAGGGCCTGGTCTGCCCTAGGTGACACAATAATGATAGCTGAAAATATGAAAGATCTGCAACAAGACATTGTCGTAATAAAGAGTGCTAAATATGGACTTTCCATGAATATCAAGAAAACAGAAACAATGGTTATATCAACAACAAAATAAACCACAAAAATGTGATATAATAGAAAGGAAAATTGCTTAATCAAGGTGATTCATTTAAATAATCAAAACACGTAAGACAGATATTAAGAGCAGAATACGGCAAGCAAAATCTGCATTTCAGAAAATAAAAAGTATCTTATGCAATAAGTCACTATCGCAGTCACAATATCAGAAAAATAGTTCTGAAATGTTATATGGAACTTATTTTGCTGTATGTTAGTGAATCATGGAGCATGAATGAACAAATTAGAAAGAGCTTGGAGGCAACAGAAATATAGTTTCTAACACAAATGTTGTGAATACTAGGACTGCCAGAGTAACTAACTATGAATGCCTGAAAGAGGCCAATAAAAGTAGAACATTAAATACAATTATAAAACAGTATCAGCTGTTTCATCATACGAGGGGTGTTCAGAAAGTAATGCACAACATCGTTTTTCTCAGGAGCTGTTTATTAACAAAACACAACATTTATACACAATATACATGGATATGTCATGTAAACATCAGTATTATTCAACATAATCCCCATAAACTTGTACGGCTTTTTGCCAGCACGAAGAAAAGTGCACGTATTCCTTGCCTGCACCAGATTGTGTCTTGATCATGTAGCCGTTTCTTCACTGCATGAATGACCCCATCTTCAAACCTTGTCCCATGGAGTGCATCTTTAATTGGAGAAAATAGAAGGAAATTAGAGGGTGCCAAATCGGCACTTTAGGATGGATGGGGTAGTAGTCTAACACAATTTGGTGATTGGTTCCCATGTTGCCAAACTTGTGTGAAGGTGCACATTGTCATGAAGGAGAACCAGATCTGCTAGATTAGTGGTTCTCAACCGGTGGGGATTCCCCCCCCCCCCTCAGGGGAATTTTAGGGTTTCCAGGGGGGGGCGGGCGGGAATGAAGATTATTTCAAGATCGCGTTAATACAAGAACCGCTTACTTTATATTGTTTTTTCCTTCATACTTTACAGTTCTGTACGTCTCACCCTTCTGAAATTCATTTTATAACGTGAGTAGACTCGCAAATCATGTTTCATGTAGACGTCTAGACTTGTTTTAGTATGTGTTATTAAATTTAGCTTCCATTGTTACGTATACTGTGTATGGGCTGGGGGGGGGGGGAGGGGGGGGGGGAGAAATGACGTTCTGAAAATATGATGAAGGGGGACACGGGCCAAAAAAGGTTGAGAACCACTGTGCTAGATTCTTGTGCGGCCGAACTCTGCGAAAACATTCATTGAGTTTTTTAAAATGTCTTTATGTTATCATCATCAAGTGTCCTGCCAGCTGGCGTAGACGTTCATGGTTCTCCACAGATCTCGATCTTTGGTATTCTGGATCAACTCTGCTACTGATATTCCTCCATGCCACCGTCTCAATTCATCCAGCATCATTTCTCTTGGTCTGCCTCTGCCTTTCTTCCCCTCGATCTTTCCAGTTGTCACGATGTTCTCCAATGCCTCTCTTCTCATTACATGACTGAAGAAAGATTGTCTCTTTCTTATTGTTGTATATAATGTTCTAGTTTCATTAGCCTGTTTCAGACTGTCATTGTTAGTTACTCTGGCAGTCCAAGGAATTCGCAACATTCGTATCAGGAACCACGTCTCTGTTGCTTCTAATTTCTTGATTTGTTCATTTACATTCCAAGATTCACTGCCATACAGCAAAACTGGTTCTACATAGCATTTCAGCACTCTCTTTCTTACATTCTTTATGTAAGCTTGCAAATTAACTCTCTCTCATGACCTTTCCAGCTGAAGGAGTTGTCTTGAATTTCTTTCTTTGATGTGATTGTGGATGTTGCCACTCGACTGACTGACATTTTTTTTTTCAGGTTCAAAATGGTGTGCCCCAGGTTTCGATCATAGCCAAAAAGTTCTCTCCATCAGCACTGAAACACTCCAACAACTCAGAAGAAATTGTTTTATTTTTCAATCGTGAGACTTCAAGGAACCCATCTTGTGCACACCTTAGAAAATCCTAGCATTTTTATAAATGCATTTGCACTATCATTGCTGACTGAGAGCTTAAGGCCAACTGTCCACGCTAGTGATTTGCCTATCAGTAAGAATAATGCCCTCAACACATTACAACATTTCTGTGTTGGTGGTTGTGGCAGGACGTCCACAGTGCTGTCAACCAAACAGCTCCATATCTCCACTTCCTGCTTCTTTGATTCTCTGAATCCTGTGACTGCACACTTGACGACTGAAAAACTTCCATACATATCACATAGACGCTTGTGAAAGTTCACAACAGTTTCCTTCTCTGCAGCGAGAAATTCAACCACAAGCTGCTGCTTATAACGCAAGTTGCTAACACATTCCATTTCAACTGTTTCGGGCAGCCATATTATTTGGTCGGATGGGTTGTAGTTTAGTGTACACGATCGACACATGTCATATTTAAAGAGTGCGAAATTTCATGCTTCTATCTTCATTAGAGAAAAACGATGAGGTGCATTACTTTCGGAATGACCCTCATACAATATGGAGCCCTGGAAGGTTAACCCGGTCAACAAATGCCCGCAGAAGTCGGATGTGTCGGCCTGACGGCGCAAGAATGCAGCTCTGCTGTAAACAGGCACAACGCAGTCACATCCGGAAAAAAAATCCGGATGAACGCAGAAGAAGAAGATACAATATGGAGCAGAGGTTCTCAAACCACGGCCCGCGGGCCACTTGTGGCCTGCCAGCTGTCAGAAAGTGGCACGCGAGGCCTTGAGTGTTCATTTTCCGCAATGACCATTATAAAAAACAAGCAACGTTCCAGACTCACCGACAGTAACCTAACTACGCTTATGACTTTGGGCATGACAGATTTGTGCCCAGACTTTGATAAATTGGCATCTGAACTTAAGTAACTGGTTATGAATAACAGTTACAAATGTAAATTAATTGCATTAACCCTTTACCAGGCAGAACATCCATTTCCGTCCGGTCGCTTAAATGGGCAGATCGTCTGAAACCGTCCGATACTATTATGCATTGTAAAAACGCAATCTCTCAGCTTTCCGATAGCTTGACAACATAGCCGCCATTTGTAAGCACCTACTATGAATTTGAACGGACTTTTACGGACTTTTTTTGATAGTTTTCGGGGTTTTTACGCTTAGTTTTTCAAAATGGATTTCAGTGATTCTTCAAGTGAAAGCCGAGATTTCGCTAGGTTCAATTTAAGTGACATTAAAGGGCACAAAGTTGACTATTAATCGGAGCTAGATATCAGTGAAAAGCGTTACTTTGCATTAGCAGTCGTGCGTCAGACTTTAAAGAAAGTGATTATGATTCTGAAAATGTGTTTGTAAATTGCCGTATAGATGACGGAAAATCACAAACAATATGCTGTATTTCGTAAATATTTGTGTTCATATATGGATTACCGACAACAATCACGTGAGTAACATATTCTGCATGCTTTTCCCTTCATTGTGTTGTTTATTTAACTAAATTTGGTTGACTAACACCTTATTTGTGATGATTTTACTAACGCAACCCGAAATTTTACCGAACCTGAAAAAATCTTGCCCGTTCAGGGCTAAAAAACGGTCAAGCGTCTGCCCTGTAAAGGGTTAATAGCGATTTTCAAAACTGATTGAAAATTTAAGTTAAGAAAGGTAAGAATGATATTGCACAAATTTTATAATTTTATAACGTTGTGGCCCGCCTAACTACCGAAAATAGTAGATATGGCCCTCTGCTTAAAAAGCTTGGGAACTACTGATATGGAGGGACATTAGAAAACGTTATGCTGCAAGAGTGTCCAAATAAAAAGAACAGAGAAAATTGTAAGCCTACACGAGCTCGATAAGAGGACAAACTATGGAGATATCAATAATCTCAAATTGATTGCTGATTTCTTTTAACAAATTCCAGTTTATTTTACTTGGGTTCCAAGAATCGACAACATAGCATTCCAGGCAAATCCTTAGATGCTCCATCAGCAATATTATCAGTAAATGTTATAAGATTTAGATACTGATTGTTCCAGGAAGAGGCCTCCACCCCTTGGTGGGTACTGGTGCATTAGGCAGATGTGGTCGGGGTCCTTTGGAATCGTGTTTATAGTACAGAAGGTGTAGATCATCACTGATTTATAAGAATGGTGCTTCAAGTCAGGCTGATGTGTAGTGAACGAAAGAAGAAGGCCTATGTGTGAAGGTGTACACAGAATAAATATTTTCTTTCCTAGTGTTTAAGTGTGCTAATTCAGTTAAGAGTCAATCTCGCTTAATTGAGCCACATCAGTAATAATCATCAAGGCTCAATAAAGCTGTTGCTCAGACAGATAAAATGTTGACGGGCAAGCTGAACAACATACCCGGGGAGCATAAATAAAGCACTTTGTTATACACAATTATATCTTCCTGAACACCAAATGTAATATATCTAAAGCTGAAGGCCAAAAAATGTACACATGAATCAGTAATCAATAATTTATGCGAAATATGATCATAGATGATAACATCTGTGTCCAGCAAAGGTTACACAACGTGTTCTTACGCAGAAAAATAAATTATCACACGCACCCTGAAATTTTATTTAAAATTTTTTTAAAATAAAAATTTACTAAAATTTTTTTATTTCAGCTTTTTTTAAATTCACAGAAGATACCCAACCTGGCATAAAAAAATAAAGGCCGTCTCCAGTGACTGTTTTAAATAGCATCTGAATGCAGCGTTGCAATTTCTGACATCTTTGTAGGTCATTCATTTCAGTATGTCATTGCTTTTATTTTCTTGGCCTTCTATCAAAGCAAAAATAACATTGGTGTGCTGTTTTTCTACATCACACCTTCACTGTCCCAATTAAGTGGTGATTTGATCCATGACTTTTTTGGTCTTGTTTTTCAAATAAATTCCAAATTAATCAGCAACCCAAACAATAATTGACAGTATTTGAATACCGTTCAAAGATTTGTTTCATTATTCAAATTATGCATGCCATGTGATGAGGAAAGCAAAATGTATTTTCTTATTCTTCTGTGTACAACTTCAGACATCAGCCTGATTTCTACCAGTAGTTGGAACATTTACGAGAATCAAGGCAGACATTCTGAAGACTCACCTATGAATGAGCGATGGCTGGGTTTTGATCACATAACTGAATTAATATACGAGGACATAGATTAATGAGATGGGTTGACCATCCCCTTATCTATTCTCAACCCACAGAAAAGTCAGGTTCTGTTTTCATGACCCGTTTCAAGCATGGTACCATAGTAACAAACGCCAAACTCTGTGTGGCTAGGTTTTCTTTTCAGTTACTAGTATGAAATATCAGATAGCCTGGCTTAGCAAGACAACGGATAAGCCATCTTAACATGACAATAGAGATATCAAATTCATACAAGAGACAACATTGCAGTTATATACAAATTTCAAGCGATGTAAGAAGAACAATAGAAATGTCAGATAAAACATCTGAATATGGCACAAAATACACTACTAGTGTCTTCTGCTGCTTTTCATCTCCCTATGGAGGATACTCTCCAACTCATGATATGCCTTTTGTAGACTTGTTCATGCTTAATTGAATTACACATTAGTGTTTTCTATAGGATAAGGTAGCCAGTCTCAAGTCATCCCTTTGTAGTCATCTTTAATGACAAGCATGGTAGGTTACAGTGTCACTATGCTTTGCACCCCTTATGGGTCAGGGGAACACGGGCAAAAAATTACACTAGGTAATCTTAACCCTTTACAAGGCACAGTGGCCAATTCCGGCCGATGCCATAAAACGCGCATAGCGTCTGATTCCGGCTTTGAATACTAGTCATTTTAAAAATGTGATCTCGCGAATTTCCGAGACTTCCTGTTCCTTTCTACCAGTCTTGCCGATAGAGTGAAAGTGTGGGTAACGTTTGCAAGTGTTATCATTAAATTTGATCAGATTGTTCATTAGTTTTCGGGATTTTTGTGCGTTGTTATTGAAAATGGATTTCCTCAATTCTTCAAGCGATAGTGGCGATTTCGAAGGGTTCAATTTAAGTGACATTGAAATGCACGAAAGTGACAATGAATCGGAGTTTGATCTCAGTGATATCAGCGTGCACACTTCAGATCTTTCGGACTTTGAAGAAAGTGAATCTGATTCAGAAAATGTCGCTGAAGAAAGTCGGGCGGGGCCATCTCACGACGCAAACGGTTGGAGCAACACAACAACAACACTGAATATCGAAGAATTTAGTGAAGAAACTGGCGTCAACTTATCAATAACAACTGACGATCGTTCTCAGCGTGCATTCTTTCTTCAACTCTTCGAGGAACAAATGTTTCAAATGATTGCCGATCAAACAAATACGTATGCTAGGCAAAAGATCGAGCGAGTAGATGATCGAGGCTGGGTTCCAACCAACGCAACCGAAATGCAGGCCTATTTTGGTCTGCTCATTTTATTGGGGATCTACAAACTTCCTCGTTTGGAATTGTACTGGTCTACAGATATTATGTTGGGAGTGCCAGGTGTGAAGAATGTGATGCCGCTCAAGAGATTCAAGAAGCTGGAGCAGTATTTACATGTGGCTGATAACAACACAGCTGACGGCCACAAATTCGGCCTCTCATTGACATGGCTAATAGGACGTTTCTTACAACATTACAAACCTAAGAAAGAAATTGCCATTGATGAGGCAATGGTGCCATTCAAAGGCAGGAATGCACTAAAACAGTATCTACCAGCCAAGCCAACAAAATGGGGAATGAAAGTTTGGTGTGCTTGCGAGTCAGCAACTGGTTACCTCCTCCAGTTTTCTGTTTACCGTGGCAAAATAGATAGTGCCATTCAGCATGGACTGGGCCATGATGTAGTAATGCAGCTTGCTGCCCCCTTTTTGGGGAAGTATCATCACCTCTATTTTGATAACTTTTTTTCGTCAGTTCCGCTTTTTACTAACCTTCTCCAAGAGAAAACTTATGCGGCAGCAACAGTAAGAAAGAACCGGAAAGATCTGCCTCTGGCATTCAGAGAAAAAAGAAAAATGAAGCAAGGGGACCATCAAGTCTTCCAGAAAGAGGATCTGCTTGCTACTGTGTGGCATGATAAAAGGGATGTCTTCATGCTCTCCAACAACACCTCACACACATTGACCACTGTTGAGCGATGGGACCGGCACACTCGCACCAGAAAGCCTGTGTCCTGCCCTGCTGTCATCAAACTCTACAACCAATGCATGGGAGGGGTGGACAAGGCAGATCAAATGAGGGGGTATTACTCTACACTGAAGAAGTGCAGAAAATACTGGCGCTACCTCCTCAGTTTTGTCTTTGATTCATGCATAAACAATGCATTCAGCTGTTCGAGTAGTCCACAGCAAACGCTACGCCCTTCTGGACTTCCGTCTGGATTTATGTAAGCAACTAATCGCAGGATTCTCCAGCAGGAAGAGGGCTGCAGCAAAGAGGAAAGGCCAAGCAGTAGCTCCAGAAAGTGTCCACAACCACAAGCGCATGAGGTCTGAGGGCAGGAAGAAAGCCTGCGTGGCGTGCAGTCATGCCAAACGTCGTACCCCTGCAGGACGAACCATTGAAAGTTCGTATGGTTGTGATGTGTGCCAAGTGAACTACTGCAAGGACACTTTTTTCCCCAGCATCTTGGAGGCCAGTGAGCAGTTGGCAATGTTTGTACATAGTGTATATATGACTGACACTCACACATAATGTGTAATATTTTGTAAATATTTGTGTTCATATGTGGATTATACCAACAAGACTGGATTATTCATATGACATGTGAGTACAATTATTAATCTGCACGCATTTCTCTTCATTTTGCTCTTTATTTCACTAAAATTCATTCACTAACAACTTAGTTATGATCTTTTTACTAACGTTACCCAAACTCTGACTAAAACCCTAAAAAATCTTGCCCGTTTAGAGTTAGAAATAGGAAAAACCTGTGCCCTGTAAAGGGTTAATGATGCAGTGGATACATCTGATAACCTGTCCTTGTTGAGCAATATTTCATCTTTAACAATTTATAATCTGAAAACACATTTCTTAACAATGTCCTCTTTTTGTTAAATGATCTATCTGTGATCTAACTTAGTCCTAGGTGCTTCTTAACAATTAGAACATTCATTAAGACAACATACTCACCCTGACCTGAAGTCAGATGAGACAACTCGGCCAGCATACTCAGGCCGCTCATGCTGTTGTCAATGTTAAAATTTGAGGATCCCACCATGGCCGAGCTAGTTTCCTGCTGCTGGGCTGCAACACTTGCCTCATCGACTTGCTGCTGCTGCTGGTACACCTGGTCAAATGCCTCTTGTGACTGTTGCCCTTGCGCTGGCTCTTCTGTCACCCCTGCAGTGGCAGGGTCCATAACAGATGTGATGATTCTTCCATCTTCACTCTGAGTGTAGTAAACCTGTTGGCCGGGTACCATGGTTTGGTTGGCATCCATTATAGTTCGTATTATTCGACCACTAGAATCCTGCATATAAACAAACTGCTTACCCGGAGGAGCAACATCGTTAAATGATTGTGCTGAATCTATTGGTGTCAAATGTCCATTGAGATCATGCGCATAAATTATCTGCTGCTCCTCTTGGGAATCTGCTTCTTCAGAAACAGCTGCTGGTTGTTCTGGAGGCTGTTCTTCAGGTTGTTCTTGCGCAACAGGCATGCCGTCTGAGTAGACTATGGTTGTCTCTATCTCCCCATCAGGTCTCATACACTGTTTATAGACGACAGAGTTTGTATAAGATGGAATATCATTTGGGTCAATGATAGATGTGACAACCTGCCCGGAAGCATCTGTTGTTTGAATGAAGTAAACAGAATCACTGGATGGGCCAGCTTCTGGAGGCTGAGAATCACTAAACTGTGTTTGTGCTGTCTCATCACCAATTTGAGTCTGCTCTGCTCCATGTGCTGACTGATTACTGGGATCTGGTTCTGGAAGTGACTCAAGAGGCTGTATGTGTTCCACATCTTCAGATCTGACCAGTGACTCCCCAGTTGTTGTGACCTGTCCAGAATCAATCGCAGAAGATACGAGAGAATCTATGCCAGACATATTTACTGAATCTAATGCCATTGAAGCAGCTGCTTCTTGTCTCGGTTGACAAGTGGTATCAGAGACATTATTACAAACATCCACTGAACTTCCACCCTCTGTTCCTCTATAAGAAGCTGATGCAAAGGCAGCAAATGCATCCTGAAAACCCCTGCCTGAACTAGCAGAACTCACACTGGAGTTGGACTTTGAGCCAGGATCATCAACTGCAGCAGTTTTGTCTTTGAATTCATCGAGAGAATCAGAAGAGGCATCTATGGATGTTGACTGTACATGATCAGACTGACTCCCGTGAAGGGCCAAAGCCTGGCCAGTTTCTGAAACAGGATCTGAATCAACAGTGGTACTAGATACTTCAGCACCACTAGTGTCTGAAATCTGTTCTGAAAGTGACAATCTCTCAGCAGCTTGGCCACTTGAAACAGAACCAGCCTGCTCCACCGACTCCTGTGTGGGATGTTCCTGATCAATGCTTCCTATTACAGGCATTTTTATCAACGTAAACAGATATGCCAAAAACCTAATAATTCATAGTTATCAGTCAGCGCAATTAAATTACAAGCCTGTCGGGATGCTGTAACTTTTCTTTGCACACCACTTCCTGGAACAAGATGTTTTAAATACTAAATAATAATCCCAGAAAGAAGTCCTGCGGCCTCTCAGAAAGTCTCTGGTATGTAACTTCAGCAATGCCACCACTAAATTTTAAAACTAGTATAATAAAATCCTGCATTCTCCCACAAAATCTCTGAATGTGTATATTCAGATATATATTCTAAAACTATTTTATATTTTTTTAAATAAATTAAATAGTCACACACTACACTTGATTTTAAAATTAAATATGCACTAATTTTTTAACTAACCACTTGCATCACTCCTCAGATTTTAAACTGAAAGACTATTAAAATCTCAGCTGTACACTGGGGTCAATTTAAGTCAGGAAAATAATTTTAAATGTAGTTCTGAGTAAACCAACACAAGACTATGAATGCAACGCTGACAACCGTCCATGAAAGGCGAAACAATTCTGTAGTAAGTGGTCTCTTACATTACAATTTCCCCATGAATATATAGTCTCTTGTTGGTCAAAGGCTTGATTTACTTGAACCCAACAGCAAAGTGCACTGTGGAGAAAAATGAAAGACATAAGTGACCCGGTGTGATACAATCTACCATAGCAATTACCTGCTGTGCAACTCATGTTATGCAAAAAATTACTTGTAAAAGCATTTCAAAATAAGCAAGTTATCAAAATTTATCAAATACCACAAGGTAAAAACATCTGCAACATTTTACAAACTACAATAGAATTTTATATTTTTGACACCTCTGAAAATATAAATTTACTTCTGGCCCAGTAGTAGAGTTATAAAGATAAACCTGGCCATGCGGGTGTATAAGGGAATGAACAGGCTGATAGGCTAGGAGGGAGGGCACCTTTTGGTGGTATTTTGCCTATGGACAAAGGGGAGGTGATCATGCGCTTGTGGGACCAAGTGGAGAAGGCGGAGGAACAGATTGAGAACCCATATGTGGAAAGAATGAGATTGCGGGGGATCGGCAGGGGTTCTGGAAGAATCTCAAAACTGAGAGGGAAGACCAAAGAGAACTTTTAATCAGATAGCGGTGGGAACGATTAGTAGTATGACTCTTCGCTGGCTGTTGAACGAGGGGGCGGAGCACGTATGCGAATGTCCTGAGTGCAGTGATGTTGGTTTTTAACTCAACTCAACACAGATAAACAATACTTGCTTTAGAAAAGGGTAATCATCTCTTGACAGATGCTGTCACTGGGAAGTGAAATTATTGGCTATCATTTATACAAGGTTGTCATTATGGGTGGGGGGTTGTAGCCAATTTCTTTCCTCATCAATCTTTCCTTTTTAAAGAAATCTTTAGTACATGTTTAAAGCACATGCAGCCGAGAATAACTATCCCTTCTCAGATGACAACTTACACCTCACCACTGGTAAGCCAGTGTACTATTAGCATTGCTATTAGAGCTTTTACACTTTCAAAGCATTATTTTTAATTGTTTAAAGAACAGAAATACGTTTTTACAGCAATAAACAGTGGAAGAAAACAGCAGGATTCTGCTTAGGAACAAATTTATAAATTTTTAAATTTAAATATCATATGTGTTCTAATTTTCTCTAATGTTAACTTTCCAGATGATTCTAGTAGTTTTTTTATTTATACTTTTACAGAAATAAATAGTGATAAGTTCAACTGATATAATTAGCGTAGACCTTTCCGCTGGCCGTTGATGAAGGATTTTTTCACCTGTATTTAAAAGGTATGTTCATGGCATACACTGTCACAAAGATGTGAATTGATAAAGCTTCACATATGCTATCAGACAATCAGAAAGCAAGCAAGAAAATCCCTTTAAACCACATAAATAACTAGCAGATAAATGTTAAAAAAACAATTATCATAAAGCAGATCCCTTGCAGATCATGGCTCCTATCACAGCGATAGTCTCCCAATCTGTTGCAGACTCCCTGCCTCATCCATCCTAAAGTCCAAGGTGTCTTCAATGTCCTGTGTCCAACTTCATGCTGGTTGAACCCAGCGTCGTCTTCCAGGAACCACGCCTTCCATCAATGTTCTTTCCAAAGCACTGTGATGGCTTGGCCATGTGGCATGGTCGAGACAGGAACACAGAGCTGATCCACGACTCTGGTGATCGAGTGAGATGGCAGAACATGACCGCCCACGCCTGTCGGCATGGCACATGATGGATTGATGGATGGTGATGTTTAATATAAATGGGAAATGCCTTGAAGATATTAAAACAAGAACTGCCATTGCGAAGGAAGCCTTTTGCCAGATGAAAAACATACTGACCAATACAAAGATATCAATTGAAATGAGAAAAAGTGTGTTGAAGTGCTACACAGAACCTGTACTTTTGTATGGATGTGAAGCATGGACAATGAGCAGACAAGCTGAAAAACATCTGATGGCTTTGGAAATGTGGTTTCTGAGGAAAATGCAAAGAATACCATGGACAGATAGAAAAAACAATGAACAAGTCCTTCAAGAAACAAATGAAGATTGTAAATTGATTAGAGACAGACATAGACAGTCAAAATTTTTTGGGCATGTTATGAGAAGAAATGAATTGGAGAACTTGGTGACAACTGACAAAATCGAAGAAAAAAGACCAAGGGGAAGAATGAGAAGTAAATACCTGGAGGCTTGGCCACATGGCATTGTTGAGAAATAACCGCCCACATTTATCGACATGGCACATGATGGATGGATGGATTTCAGTTTCACCTGTTGCTTTACATGCATACAAAATTCAATACTGGTGAATCAGCCATGTGCACATGTGGATTGGCAGTGCAGACGGCAGATCACATACTCCAAGACTGCCCAAAATATTACTATCTAAACAAACCTGAGAAACAACAGCGGAAGATAAGCTCTAAAGACCACTGAGTAAACTAAAATAGTAAAATTCACACAAGAGACAACATTGCAGTTATAGACACATTTCAAGCAAAAGAAAGAAGAAGAAGTTGCTGATGCTCTCATGAGCCAGTTTTCAGATCTGAAGAATGTCAGCATTTATCTTCTTCTTGGCCAGCATAATTCTAACAACTGTTCATTAGCATTTAAGCAACTTTTTTCCTTAGTGATGGCAAAATGGTCAATAGCTGACAAAGTTCCAGGAGAGATGCATGTTATCACAAATGTTCCGTCATGTATTTGTGCCACAGGTTACTATACTGCTGCAGTTCTATGACCAGTCTATGTCAGACTTCTTTTCACTGTTGTTGATTATGGAGCCTAGATAACAATGTGACATTTTCAATTTCTGTGTTGAAGTGATTGTTGGCTGGCATGTAGTTTTGTCCTTAGACATTATTTTTTCTAAGTTCAGACAAAAGAGTGTGATTTCTCTATGCTTCTTGAAGGACATGGTCAATTCTCCTAATTCCTTGGCACTACTTGAGAGAATAGCCATGTCATTTGCATAGCTTGAGTTCCAGAATTGTATTTCCTTCAATTATGATTGGGTCTCAATTATCTGTGAACTTCGAAATCTAAACATGTTGAAAGTGGCAATGACACTAGAAAAACTTACCACAAAGGGAAACAACATTTATGGTTGCATTATGATAAGGGAAATATCCTATAACAACTGGTAAAATTAACGAAGAAAAACAGCAAGATTATGGACTGTCTTGAACCATGCTTAGATGGTGGGAATACTTTTTATTGAGCACTCAACATCATAATAAAAACATGATGCCTACTCAGGTGAGGCTAGAAAGAAATAAACCTATGCATATGGCGTTCTCATAAAGTCTGCGGAATGTCAGAAATCACACAAAATCATTCCTCTTTTGAGAAACCTTCTATTCATGCACCTCAAAAGTCAGTGTGTCAGACTTGACATGCAAGCATGTAAGTTAGCTTCCTCTAGACCAGTGTTTCCCAACGTGGGGCCCACGCCCCACAGGGGGGCAATTTGACTGTTAAGGGGGGCAATTCGAAAATGGAAGAAATCGGCTGAATATAACAAAACAGGGAGACTTGAGACTGAAGTTAACTAAACTGGAACCTGACATAAGATCTCTTTGCAGCAAGCATCAAGCGCAAGGATCTCACTAAATTTAAATAATAAATAATTACTAATAATAAAAACAATATAGAAAAATCTTTCATTAAAATTATTTTGTACTTGAATTTCAGTTCTCCATTATATGTTTTGAAAATTTACTTACTGTGTTTGCTCAATAATTACCTAGTGATTTCTTCCTAAAACCTATCATTCAAGTTTCTTTAGTGAATATTTCAATTTTTGAATATTAAAAATAATGTATATGTTGAAAGGGGGGGGGGGGGGGCAATATGAATTTTAGAAAGGCTTAAGTGGGGCATGGTACAAAAAAGGTTGGGAAACACTGCTCTAGACAGATTCCTTCCAAGGTAAAGGGCTCTATCTACCCATGGGTAGGTTTCCTTTCCTAACAATGTCCGGGGGCAGCAGCCTTACAACCTACTCCTTACAATGCCATACTGTTGTGGGCAGGTTAGCATGGTCGAATGGGTAAGAATGTGTGTTCTGAAAAATTTTTTGTGCTGATGCTGAGATAAGTGTTTCAACCCCTACACTGGACAGCTGGACTAAAATGCGGACCTGTCGTCCCTGACTTGGGAACATAAATTACAAGTACCTGTGAAGTCGAGTGGGTTCGCCTTATGGCGAGGGACACTGTTAATCGGGAAAGCTAATCCACACGCAAAATTCAGTCGATCACTACTATAAATAGTGTGTATGGACTATGCTTGAGTTTAAAGCGAGCGAGCGCTCCCAAAAAACAATACTGTTGCGAGGTTTTAATAAACACAGGACCTCCCGTTTCTCACCCGAACCTAAGGGGGCTGGTTAAGTTTCTGATATCCCTCCTGCAAACATCATGTGGACATGTGATATCATTATCATTACTTTTATCTCCCACTGGACCTCAGTCAACTCAAGCTAAATCCTGTGTTGATTGATGGATTTTGCAGCTAGAGTTTTCTATGGGATGAAGTAGCTGATCTCATGCCACCATGCTCATGTGTTGGTGTATGCATGTACCATGCTCTTGTGTTGTTTTTATTCAAAGGCTTAATGGCAAGTGTGGAACACAAAGCTTTCATCCATATGGAGGTACAGAATAGATAGACAGAATTAAATTGTATGCATGTTTTCCAGTCTGAATAAACATGTCTGATAAAATTTAACAAGTAAATAAATATTACATATTTCAACATTCCCACCTACACTTGAAAGGCAATTTTTTTTCCACATCCTATTTACAGGACATCGCTGTCAACTCCAGCTACTACTGTTGTTGATGTCCTGGCAAGTTTACATTCAGTAGTTTGTCATTGCTTTCTGAACGGCCGGCTCCCATACCAAGTCGTTAAAACCGAGCGCGACGAGATCTGCTGCCAAATCGGTTGCAGCTGTTTTGAATGCAGGTAAGTGGGCTCACGAATCCTGCCCGCACCCCTTAGCCATGGAGACCGGTTGAAAGACAATTAGACTTAGGAAATCACTGCAATGTTGCAATTTTAACTTTGTTTTTTAATCATCCAACATTTCATTAAGATTAGCTGAATAATAGTTTCTAGCTAAGAGTTCACAGTGGTTTTGGAGTTGTAAAGCTGCTTGGGCTCCAATGGGAAAAATGTATTGCTGCTGTTATTATCACAAGAAACTACAGAAGCTCCCTAACTACAATGATTCCTTAATCTCAATTGTTGTACTGGAAGTCCTTTCTTACAAACTAACTTTTTTAAGTTGTATATTTTTAATATGGACTTCTAATTCATGTAAAATTTTGTTTCCCTTTATTTAATTCATCAATTTACCATTTATTGTAAGCCGTTGACACCTCAACAAATTATAACACCACTGTTAGTTAAATCAAGTTTGTCTATATTAAGTCAAGATCAATTCAACCTTCATATTTTGAGTCTGCTGCCTGTTACTCATAATGTCTAATTCTACAACTTGTTAACAACCACATTCATTAGTTACAATTAGTTAGTTAGTTAGTTAGTTAGTCGCAGTTCCAACTTCACAGCAACGGGTTGTCCCCATTATGCTCCGTTCCTGTGCCAGTGAATATCACACAAAACGCTCTCCACTGCCCAAGGTGAAAAGTGGAAAAAACAGGAGTCTCGACAAACAACAGTCCGCACAGATACACTGTGCATAATGCCGCCGCCAGAATATCAACACAATAGTCCCCCACGAAACCCAGAGTTCATCTCTGATGGAATCAGCAGTCATTTTCCTATCTGTATGTTTCCTAGATGTTCACCCACACAGTCCACGAAATACAAATCATTGTCGATGGTAGTAGCAGTCAACCAGAAGCCCAGCAGCCACGCATTAGTTACAATGTCATCATCAACCAGAAGCTTGTCCCTAAGTCTTTTGAAATTACTATTACAAGCCAGATGTCCCGCCTCTGTTGCTGTCATGCATAAAGTATCACATCCTGAATCCATCTACAATGTGATCCTTCTTCTTCTCCGCTTCCATAGCCCACCTCACTCCATAATTCTTTTTTCAGACAGTCATGTCTTTTTACATGCCCAAAATATTTCATTTTCCTCAATTCTATTTTTCTTAATAACCAATCTTCAATACAAGATTCTTGTTGGGTAGATCTGTTTGTTTGTTCTTTTTTTGTTCAATGACTTTGTAGTACTCTTCTGTAGCATATATGCAAGGTACATTTAAGCTGATTTGTTGCATGTCCAAGTTTCACACCCATAGGTTGCCACAGGACGTATGCATGCTATCAATACTTAGTAGCTGCGGTGGCAGAGGCAGGATTTTTTCTAACCAATACGCCTCTGAGGTCAACTCATAAAACTGGGTACCAAACACTTTTTTGGGGAATCGTCAAAGGAAAGAAGTTGATGGGAAAAGAAACTGGCCCTCCTACAAATATATCTTTTTTTTTATTCGCTTGCTCACTTTAAACAAGCGTAGTCCATACACACTACTTAGTGCTGGACTGAATTTTGCATGTGGATTAGCTTTCCTAACTATGTGTCCCCCGCCATCAGGCGAACCCACTTCAACTTCAGAGGTACAAATATATCATGATCTAGAATATGTGAAAGCCAAACACTTCACTCCCCAACAGCAGTATCAGCAATGGGACTACCTTGACCTTTGTACTATGACTTTTGTTGTGACTTACAATGTCAGTAATAGCTATTATTACTTTCTAAACGATTCCTACAAAAAAAAAAAAAAATTAACCCTTTATAGGGTGGACCGGCCATTTCCGTCCGACACGTTAAACGGGCAGAACGTCTCAAACCGGCCGATACTATTATGCATTGTAAAAACGCGATCTCTCGGCTTTCCGATACTTCCGACGGCTACTTTCGCTGATAGCTTGACAACGTGGCCGCCATTTGTAAAGCGCGTACTATGAATTTGAACCGACTTTTACTGACTTTTTTTGGATAGTTTTCAGGGTTTTTACGCTGTTTTTCAAAACAGATTTCGGCGATTCTTCAAGTGATAGCCAAGATTTCGCTCTGTTCAATTTAAGTGACATTAAAGGGCATGAAGTTGACTATTAATCGGAGCTAGATATCAGTGCAAAGCGTTACTTTGCATTTAGCAGTCTGAATCGGACTTTAAAGAAAGTGATTATGATTATGAAAATGTGTTTGTAAATTGCCGTATAGATGACGGAAAATCACAAACAACATGCCGTATTTCGTAAATATTTGTGTTCATATATGGATTACCGACAACAATCACGTGAGTAACATATTCTGCATGCTTTTCCCTTCATTGTGTTGTTTATTTAACTAAAATTGGTTGACTAACACCTTATTTGTTCTGTTTTTACTAACGCGACCCGAAATTTTACCGAACCTGAAAAAATCTTCCCCGTTCAGGGCTACAAAACGGACAAGCGTCTGCCCTGTAAAGGGTTAACAGATTCTTTAAGACAGTAGAGAAAACGGATAAATATAGGGGACACACTAGACAACATAACAATTTACAGCTATAGTTACCGACCAGGATTCAAACTTGTCACCTCCAAATGACGATAGTGCCTTGCTGGAGAAAACAGACAATCCTGACCATAGAACAAGATTATCTTGGCTTAATCACAATAAGATACATGGAGATCCACTGCAGAACATACAGTAGGGTATGAAAAATGAGAACTACATAATTCAAATCTCAAGGACACTGGGGTACAGACTTCTGTTGAACTGAAGAGCATTGCTGAGAATAGGAGACATTGGAGGGACATGATAAGACGGCTTCAATGCTAGTCTTCAGGCTGACTAACCTAATGGATTCCTATTTGAATTGTTGTAATTATCTGACTGACTGGCACCTGGCCGTCTTGTCAGACGATAGTTCGTAAAATGGAGTTATACCTCTCCATAACACAAAATCTGGGCTGAATTTAGAGACTATATGTTGCTCATGCAGCATGATCCCTCTCTCGGCCTGTCTAGTGTACTCCAGAAGAAAGGTAACACCAGTACGTCTGGAACAAGACTAGCTGCAAGAGCTGCCGGATCAGCACAGCAATGCTCTAACTGTCCGCCTGTCGGAGCTTCAATCCTAGACCAGTTGCCAACCAAGGCTTAGGACCTGGTCTGCCCTGCCATGACATTTAGTCTTTAGACTGCATTTCCTCGCACTAGGACAAGGCTTCTACCCTCCCAATTGCGCCCCTCCGCCCAATGTGGGGTGTCGGGTTTGGTAAGTGTCGCCCAACATTCGGTGCCAGCAAAAGCAGGTAGTACCGCCTACTGTCATACGGTAGCTCAGTCATATTTAACTAAGACCTAACATTATAGTTATAGACATAGTTATCTATATTCTCAACAAAACAGTTATAATCTCATAACATTAAGTATTACATCATACAAGGATCAAGTGTTAAGTTTTAACATGTCTGTATTCTCAACAAAGCAGTTGAAATCTCACAGCACATGTAATATTACACCATACAAGCACTGATAATGCTCAGTTTTTGTTTTTAGTTTTCTGTATTCTCAATAAAGCAGTTGAAATCTCACTGTGGAGGCAGTATACTTCATAAAAGGATCAAAGGTGTTAATTTATATTCTCAACAAATCCGTTGAAAACACAGCATATGCAGTATAAGTTAAAGTAATGATCAAAAGTGTTAAGTGTCTGACTATGTATTCTCAATATGGCAGATAGGCATTTGAACCATTAAGCCTCTGGAGTGTTTATTTGTCTACGGTTGTTGTAGCGTGAACTGTATGTTCGGAACGATGGCAGTCGGCCTCTCGCTTGGAATTGACTGGATTGCTTTTTCGGTTCACGAGTGCATTTTTCTCGGAGACTCCTGGAGGTCATCGCTGGAGCTACGGTGTTCATGCTTTGTGCGATGCTTTCAGCAGGCCGCCCTGTCGAAAGGGACCGAGTCATGTGGGATAAATGAACAAAATAACCTGGGACAATGAAGTCGATCCTCTCAACTTTTAATGCAGTAATATGTGGCTGCTGGTTTTCTAGTGACTGCCGCTTCCATCGACGATGACCTGTATTTTCCGTGGAGGACTTTTACGTTGGCATTCTGACAGCGGCGTTATGCGCGGTGTACCTGTGCGGGCTGTTGGCCTGTTGAGACATGTCTATTCCACTTTCTGAATAGGGCAATGAGAAGCATTTCATGCGATATTCACTGGCACAGGAACGAAGCATAATGGGGACAACCCGTTGCCATGAAGTTGGAACCGCGACTAACTAACTAACTCTCAATAAAGCAATTGAAATCTTGCAGCATATATAGTATTACATCATGCAAGGATCAAAAGTGTTAAAATTGTAACTGTCTATATTATCAACAAAGTAGTTGGAACCCACGTAGTTTTACATTATGCAAGCCTATAAACTTGAGCATGTTTGCAGCATTTAAGTTTACTCCACAATAAATTACTTAACATGCATGCCAACTAAACTACATGTCAACCTAAAATTACAATCAGTGAAGAAATTAAAAATGTCATGAACTTTTAATACCTCTAAAACAATGATTAACAATGGGGATTGTTCAAATAAAGCCAGAAATAAATTGGCAATAGCAGTACAGAGATGAAACAGTATTAATAGTAATAGCAAACAGCACATCACTAGCAATCAAATTAAAGTTAAAATTGTGAGAACGTTGCATCCTTCTTGTGGCAACATTCACTACAGCGGTTTTTTGTTTTTTTTTTAAATACAAAATAGGAAATCAGGACTTCTGAACTTAAAATATATTACAGGATAATTCTTAGAATACTGTTAATCAAGAAGATAAATAATATTCTTCAAGATCTAACATAGAAGAAAACTGACTTAAACTTAGATAACATAATGTCTGTGCAACAGAGTTTTGGCCATATTATATTATAATATTATTACTTGTCACAGTGTAAGAAAAAACAGTAAACGAAAAAGGACTGATCAGAACAAAAGTGGACACATGACAATGACATTAACGACACCTTGAGCATGAAAATATAGAATGCAGGGGAACTGGCATGGAACTATGGGTCGTTTCAGCTGTCATCTGGCCATGATGAGAGTGGTATGAAAAAAAATGAAAAATATGAAAAGTGAAAAGGAAATGCTACCATATATTATATAATGATTAATGAAATGATGCAAAGCTAACAAAAATTAACAACACCCAGAAAGAAATCCAGACAGACATTAACCAGGTCAAGATATATTGTACACAAATCTAATAGTTTGATGATCTTGTGCTGCCTAAGAGCAATGTAGCCATAACAATTCAACAAAACACAAATGAAAAGTAGCTAAACTGGTCGGAAACCATTTTCGAAATGGAGTTTCCTGGCCCAAGGCGTCCACAGCAGTGCAGTAGTTGGCAATGGCCAGGTAAGGTCGGACATTTAAAAACATTAGCAACGTCAGTATTATTCAACTGAAGGCTGCAATACTTCCCCCCAGTTGCTAACATTTAAATACAGCAATAGCAAGTCCTTCGCTAATTGCACATAGCAATTTAAATGGCGAATATTGTTTTAATTATGACGCCAAAAGTAAAAGTATGGAACTCGTCGAGTTACTCGAGAATTCGGCGGGGTTTCAATGGTAAACTAAATCATGAAATTTATATTTCCAAAATTTACAACTGAACTATAAGAGATGCATACAAGTAACGTTAACTTAGTCTGATCACAACTCAGTAAAACGCTCACCATCTCTACACGGCGAATCACCTGATATCGCCGTCGTGTTATTTACCAACTTGTAAGTATAAATAGATAGGCATGGCGTCGCCATGATATGCGCAGACAAAAACTCCCAGTGGATTCTGGGTATTTAGCTAGCCACAAACATGTACATTCCATTTCAAAATAAACACATTTCTCTGTATATTTTTGTTCTTATAACTATTAAATGAAGCATTTTTAATAATTATGTAATATTTTAATTCGATATTCATCGACAAGTCTTTTAAAGACGAGTTCGTAAAAGTCGGTTTGGATACGATTATTGTTATAATAATTTTAGAGACATAGACCTTTTGTGCTATTTTATGACATTTGAGATAGTGAATGTAAGTGAATCTTTACCAAAATATATATATTTGTATCTATGTCAACAAATGCCCGCAGAAGTCGGAAGTGTCGGCCTAACGGCGCAAGAACGCAGCTCTGCTGTAAACAGGCACAACGCAATCACGTCCGAAAAAAAAAAAACTCCGGATGAACGAAGAAGTATCTATGTAAAAAAAAAAATGTTAAATGTCTTAATATTTTGTATTTATATGTTGCGAATATCTTGAACTTCTAGAGTAAATACCGAGTGCATTGAAAAGACATATGAAAGTAGAACATTAAATACAAATATAACAAGGTTCTTTGGTCATGTCATGAGTACTAAGGCATTGGGGAAACATCGTGGCTGGACCAAATCAGAGATAGAAACCGGTAGATCCGGTAGAAGAAACTGAGGCAGACCGACAGAAATGATGCTGGATGAACTGCCACCGTGGAATGCAGGGATCTGTGGAGATACGTGACCGCCTACGTCATTGTCAGGGCACGTGTGTATGTGTGTGTGGGCGAGAATGTGTGTTAAAAGTTATGTTATAGTATGTCCACATTTGTTTGCCTTCATTCACGATCAATTATTTTGAAAACTGTCTGTTGCATCGTTATGAAATTTTTCCAGCCGTCTTATATTTACTCCCACCTAAGGAACATGTCTTTGATAGGTCCAAAAACAACTTAAATCATTGAAAGCGGCTACATTCCTTTAATGTTTTGCTGAACAACTAGTGATTTCTCGCTAACAAAGTTATTTTTACGATACAAAGGCGTATCCGGATTCGTATGGGAGTGGGTGCAATGAAAGAACGAGCTTAAAATCGACAGGGTCGGCTGCATTACACCGGGTTTGTATCCCATATGGCTCAGTTTCTTTCCGCAGCGCGGAAAGCGTCGCACAAAGCACGAACTCCGTAGCTCCAGCGACGACCCTCGGGAGTCTCCGAAAAAATGCACTCGTGAAATGAAGGACGCAGCCCAGAATCAAACATACAACCTACGGAGCCCGAGTCAGACGACTTGACCACTTCACCACGGAGAATCCCGAGAGGGGTGCAATGTGTAATATTAGTAAAGACAGAGAATTTACAGAGGCATGGGGTAAATAATTTGTAAATTAACAGGAAAGTAGAAGGAATATATTTCTTACCTTATTTTTCATTTCCTTCTTGTTTCTTCAGCTGATGCTGTAATGTATAGGGCCTGCAATTCGTCTGAATAGTAGAAGCAAAATATCCCAGTAAGTGTGTACGTAGATTAAGGTCTGCGATTTGCTCAGACCTTAATCTGTGTCGGACGATTCCAGTAGGTTGATGATTGCTCTCGGCTGCATAAAATTCAATCCATCCTTTCTCCAATAGTCCTCTTCCTCTTTCAACACATGGTCCTGACGTTTTTTCCAGTAATATCAATATTTAATAGCGCGGACAGACAGGTAGGTGGGTGGATGGCTGGCTGACTGGGTGGGTGGGTCGGTCGGTCGGTAGGTGGGTCGGCAGGCAGGCAAGCAGACAGACAGATAGATTAGATAGATAGATAGATAGATAGATAGATAGATAGATAGATAGATAGATAGATAGATAGATAGATAGATAGATAGATATCGGTAGGTAGGTCGGTCGGCCGGCAGGTAGGTAGATTAGATAGATAGATATCTGTCTATCGGTAGGTCGGCAGGTAGGTAGGTAGATTAGATAGATAGGTGGGTGGGTGGGTCGGCAGGCAAGCAGACAGACAGATAGATTAGATAGACAGATAAACATTGTTCTTGCCAAGATTGCGCTCAGTAGTTTGCCATTGCTTTCTGAGCGAACGGCTCAGATAGATAGATATCTATCGGTAGGTCGGTCGGCCGGCCGGGAGGCAGGTAGGTAGATTAGATAGATAGATAGGTGGGTGGGTCGGCAGGCAGGCAAGCAGACAGATAGATTAGATAGATAGATAGATAAACATTGTTCTTGCTAAGATTACGCTCAGTAGTTTGCCATTGCTTTCTGGGCGAACGGCTCAGATAGATAGATATCTATCGGTAGGTCAGTTGGTCGGTCGGCCGGTAGGCAGGTAGGTAGATTAGATAGATAGATAGAAATCAAATTTGATTTGATAAATAGATAGATAGATAGATCGTCGGGAACGGGAAAGGGAGCTTATATGACTACTTATATGAATTAAATGAGATGCTCCCCACCAAGGACTGGGTGAAGCCGGGCCGGGTGAGACAGACAGACAGATAGATAGATAGATAGATATCTGTCTATCGGTAGGTCGGTCGGCAGTCTGGCAGGCAGGTAGGTAGATTAGATAGATAGATAGATAGATAGATAGATAGATAAACATTGTTCTTGCCAAGATTACGCTCAGTAGTTTGCCATTGCTTTCTGAGCGAACGGCTCAGATAGATAGATATCTATCGGTAGGTCGGTCGGTCGGCCGGGAGGCAGGTAGGTAGATTAGATAGATAGATAGATAGATAGGTGGGTGGGTCGGCAGGCAAGCAGACAGACAGATAGATTAGATAGATAGATAGATAGATAGATAGATAGATAGATAGATAGATAGATAGATAGATAGATAAACATTGTTCTTGCTAAGATTACGCTCAGTAGTTTGCCATTGCTTTCTGAGCGAACGGCTCAGATAGATAGATATCTATCGGTAGGTCAGTTGGTCGGTCGGCCGGTAGGCAGGTAGGTAGATTAGATAGATAGATAGATAGATAGATAGATAGATAGATAGATAGATAGAAATCAAATTTGATTTGATAGATAGATAGATAGATAGATAGATAGATAGATAGATAGATAGATAGATAGAAATCAAATTTGATTTGATAGATAGATAGATAGATAGATAGATAGATAGATAGATAGATAGATAGATAGATAGATAGATCGTCGGGAACGGGAAAGGGAGCTTATATGACTACTTATATGAATTAAATGAGATGCTCCCCACCAAGGACTGGGTGAAGCCGGGCCGGGTGAGACAGACAGATAGATAGATAGATAGATAGATATCTGTCTATCGGTAGGTCGGTCGGCAGTCTGGCAGGCAGGTAGGTAGATTAGATAGATAGATAGATAAACATTGTTCTTGCCAAGATTACGCTCAGTAGTTTGCCATTGCTTTCTGAGCGAACGGCTCAGATAGATAGATATCTATCGGTAGGTCGGTCGGCAGGCAGGTAGGTAGATTAGATAGATAGATAGATAGATAGATAGATCAACGGGAACGGGAGCTTATATGACTACTTATATGAATTAAATGAGATGCTCCCCACCAGAGCCTGGGCGAAGTCGGGTCGGACAGATAGACAGATAGTCGGGAACGGGAGCTTATATGACTACTTATATGAATTAAATGAGATGCTCCCCACGGAACGGGAGCTTATATGACTACTTATATGAATTAAATGAGATGCTCCCCACCAAGGACTGGGTGAAGCCGGGCCGGGTGAGACAGACAGACAGTCGGGAACGGGAGCTTATTTGACTACTTATATGAATTAAATGAGATGCTTCCCACCAGGAGCTGGGCGAAGCCGGGCCGGGTCAGACAGACAGACAGACAGACAGACTAGCAGACAGACAAGCAGTTCAATAGATAGATAGATAGATAGATCCCCGCAAGGGCCTGGGCAGCTAGTTGTAATATAATTGGCCTTTATCAGGCCAGCCAAAAAAAAAGATGAAACTTGGCACGAAATGCCGCGTTTACATCCCAGAATATGAGTGAAAATTAGGGCTTATGATTACTATAATATGACAATAAATTAAGAAAATGGGTTATAAAATTATTGTATAGAGAAATAGAATACATATAAAATTATTTTCTATGAATTATTTTAATGATTTTTAATCTAATAATAATCAAAAATCTTTTCTATAGATAATCTGCAATGCTTTTGGATTTATTAAGCAAATATGATTGACATTGCAAATATTTTAAAAAAAAACTTATTAAAACTAAGTAGGATCCCTTTACATTATTGTTTACTAGTTACGTCCCCTGTTTATTATACATTAATGCGTGTTCCTTTTGTTTATTTGGTTGCGCCGTAAACTGCCTAAATTGAATCATTTATAAGTGTGGCAATCATTCACCGCTATGTTATCCTATTATAAGCTGTCCGTAACTAAACAAGTAAACATGAAAAGTATTAGTTTATGATTTCTTACCATATGCATAATAATTATTACTTTTTGGTATGGTAAACATTGTTAGTAGTACAGTTGCTGTCGTTTCAGTAGGAAATATAAAGAAAGGGGACTACTGTCCCGTAAAAACACAACTAGAAACATACCAAATGTGTTTGGTAACATTTTCTAAACACTGCACTCATTTAATTGGATAATGTTCACATGTGACTTTTTCACGTTGATACTTAAAGGAAGATAACTGCATTGCTATATATATACGTTGCAGTCAACGCCAGTATTTTTCAGCTGTTGTTGATGTTCTTGCCAAGATTACGCTCAGTAGTTTGCCATTGCTTTCTGAGCGAACGGCTCACATACACCATAAATAACCAACGCGATGCGATCCGCTGCCGAGTCTAGCGCAGCAGTGTTCCTCACATATACCGGATTACGGAGAAAGTCGTTACCTGGCACCACAAACATAATAATTATTTATTTCGATTATGGTACATATCGTTAGAAATAGAGTTGTTGTCATTTCAGTAGGAAATAGAAAGAAAGTCCCGTAGAAAAACAACTAGAAACATGCCAAATATGTTTCGTAACATTTTCTAAACACTGCACTCATTTACTTGGCCACTGTTCCCGTGTGGCTTTTTCACGTTGATTTTCAAAGGACGATAACTGCATGAACATATTTTTTGTTTTATATTACAGCGCTGTAAATATTATTGCTATATTATCTTCATAAGACAAAAGTGAGAGTATTAGCAGTGCTAGATTTAATTAGAAAACAGGAACTGAAATGGTTCGACCACATAACTAGGCTACCAACTGACAGTCCTTAGTCGTTAGTTGTGGTTCCAACTTCACGGCAAAGGTTCACCCTATAATGCTTCGTTCCTGTGCCAGTGAATATCACACAAAAAGCTCCTCATTGTTCCATGTGAAAATTGGAACAGGAAGCTTTTCCGACGAACCATCAGCACGCATAGACATACACGGATAAGACAGTTGCCAGAATTCCAACACAGCAGTCCCCCGCGAAAATGACAGTTATCGCAGATGGAAGCGGCAGTCACTAAAAAAGAAGCAGTTGCACACAGGTATAAATAACTATTTCATTCTACCATGAGGATTATCGTACTCACGCGCATGTTTCAGCCTCACCTCGGCTGACTCTTCCAAAAATACATTCGATTTATTACAATACAATGGTAAAAGGTTAGTTAGTTAGTTAGTCTCCTCACTGCACATCGAACCATTAAGTCCATAAGTGCTCGGATCCCCCTCCCCCCTCCCCTCAGCAAATATCGCAGCGTGTAGCTGCTCACGACACCAGTTCTGTGTTGGTTAATCAATCTTCTTTGGCTTCCTGCGTAGTGTTCTTGTTTGGCAACACCTCTTTTAATTTGTAGTTCTCGCAGTCTGACCATGGTTGTAGATTCACAGTCATCGCTTGGTTCTCGCAACAGTCTTACTTCTCGTAGAGCATTCAGAATGTCAGCCTGGTCCATAGCGCGTCTTTTAAACACTCAAGGTGAGCCGTTCACCTAACTGCCCACGATCTGTCTTTGTCAGCCAGGAAGTGAACCACAGTCAGGGCAACTCATCGCATTGGACAAACGGCACAGATACTAAAGAAAACACACGAATCAGTAGATACATTTAAATAAAAAAAAGCACCATACAACACAATCTTTCTACCAACTCCATGCTTCCAACGCCAAACCTGGGCAATGACAGAAAGCAAGAAAAGAATATAAAAATTATAACAAAATGAGGATCCTAAGAAGAATACTCAGCGTATCAAGAAGAGATAACATCAGAAATGTTGGAATATTCCAATTCCAACTCCAATTTTTCAAAACAAAAATTCCAAATTCGGCCTCGTTCAACCTGCTTCCGCAGCTGCGGTTATTGTTGAGGTCCGTGGTGTTTGTGGGTTCATTCACCCTAATTCTTGTCTTGTGCGCTCTTACGAGTAAGTCCTATCTCGGACTGGTTATGTGTCTGTGACGTCAGCAACGAGATTGGTCGGCGGCTGTCCTTTGTGCATGTTTCCTCTTGTGGTTTTCTTTGTTGTTGCAGGCTCCTGGCTCGTCTGGCTTGCCTGGTTGCAGTCATTAAAAGGACTTTTTATTAGGTATTTTTGCCTTCTCTTTTGTGAATTGCCTGTAGAAGCTTTTCGATGTGACATGCCTCCTTGCGCCTTCTTTCACTCCCCTTCTCGCGTTTGAGTTCTTGCTGTCTTTCGATTGCTTCCTCCGTGGTCAGCCATGGGACGATTTCTCCGTCATATATATAGTATTGCCATGGATGTTCGTCATCCTCGTTTTTTAAATCTTTTACTGTGGCGGTACGGCGGGGCATTGGTTTCTCCTTGAGTTTCTTGTACTTCTTTTCTTTTTCTTCATTGCGCCTTCTGAATTCTTCGCACTTGAGTTCGTATTTCCTCTTTATCTTTGCGTTTTCTTCATCGGTAAATACTGGCGGTATCGGGGCGTCCTCTATGCCGTCGTCAGGGTGCTCATCTCGGTTTTCTTCGGATGTTTGGTGGGATATTGGCTTCCATTTGAATGTCTCGGGCGTCGTGGTTGGGCTGCTGGCTTTCGCTTGCGGTTCAGGCTCGGTCTCTTGGTTTTCATCCTGCGATTTCTCTGTGATTTCTTGTATGGTTTCTGCTGGTTTGTTTTGGAGAAGTTCCATTTCAGCTTTCTGTAGTTCTCGCTCTGATTTAATGGTTTCTAGGATTTATTCGTTCACCTTCTTTATCCGTGCCATGTGTTCCACTTCTTGCTTGATGTTTTGACGGATCTTCTTTATTTCAGCCAGCAGTTTCTCATTGTCGCTGGTTGTTGTCGGCGTCAGCAGTGCCTTGACTTCCTTCTTCAGCTCGTCTATTTGCTTTTGCAGGTGATCTTTTTCCGCTTGTCAGATGCCCGTGGCTGTCTCGCATCTCCGCATTGCTTCGTTGTATGGTGTCTTGGTGTTGATGGCGAGCTTTAACACGTCTCTGTGTCGTTGCAGGTACGGACAGCCCAGGTATCTTGCTCCATGTTTGGCCAGGCAGTTGGCGCACTTTCTTTTGTTGTTAGGTGCTCGGAAGTCCGTGTCCAGCTTGGCCAGCGACACTCCTTGAAGGCATGGTGATCGGCGCAGTAACGGCAGATTTCCGTCTTACTGCGACATATTGCTCTGCTGTGACCGGCCCTCTGGCATCTGGAACATTGGTTGACTCTAGGGATGAATCTCTCTGGCTGCTGCATTCTCTTGTTGATTGATACTGTTATCGGCATCTCGCTGCCCTCTGTCGTCACCACCGCCAAGGTTGTAGGAATCTTGGAGTAGGTGAGTCAGTGTTTCCGACTCTATAGTGTCTTTCTCCTCTCTCTGCGTCTCAGTAGGTTTGTCTCTTGTTTGTAGTAGGTTGTCGTCTTCCTTCCTCGTGGTAGCTTCGTTAAAGGATGCTTGAGGTTCTTGTTTTTTGTTTACTGCAGCTCGCCGGTAAGTTCACTCCGCTCGTCTTCTTGTCGGCTACCACGCTGCACATCTTGGATACCGCGTGTTTCTTGGTGTTCTTGCGACGTGCTATTTCCCCCCGTATCAGGCTGCTTGACTTCTCGCAAATGCGAATGATGACATACAAACGATGTTGGAATATTAGTAGCTCTAGCTTTTATTAGAAAACAGCAAGTGACATGGCTCTGCCACATAACTAGGCTACCAACTGATAGTCGTTAGTTGCAGTTCCAACTTTACGGCAAAGGGTCACCCCATAATTCTCCGTTCCTGTGCCAGTGAATAACACACAATATGCTCGTCACCGATCCATGTGAAAAGTGGAACACACAGCTGTCCCGACAAACCAACAGCACGTACAGGCATACACGGACAAGGCCGCTGTAAGAGAGTGCCATGGAGATAAGGACCTGAGATATTCCGGGAAAGCAGAGTTTCTGACGATATGAATTCTTAATTAGTGCTTACTCTAGGACAGTGGGGGGGGGGGGGGGGAAGAGAGAAAGGGGATTAAGATCATTTCAAGATAGCGTTAATACAATAACCTATTACTTGGTATTGTTTTTCCATCCATACTTTACGGTTTTGTACTTCTCGCCTTTCTGAAATTCTGTTTATAACGTAAATATACCCAAAATCACGATTTATGTAGACGTCTAGACTTGTTCTGGTATGTGTTATTTAATTTAGCTTCTTTGTTTTTACGCATACTGTGTATCGGACGCGGGATATCATGCTTGTGATCGAGCAGTTTTCCGGAGGGTTGTTACGGGAAGGAGGTTCTGCAAAGGACAAACTACTGAATGAATGAATGAATGAATGAATGAATGAATGAATGAATGAATGAATGAATGAATGTGTAGGGACAGGGGGAATTTATAGGGAGGACATACGAAAGGGAGGGGAGATGACTTTCTGAACATCTTCTTCCTATTCTGCGTTCATCCAGAGTTTATTTATTTATTTATTTTTTTACGTGATTGCGTTGTGCCTGTTTATAGCAGAGCTGCGTTCTTGCGCCATTAGGCCGACACATCCATTAGGAAGTTTGACTCTCACTGTTGTGGTGTTATCCCCCATCCCAACTGGCCCATTTAGAACAGCCAAACACATCCTGGTCAGCACTCAAGGGAAGGCAGGGACAGACCATGGGAATTCCCCGCCATCCAAGGAGGCTTCCATACTTGCAGAGCCATCACACAGCGCTCTGGTACTGGGCTGACCCAATGAATCATCACGTCCTGCACATGGCTGCTTAGCCTCACTTCCGTATATTGGGCTTTCCGTGCCAGAAGAATGCAGTCTGCAGATGACATCCACTCAGTGAGCTCTCGATTCGGACTTTCCACGTAATGGATTTGCTATCCAAGCAATATTCCATTTCGTGCCACTAGGACACTTTATCCACCTTTTATTAAGCACACACAGTGAGCTTTCGCTTCGGACTTTCTACGTAATGGATTTGCCAAAAACTACTTTCCATCTGCTTTTAAAATTGCTAAAGTGTTTCCGCTAATTAAAAATGGCTCAATCCATAATAGCGTTTTGGGTAATTATAGACCTATTTCCTTATTATCGTCGCTATCAAAACCACTAGAAAAACACATTCATAAAATAACGTTACACCATTTAATTAACAACGATCTAATAATTAACAGTCAATCTGGGTTTCGACCTAAATATTCTTGCCATAGTGCTCTAACAAAAATGACCGATAACTGGCACTTAAACATCAACAACGGTAGAATTTGTGGAGCGGTGTTTGTAGACTTTAAAAAAGCTTTTGATATTGTAGATCACGATATTTTAATTAGAAAACTAAAGCAAATGAAGACAAGCACCAACATGGTGAACATAATTACGTCATTTCTATCCGACAGGCAACAAGTCGTGTCCTTCAACAACTGTCTATCAAGACCCACACAGCTTAATATTGGTGTGCCTCAGGGCTCAATACTAGGTCCGCTGCTTTTTGCAGTTTATATTAATGATCTTCCTTTATATATCAATACAACTTGTGATCTATTTGCTGACGACTGTACTATATATACTAGTCAAGAAAACCGTAGTGAATTAGAGAATTCTTTACAAAAGGAACTTGATAATCTTACTAGATGGAGCAATGAAAACCGCATGCAAATTAACATCGGCAAAACCAAATCCATGCTAATAACGACCAGACAAAAACTACAGACACTAGCCATAACTGGATCACCGCTCGAACTCCGCATGGGCACGTTACCTATAGTTAATGTGACTGAACATAAAACACTAGGGCTCTTAATAGACAGCCATTTGAACTGGAGCTCTCATGTTCACGCTCTTACCAAGAAAATAGCACAAAAAGTTTACCAACTTGCTAAAATTCAGCACTTCCTGGACGAAAGCACACGAAAAATATTCTATACATGCTATATCCAATCACATCTCGATTATTGTTCCTCAGTTTGGGATGGTTGCCCTAAATCTAATTTAAAACGACTATGTTCTCTACAAAACCGCGCTATTCGTCTGGTTTCTGGCATAAAGCACGTTGAAAGTAATAATTTGTACAGTCATCTAAGACTTCTACCACTACAAAAGCGCTTCCTTTTCAACAAAGCCAAATTAGTGAATAAAATTATATCTCAAAATACCCCAGAGTATCTTCTGCCGCTGATTCAATCTAATGCAATGAACAGCAAGCGCCTAAATTTGTTACACGTCTCAAAGCCTAGATTGGACCTATACAAAACAAGTTTTGCCTATTCTGGTGCTCACTTATGGAATCATCTGCCTCCAGATCTGAAAACTCCAATGAGTCCCTACACATTTAACCGAAAACTCTTTCAATACTTAATCCATACCGACTATATGCCACCATAATTCATTTACTGGTATAATTGTTCAGTATAATTGTTCATTATAATTGTTCACTATATATGTGTGTGCGTGTGGGAGCGAGAGAGAGAGAGAGAGAGAGAGAGAGAGAGAGAGAGAAGAGAGAGAGAGAGAGAGAGTGGGTGTCAGAGAGAGGGAGAGAGTGAATGCGTGTGTGCATGCGTGTGTGTGGAGAGAGTGATTGAGCGAGAAATGGTGGGGGAATGTGTCAGTGCATGCATTCGTACGTGTATGTGTGAGAGTGAGTGAGGGAGTGTGTGCGTGCGTGCATGCGTTCATGTGTACGTGTATGTGTGAGAGAGTGTGATTGAGAGAGTGAGTGAGTGTGTGTGTGTGTGTGTGTGTGTGTGTGTGTAGGATTGTGTGTTAGAGAGTGAGACAGTGGGAGAGTTGATGTGTTAGTGTGTGTGTGTGTGTGTGAGCGCGCGCATGCGTGTGACTGTGTGTATATGAAAGAATACAGAGAGAGAGAGAGAGAGAGAGAGAGAGAGAGAGAGAGCTGAGCAGATGCATGTCATGTAACACGCATGTTATGTAACACGCATGTTATGTAACACGCGAATCCATATGTTTGTGTATTCTCATCTGTCATATTATAAGTTAAATGCCATTTGATTTTATCATGTATAATCTAAACTTATGTTCATTACTGTAGTTTGAGTGAGAGAGTGAGTGAGTGTGAATGAGAGACAGAATGAGTGAGAGTGAATGAGTGAGCGTGAGAGTGAATGAGTGAGAGTGAATGAGTGAGCGTGAGAGTAAATGAGTGAGCGTGAGAGTGAATGAGTGAGCGGGAGAGTGAATGATTGAGCGTGAGAGTGAATGAGTGAGCGGGAGAGTGAATGAGTGAGAGTGAATGAGTGAGCGGGAGCGTGAATGAGTGAGAGTGAATGAGTGAGCGTGAGGGTGAATGAGTGAGCGGGAGAGTGAATGAGTGAGCGTGAGAGCGAATGAGTGAGCGGGAGAGTGAATGAGTGAGAGTGTCTGTGTGTGTGAGTGAATGAGTGAGAGTGAATGAGTGAGCGTGAGAGTGAATTAGTGAGCGTGAGAGTGAATGAGTGAGCGGGAGAGTGAATGAGTGAGCGGGAGAGTGAATGAGTGAGCGGGAGAGTGAATGAGTGAGCGGGAGAGTGAATGAGTGAGCGGGAGAGTGAATGAGTGAGCGTGAGAGTGAGCGGGAGAGTGAATGAGTGAGCGTGAGCGTGAATGAGTGAGCGTGAATGAGTGAGCGTGAGAGTAAATGAGTGAGCGGCAGAGTGAATGATTGAGCGGGACAGTGAATGAGTTAGCGTGAGAGTGAATGAGTGAGAGTTTCTGTGTGTGTGAGCGTACGCATGCGTGTGAGTGTGTGTATATGAAAGAATACAGAGAGAGAGAGAGAGAGAGAGAGAGAGAGAGAGAGAGAGAGAGAGAGAGACTGAGCAGATGCATGTCATGTAACACGCATGTTATGTAACACGCGAATCCATATGTTTGTGTATTCTCATCTGTCATATTATAAGTTAAATACCATTTGATTTTATCATGTATAATCTAAACTTATGTTCATTACTGTAGTTTGAGTGAGAGAGTGAGTGAGTGTGAATGAGAGACAGAATGAGTGAGCGTGAGAGTGAATGCGTGAGAGTGAATGAGTGAGCGTGAGAGTGAATGAGTGAGCGTGAGAGTGAATGAGTGAGCGTGAGAGTGAATGAGTGAGCGGGAGAGTGAATGATTGAGCATGAGAGTGAATGAGTGAGCGGGAGAGTGAATGAGTGAGCGGGAGAGTGAATGAGTGAGCGTGAGAGTGAATGAGTGAGCGTGAGGGTGAATGAGTGAGCGGGAGAGTGAATGAGTGAGCGTGAGAGCGAATGAGTGAGCTGGAGAGTGAATGAGTGAGAGTGTCTGTGTGTGGGAGTGAATGAGTGTGAGTGAATGAGTGAGAGTGAATGAGTGAGTGTGAGAGTGAATGAGTGAGCGTGAGAGTGAATGAGTGAGCGGGAGAGTGAATGAGTGAGCGGGAGAGTGAATGAGTGAGCGGAAGAGTGAATGAGTGAGCGGGAGAGTGAATTAGTGAGAGTGAATGAGTGAGCGGGAGAGTGAATGAGTGAGAGTGAATGAGTGAGCGTGAGAGTGAATGAGTGAGCGTGAGAGTGATTGAGTGAGCGTGAGAGTGAATGAGTGAGAGTGAATGAGTGAGCGTGAGAAGGAATGAGTGAGCGTGAGAGTGAATGAGTGAGCGTGAGAGTGAATCAGTGAGCGGGAGAGTGAATGATTGAGCGTGAGAGTGAATGAGTGAGCGTGAGAGTGAATGAGTGAGCGGCAGAGTGAATGAGTGAGCGGGACAGTGAATGAGTGAGCGTGAGAGTGAATGAGTGAGAGTGAATGAGTGAGCGGGAGAGTAAATGATTGAACGGGAGAGTGAATGAGTGAGCGGGAGAGTGAATGAGTGAGCGGGAGAGTGAATGAGTGAGCGGGAGAGACAGAATGAGTGAGCGTGAGAGTGAATGAGTGAGCGGGAGAGTGAATGAGTGAGCGGGAGAGTGAATGAGTGAGCGGGAGAGTGAATGAGTGAGCGGGAGAGTGAATGAGTGAGAGTGTGTGTGTGTGAGTGAATGAGTGAGAGTGAGAGTGAATGAGAGAGAGAGAGAGTGTGTGTGTGTGTGTGTGGTGTGTGTGTGTGTGTGGGACGCGCTGGCATCACTACTTTTACGTCACATACTTTTTATGTACACATTTTTCTCCATGTTTAGCCTTGTTTATGTTTACAACATTCATTTCACAATGTTTATTTTTCTTCCTATATAAATGTATAATGCTCTTGATGAACGAAAGACGAGTGATTGGAAGGGCCGAATGTAAGACGGGCCTGCGCGCCCAATTTGTGACCCTAATAAAGTTGATTTGATTTAGTTGATTTATTTTGCTACTTTCTGAACATATGATGAAGGGTTGCATGGGCCAAAAAAAAAAAGGCTCTGAACCACTACTCTGGGATGATTTGTGTAACTATTACACATTTTACTTTATTTGGCCTTTATCCAACCAGCTCACAAATGCATTTTGCTTTTCTTTTTTTTCTTTTTTTTTTTTGTGGGGGGGGGGGGGGGGGGGTTTGCCCCAGACAATCTGGTTCCCCCGGCTCCCCTATTTATTTTTTGTCTGGACCCTTACTCTCACTGTGGGCCATTGCCCACAGTGGTCCACCAGGCCCACATCTAATGTGAAGAGGTTTGATCATCCCGGCCTCCGACCAGACCAGGCTTCTCGGCCTTTTGGCTAAGATCAAAGTGTAGTTCCTGCACTTGATCTTGCCAGGGGCCGGGATGATCACCCAACACAAACAACACACAGGGACACGGGACCTAGTGGGGCGGCTCTGGCCCCTCTGGGAACCGTGAGTCCTTCAAAAAAAAAAAAAAAAAGATAAAGCGAATAATTGATCGGTAGCGAATGTGACTGGTAAGGCCAATTCGCGCTGTAAATGTTCGTTCACAGTGGGTGCATGTGAACACGTGGTTATTTCCAACATCATGCGCCATGTTACGTCTCACACGCTCGGTGTGTGACTTATCTGCAATAATTTTCTCCTTTGTCTTTATTCCATTTCTGATAGTTGCCCTCCATGCAACACGTTCAGCGGCGACTTGCTCCCAATGTGCATTATTAATGCCTGTATCAATCATGCCCCGCTTACACACATCTTTGTATCCTAGTAGAGGCCGACCCTGAGATCTCTTACCCATCTGTAATTCACCAAAAAAGATGTCCTTTGGTATTCTACCATCATCCATCCTCCTAAGATGTCCTATCCATCGAAGTCTACGAAGACTGAGCATGGAATAAACCGTCACACAACCTGATCTTTCCAATACTTCAGTATTTGTGATTTTGTCTTGCCACTTAATACCAAGAATTCTTCGCAGACACCGCATATGAAAGCTGTTTAAACGTTTCTCTTGATGTGAGTAAGTTGTCCAGGTTTCACTGCCATAAAGAAGAGTACTAAGGACACAGGCTTGATAGACAAGGACTTTTGTTTTGACAGTAAGCTTCCTATTCTCCCAGACTCTTTTTCTTAGCCTGTTCATTGTTGTTGCTGCCTTACAAATCCGGATGTTGATTTCCTGATCTAGGGATAATTTGCTATTTACCACTGATCCTAGATATGTAAAATGGTTTACCATCTCTAATTCGGCGTCGTCAATAAAGATTGATGGTATCCCACGTGCACCTTGTGACATAATCTGTGTCTTCTTTATGCTAATTGTCAAACCAAATTCGGAACAAGCATTGGAGAATGCAGATGGTAGACATTGTAATTCTTCCTCAGAGTGGGTCGTAACTGCAGCATCATATGCAAAAAGCAACTCTCTGATCAGTACCCTCCTAATTTTGGTCTTTGCCTTCAATCTCTGAGCCTCTCCATAGCACAAAGCCTGGGCTAAAATATAAAGATCATGTGTTCCCCATGCAGCATGATCTCTCTCTCGGCCTGCCTAGTTCACTCTAGAGGAAAGGTAACACCTCTACATCTGGAACAAGACAAGCTGCAGAAGCTGCAAGATCAGCAAACCAATGCTATAACTGTCCGCCTGTCGGAGCTTCGATCCTAGACCAGTTGCCAACCAAGGCTTAGGGCCTGGTCTGCCCTGCAATGACATATTGTCTTTAGGTTGCATTTCATCGCACCAGGGTAAGGCTTGTACCCTCCCAATTGTGCTCTTCCGCCCGAAGCCGTAGGCACAATGTGGGGTGTCGGGTTTCGTAAGCGCCGCCCAACGCTCGGCGCTAACAGAAAGCAGGTAGTACCGTCTACTGTTATACGGTAGCTCAGTCATATCTGACTAAAACCTGACACCAAAACACGTAACATGTAGAAAATGACTACAGGCTATCTTCTTCTTCTTTCGTTCGCTTGAAATATGTCTATATCTGCAATGTCGTCTCTTGCATGAATTGAACTGTTTTTTTCAGTTCACACAGTGGTCCATAGAGTTTATCTTCCACTGTCGTCTCTCTAGGCCAGAAGGTTTGCCTAGATATGTTATATTTTGGGCAGTCTTGGAGTATGTGCTCTGCTGTCTGCGACGCCAATCCATATGTGCACATGGCTGTTTCACCAATCTTGAATTTTGTATACATGTGGTTGCGTAATCTATTGTGTCCTGTTCTGAGGCGCAGAATAATGACTTGTTCTGGTCTGTCCATAATGTGGTAGTCATCTTGAGCAGGTTTTGGTGGCTTTCTGACTGATTTGATCATTCTTTTCTTTTGGTGGTATGTAACGGGCACATCAGGCTGTTCCTCTTTGGCTCCTTCCTTAGCCAATTGATCAGCTCTGTCGTTTCCGGGTACTCCACAGTGGGATGGTATCCACTGTATGGTGACTTTATGCTGACTGCTAAGTTCAGAAAGTAGTGTCCTTAGTACTGGCAATTTCCCAGAGAGGAGCGCCTCGAGTACTGATTTTGCATCTGTTAGTAGCACCACAGGTTGTGTACCATTGCTGTTATTTAGTAATTTCTCTGTTGCTATCTTGATTGCCTCAATTTCGGCATCATAGTTATGGCAGTACTTTCCTGTCGGTACTCTGGCTGTGTCCCTAGTATTATTTGGGTATTCTATGTACACTCCCGCTCCTCCATTTCGAACAGCATTTTGTGCTGACCCATCTGTGTAGACTCGGATCCAGAGGTCCTGTGGGTATTCTTCATCAAGGAAGCTGAGAGTGGCTGTTCTGCGCTGCACACTGTTCTGTTCTTCCTTGTCAAATATTCCTCTCACTTTTGTCTGGATTTGTAACGATAGTCTATGCTCATCTTTCCATGGAGTTCGCTCTGGAATAGTTGTTAGGGGGATACCAACTGTGGGCAGATCAGTGGTTTCTCTGCAGAGTCGTTTGGCCTGGTGGATAAAACTACTTCTTTTCAACCGCCCCATAGCTAGGTTTTCAAATCTGTTCTTCATAGGGTGGCCTGGCAAGCTGAGGAACTTTTCTGCTTGTATTAGCGTTTTCGTATCTCTGCGCTCACTCAGTGCCTGTGTCCTCCCTATCTTCTCCATTTCCACTATAGGGGTTGATCTCATCCCTCCTGTGGTGACTCTAAGTGCTTGATTTTGCACCTTGTCCAGCTCTTGTAGTGTGGTATTTGATGCTGAACACCACGCAGTTGACCCATATTCCAGGTGTGGTCGTATGCTCTGTTGGTAAACTTTGCTAAGTATTTTCGTACTGGCTCCCCATGTGGTTCCACTTAGCTTTCTCAGGATGGCTATTTTCCTTCTGGCTTTTGCTACTGCTTTGTTGATGTGCTTTCTCCATGTCAGCTTGCCATCAAATGTTACTCCAAGGTATGTTGGTTCTTTATCTTCTCTTAGGGGTGTTCCATTTATCTGGATGATCCCTGCCTTTTGTTTTGGAGAGAGGGTAAATAGGGTGGTGCTGCACTTGTCAGTGTTTATGCTGACACACCATCTATTTGCCCATGCAGCAAATGTATCTACAGCTCTTTGTAGCAATCTGATGGCCACTGATGCATATTCATTTGTGCTCCATAGAACCAGGTCATCGGCGTACATTGCCGCTTTAATTCCATGCGGTAGGTGAGCAACAAGATCATTGATGAAGATTAGAAAAAGTGTGGGGGACAAGACTCCGCCCTGGGGGACACCGTGACGCAGTAGTACTTTCTTGCTCTTGAGTCCGTCTATCTGTACTCGGGCTCTTCTGTTGTGCAAGTATGCTTTCACCCATTTGTACATTCTTCCATTGACTTTGCAGTTTCTCAGTTTCTTCATCAGACCTTCTTTCCAGACTTTGTCAAAGGCTTTCTTCAGATCTATCCATGCCGCAAGCACCAGCTTCTTCTCTTGGAATGCATCCTCAATTTCTTGAGAGAGGTAGGTTGTCTGATCTTCCGTAGAGTAGCACTGCCTAACGCCAGCCTGCTGTGGCACAAGGATGTTTTTAATTTCAATGTACCACTGCAGTCTGTGATTGATGATGCGCTCCAGTGTTTTGCAGAGACAGCTGGTGAGGCTAATTGGTCTGTAGCTAGAGGCAATGGAACCATCTTTCCCTGATTTTAGGAGGGGTATCATGATTGCTTCTCTCCAGGCTTGTGGAACACTGCCTAAGGTCCAGCTGTTATTGAAGATCTGCAACAGCTTTGTTTTGGCCTCTGTTCCTAGGTTCCTGATCATTTCATTGGAGATACCATCAGCTCCTGGTAACTTTCTCATTTTCAGTTTTGATATGGCTAGCTCCAGTTCGCTGATTGTGATGGGTGCCTCCAGAACCTCATGTACTATTTCCTTCTGTCCTGTATGTTGTCGTTTCTCTCGAATCTCTTCTTGTTTCTCTGGACTAATTTTGATATTGCTATCTTGTGCGAACGAGTCCGCAAAATGGTCAGCTGCTTGCTTTCTTGTTAAGATTTTTCCATCTTTATGTAGTGCAATTTTTGAGTTTCTCCCTGTGCCCTCGTCATTAAGCTGTTTTATTAGCTTCCACAATTTCCTTGTGTCTCTTTCAAAGTTCAGAGACTCCGTTTTCTCCTGCCAGCTTTTCCGTCTAGCCTGCAGCTTGGCCCTTTGAAATTTGGCTTTTGCATGCTGGAATTTATTGTGGTGCTCTTGGCTGAGTGTGGCCTCTGCTTGCTTTCTACACACTTCAACATCATTATGCAACTGTTCCAGTTCACTACTCCAGTAGGGTTTATATTGTTTACGGGCTCCTCTTGGTACTGTTTCTCGCGCTGCCTGTAGTATGCATTTCCCAAACTCTTCAACTGCTTTATTTATGTCTTTCTCAGTGTTCAGGTTTCTAACCAGTATGCTGGTGCGATGCTTGTACATTGCCCAGTCTGCTTTCTTGTAGTTCCACCTCGAGAGGGTGCTGCTTTCACTTACAAGCTCATTTTCTACGGTTAGAAAGACTGGCCGATGGTCACTGCCACCAAGTTGTTTCCCAACAGTTCGTGTAATGTTCCACTCCAGGTCTGGTGAATGAAAAGCCAGGTCAGGTGTAGTTGTAGAGTGCCATGATATCAAGTAGAAAGTATGTGGGTCGGACGGCTTGTTAATCAACATGAATCTGTTCTCATCCTGCCAGTCTTCCAGTCTCTCTCCTCTCTGGTCCATGTGATCATAGCCCCAGCTCTGCGAGTGGCTGTTGAAATCGCCACACACAATCATTTTTTCTTTTAGTGGTAGAGTGTCCAGTGCCTGTGGGCGGTCACTTGGACAGTAGTAATTGATTAGATGTAGATCTGTATTACCTGTCTTAAGTTTAAGTGTCTGATACTCAGCCCCTTCCATGTAGACTTTGATTTGGGAAGCCATGATGTTATTTCTTACAAGGGTCAGTATCCCACCTTTTCGCCTGTTCTTTCGGTCAGATCGGTAACACTGGTAGCCTCTGATTTTGAAGGCTATATTTTCATTGAGGTGAGTTTCTTGCAAGCAACATATGCTTACTTTTTCTTGGTCCAAGATTTTTCCTAATTCTATTTTTTTGTTGCTGACTCCCTCCGCATTCCAGTGCATTATTTTAAGTCTTAGTTTAGTATGGCCAGTCGTCCTATTCTCATGTCCCCTGGCTCCACAGGACATCTGAGAAGGACCTCCAGTAGTTGGGGTTGGACCCTTTCGAGACATAGGGCCCGGCACTGCACCTGCCTGGGGGTCCAAAGCAGGGCGAGCACCATAACGATTAGCAGTAGTCGACATATTCCATTTTGCGTGATTGCGTGGCATCCTGATTTCTGTGGTGCGCCTCTTGGCTGGTTGCCTCCGTCTTCAGCACCTTTCTTTGCTAGAGCAGACTGTGGTCTCACTCGAGTGTAGATGTGTACGCGCGCACACACCTGTCTGCGCATGCATGTACGTGCATACACATCTAGAGCATACTGGTTATTTTCCGGCGCCGTCGCCCCTTCTCCTGTTAGTTTAAACAGGTCCGCCACGTGAAGGCCAGGAGTTGGACTTTTGCTGCATAGGTTATGTATTCACGAGCCATTGAGGTATTTGAGCAATGTTGGGCGCTCACCCCAACACCGCGCCTCGGCTACATACAGCAACATTTGGAACCCTACAGGCTATCTATTTGTCTTGCGTTTGACTGAATAACAGTGCAACATTTGATCGGCTGTGTCCACGTCACTCTTTGTGTGATTGTAGTCAAGGATCATCAATGGTTCAATGATGATCAATCAATAAAAAGACACAGATTATGGTCGTCACTAGGAAGGACGAAATACCACAATGTAATATACAAGTAAATGGGAATATTCTTCAACAAGTGAGCAGGTACAATTATCTCGGAACAGTAATAACATCTGATGGGAGATGCCTTGAAGAGATTAGAACAAGAATCGCCATGGCAAAAGTAGCCTTTAGCAAGATGAAAAACATACTGACCAATAAAAAGATGTCAATTGAAACGAGAAAAAGAGTGTTGAGATGCTACATAGAACCTGTACTTTTATATGGATGTGAAGCTTGGACAATGAGCAGCCAGGCTGAAAAACATCTGATGGCTGTAGAAATGTGGTTTCTGAGGAAAATGCAAAGAATACCATGGACAGCCAGAAAGACCAATGAACAAGTCCTTCAAGAAACAAATGAAGATCGTAAACTGATCAGAGACATTAGACGTAGACAGTCACAATTTTTTGGGCATGTTATGAGAAGAAATGATTTGGAGAACTTGGTGACAACTGGTAAGATCGAGGGGAACAGACCAAGGGGAAGACTGTCATAAGTCGGGGTGCCCCACCAGCTAGATGAAAGTATTTATTCACTGGCGAGCAACCCTAAATAGTCAGAAACTGACTAGGGACAAAATCTATATGGCTGAACTACAGATTAAGCCCTGAATATCCAACGTACAGCTCTAAGTGGCTCGTTACAAAATTGAAATGAACTGAGCTGAATATTCGCCAAGGTATAGGAAAGAGAAGGTTAGCTTAAGATAGATGTTTTAAGTCTAAATATATTAGTATAGACGACTATCTCAGTACAGGTTTTCTCCCTGACTGCTCCTTTCCTTGGTGTGTAAGTGAACCCCCACCAATGTACACAACAATACGTATGCACAATTGGAAAAAATATAATGACAGAACTATGAGTTACAATACTACAACATTTATTTGCTAATCATAACAATAGACATAGGATGATTGTCAATATGAGGATGATGAAATCATATACATATTGATATTGATGACAAACATTACGTAACTTTACTTGTTACTCCATCTATCTGGATCTGTGGTCCAGATCCCCACTCTCCAGTAGACTCAACAAAAGAAAAAGAACAGCTTGCCGGTATTCTGAGATCCTGTCAGTCCTGACACTCCTAGTCAGTAGTCTCTAGTCTTGAGATCTATAACATAGGGCTCCTTGTGAGAGCTTGAAAGAAAGTCAAGAATGTGTTATATCAGTTCTACATCAGCGCAATCCTAATTAAAACATATCATAACACAAACATATACAATGACCAGTCTGGCCAAGTTTATCTTCCAGCTCTACTATGTTCACCATCCTCCTTCTCCCTACTGTTTTTAGTCTGGGACGGGCTTTTCAATTGTCTCACACGCCTGTAATGATTACATTTCTGCCGCCCCATGTCCATATCGCTAATACAGAAATTCTGTGTCGTACAGCCGCTCCGTCCAATGTTAGTTTAGCAGCTCACAGGGTCGGTAAGGGTATTATAACAATGCCTGATCATCCGGGCTTGCAAGCCGTGACCAGTAGCTGTGCCAGGTTTCCATGCATTACCGTGGACGCACGCCCACAATACACTGAGAAAGTTTAGCACCATATACCCCATAACACTTGTGGGTAATGTCTGTACCATTACACCTCTGCTTCCAACACAATCATTGGCCAATGTGCCAATGCACAAACAATAGCATAACACTTCATATTGGTAGGTTTGCATATGACAAATCAATATATCAAACATCCAATACACATAAACATATTGATTAAACTAGACATATTATGATACTTTAACATCATAGCATAATGCACTAGTTAGTTTATGAAATTACACATACATACATCCAACATATCCGTAAACATTATATTACTTCAAGATGGACATCTAATTATACTCAACATAATAGCATCAGGCATTATTAATGAGTACTAATATTGTATAGCTACAAAATGAGATATACAACAAGTCTAATTGAAGTGACCACACAGACCAGCTATATTTGCTGAGCTGCCCGGTTTAATCACCTGCTGTTGTAAGAATTAAATAAATAGTCAGTTGACTATATTCTGTACAACAAATGCACACACCAAAAGGCAACTAGGATAGTGTACAAAGAAATGACAAGCATCTACCAAGACACCTAAAAGTCTACCCAGACAAGATCTGTCTCACATAAGGCTCTATTTTCTCAGAAGAATAACACTTTAAAGCAATATGATATTGAACGCAGAACTTAGAAAGAACACTCAAGTAATCTATGACAATGATAGTTCTTGCAATAACCTAGATCAGATATAGACTGGAATTCAGTACATACACCTAAAATACTTAGTTACTAAGAAATCTACATTTACTCTCTCTTCTCACCTGTTCTGAAGTCAAACTTAATCTGACATAAAACAGGCTAGGGACCCTTATTTAAGCTAAGTCAAGCAGACCATATTATCTCCTTGGCATTCCCGTCATAAATTCTTCTTATCTCCTCCTGACAGTAATTGCCCTTATCATTGCAACTGGCCATCACACCTTGCTCCTCTCTGTCTGGCCCCAAGTCCTCAGTGGTAATTGTCTTATCAGACCTGGTTCACACCTCCCTGAGTCTGCCAGTCAGAGTGGGCGGGGCTTAGTTTACAGCCCTGGGGCTATTATCTCTCCCTCTGTCAATGTTGTTCACACCTGGCGATTTCCTACCTGTGCTTATCAGGTGTCATGCCTGGTCAGTTTTAATTACACAGTCCATGGCCCCTTCATTGTTGATTCAGCATGTCTGGGTCAGCAGTTTCCCAAGGTGTATACTAATTATCTAGTTGCCATTTTACTTGCCATCTGCAAGCTTACGTCATGGCTAGAGGCTTTTTGTGAATAATCTTACCTCACGACTAGATAATTTTGGGGTAGTGTGATTAATTCATTCTTTCTCAATTTGGCCTCTCAAATTTGGAGACCGAGAAAAATATTCTGGGATGTTAAGGCGGCCAATTCGTGACAGAGCTTTCCCCTTAAAAAAAATGTTTCTGCCAGAAATCTTTTGTCAAAGCACGCCGTACATCCCAGAATAATGCCTAAGCACTCTCCGTTCTGTATCTGCCTAAAGGTTTCCAATATTCCTTGTGGCAGTGGGTTGTCCTGCATCTGCATAAAGACGTTCCATTTCCATAACCCAAAGATACACGGGATAGATCCTTGTACCTGGTTTTAGGCCGGGATTCCATGCAATAGCTTGGTAAAATCCGGTAATTGTCAGAAGGTTGTAATTTTACCCCTCTGGGAAAGATCACAATCAACGGGATTCTTCTACGCCTCTGGGCAGCAATCGTTTTACACCATTCACTCACGTGATTTACTCCTTTCAGCCGAGGATGTACCCGTAGTGAGGTCTTGCATAAGCTGGCCACAGCAAAGCTTGTCTCCGTGATATTCCTCCATCCTTTATAGATTCTTAACTGATCCATCAATAACTTCCTTTTGAAAGGAATAATGTTACACATCATGGTCCCATGATATAAATTCAACTGGCGCTTTCCTCCTTCAAAGTCGGGCGTAACAATCTTCCCTCCTCGGTGTTGCGGTTTCTTCCCCTGATAATCAGTTAATGGGCTGAGTTTCTCTGCATTAGAGTTTCGTGTGAAAACCGTGCTAGAAATTGGAAATTTAGTGTGCCAAGTTGTCCTGCCTTGAGAAATAACATAGTTACTCCAGGGCGATAAAGTGGTGTTACTTTTGAATAAAGTATCCACAAATAGCTGATCTACTCCTATCAAATCGACCTGACTGAAGGGTAGATTGAGTCCTAAGAGTGTTGATTCCAAACCCCTCTTGACTTCTGTTACTTCAGGTCCCTGTTGCTGGAATTCCCTGATAACTTCAGCTAATGAGATGATAGGCGTTTCTTCCTCCATCTTGTGCAACGAATTTTCTTCTTTAGCAACTACAGACAATGTTGTCTGCACAATATCAGAGTCCATATTCTGGCTCATGACAATTCCCTGAGTCTCCGAACTGGTATACTGTGAGTTAACAACTGGAAATGTTTCCTTGTCTGGATGTTCCTCTCTGGTCTTGCTTTCATGGGCTAAGTCCAGTTGAGGTAAATCCTTTGAACTGATGTCTAGTGTCTTTTCCTGAGCTGCAGCCTCAAAGATCACAAGGGGTTCCGGATCGTCCTTCATCCCACTGTCAGTCAAATTTAATCCCACTTCATCCTCTCCTGAGCTGAAGGGAATAATAAAGTCGGTTACCTTTCGATCTCCGACCTCCTTAAAAGATGTCCTCAGGTCATCTTCCTCTTGAGTTTCACCTCTCGTTGAAGTAAAATGAGATTCCTGGGAGTCTTGTACTGGCGGACCAGTTAAATTATCTGAACTGATAATTAGTGATTCTTCCCGCGTTGCAGTAATGAAATTCACCTGGGATTCCGTTACTTCCATCCTCCCTATTTCAGTCAGATGTAATTCCACTTCATGATTCTGTGAACAGAAGGGAATGTGAGAATCGGCTAGGTCTCCGCCTGCAACCTCATTAAAGGTTGTCTTCAGTTCCTCTTTCTCTCGAGATTCATTTCTCATAGAAGTCAAGTGGTTTTCCTGAAGGTCCTGTACAGTTAAACCACCATTGCCGTGGTACAAACAGTTATCACGTTTGTGACTGTTTGAAGTGCCTTTGGCACGTTTTTTCTTCCCTCTTTTCCGTTTAGGACAGGGTCGAATGAGAACCTGTAGTTCCCGGTCCACTAACTCTGATTCCGCGGTGGTTGGCAAAGATGTCCCTTCCTTCTTGGTTGGGTGAGCATCCATATCTCCTACCTTATGTTCCGCTAGAAAGGTTAGCTTCTCTGCATTGACTACTTCCATATGCTTTATATTAATCTCTGCTTCTTCAGTTTTGCTACGCTCTTTTGCTTCAAATAACTCATCAATTGTTTTATTCATCTGTTCCTCCGCCATGTCCCACTCTTTCATCTCGTCTCTGATGTATGTTTCTAATTGTTCTCCTGTTAAGCCCTCTATTATGCCTAACCTTCTCGTGGACTCTAAGTAATCTGTTCGCGCCTTCAGATAATCTAGATCCTGAGAAGGTGAGTCCATATTTGCTACTGGCTAAATTCAAGTAAGCTCCTATGTATCTATCAAACTCAGAGCTAAGCTAAAAAGACAAGAGTGAACCAATGACAGCAGAACCTAAACCAATGTGTAGAGTTTAGCCTCAGCAATGAAAGACAACTGAAAGTAATATTCCAGTAGTTTCTGACGACCGCAGTGAAGTAAGTGTGAGAGATATACTACACAGTAATCAATACTAATATTTACCTAAATAAATATTAAAATGCACTGCATACATGTCATAATGAAAATGGCATAAGTAAGCATAAAATGGCAAATCAATCAAGCAGTTAAATCATCAAACACATCAATGTAAATATGATTAAAGTGATCAGTTATCATTAAATGATGAATGATACACTAAATGATAAGAATTAAAATACTTATCCATAAATGATAGATGAGGTAGTTCTCATAAGTTCTTATCTGTTATACACTTTTGAAAAGTTATATCTCTACTCTGTAACTTCCTCAACTAAAATTAGCTACATCTGATGATAGTCTATTTTGATGACTGAAGATTACAAGAGTTAACTTTTAAAATCGTATGTCTAGGGTCTAGTAGAATCACTATGATTACTAGAATCCTGGTTCAGGCTCCCGGACGAGCCCCCAATCTGTCATAAGTCGGGGTGCCCCACCAGCTAGATGAAAGTATTTATTCACTGGCGAGCAACCCTAAATAGTCAGAAACTGACTAGGGACAAAATCTATATGGCTGAACTACAGATTAAGCCCTGAATATCCAACGTACAGCTCTAAGTGGCTCGTTACAAAATTGAAATGAACTGAGCTGAATATTCGCCAAGGTATAGGAAAGAGAAGGTTAGCTTAAGATAGATGTTTTAAGTCTAAATATATTAGTATAGACGACTATCTCAGTACAGGTTTTCTCCCTGACTGCTCCTTTCCTTGGTGTGTAAGTGAACCCCCACCAATGTACACAACAATACGTATGCACAATTGGAAAAAATATAATGACAGAACTATGAGTTACAATACTACAACATTTATTTGCTAATCATAACAATAGACATAGGATGATTGTCAATATGAGGATGATGAAATCATATACATATTGATATTGATGACAAACATTACGTAACTTTACTTGTTACTCCATCTATCTGGATCTGTGGTCCAGATCCCCACTCTCCAGTAGACTCAACAAAAGAAAAAGAACAGCTTGCCGGTATTCTGAGATCCTGTCAGTCCTGACACTCCTAGTCAGTAGTCTCTAGTCTTGAGATCTATAACATAGGGCTCCTTGTGAGAGCTTGAAAGAAAGTCAAGAATGTGTTATATCAGTTCTACATCAGCGCAATCCTAATTAAAACATATCATAACACAAACATATACAATGACCAGTCTGGCCAAGTTTATCTTCCAGCTCTACTATGTTCACCATCCTCCTTCTCCCTACTGTTTTTAGTCTGGGACGGGCTTTTCAATTGTCTCACACGCCTGTAATGATTACATTTCTGCCGCCCCATGTCCATATCGCTAATACAGAAATTCTGTGTCGTACAGCCGCTCCGTCCAATGTTAGTTTAGCAGCTCACAGGGTCGGTAAGGGTATTATAACAATGCCTGATCATCCGGGCTTGCAAGCCGTGACCAGTAGCTGTGCCAGGTTTCCATGCATTACCGTGGACGCACGCCCACAATACACTGAGAAAGTTTAGCACCATATACCCCATAACACTTGTGGGTAATGTCTGTACCATTACACCTCTGCTTCCAACACAATCATTGGCCAATGTGCCAATGCACAAACAATAGCATAACACTTCATATTGGTAGGTTTGCATATGACAAATCAATATATCAAACATCCAATACACATAAACATATTGATTAAACTAGACATATTATGATACTTTAACATCATAGCATAATGCACTAGTTAGTTTATGAAATTACACATACATACATCCAACATATCCGTAAACATTATATTACTTCAAGATGGACATCTAATTATACTCAACATAATAGCATCAGGCATTATTAATGAGTACTAATATTGTATAGCTACAAAATGAGATATACAACAAGTCTAATTGAAGTGACCACACAGACCAGCTATATTTGCTGAGCTGCCCGGTTTAATCACCTGCTGTTGTAAGAATTAAATAAATAGTCAGTTGACTATATTCTGTACAACAAATGCACACACCAAAAGGCAACTAGGATAGTGTACAAAGAAATGACAAGCATCTACCAAGACACCTAAAAGTCTACCCAGACAAGATCTGTCTCACATAAGGCTCTATTTTCTCAGAAGAATAACACTTTAAAGCAATATGATATTGAACGCAGAACTTAGAAAGAACACTCAAGTAATCTATGACAATGATAGTTCTTGCAATAACCTAGATCAGATATAGACTGGAATTCAGTACATACACCTAAAATACTTAGTTACTAAGAAATCTACATTTACTCTCTCTTCTCACCTGTTCTGAAGTCAAACTTAATCTGACATAAAACAGGCTAGGGACCCTTATTTAAGCTAAGTCAAGCAGACCATATTATCTCCTTGGCATTCCCGTCATAAATTCTTCTTATCTCCTCCTGACAGTAATTGCCCTTATCATTGCAACTGGCCATCACACCTTGCTCCTCTCTGTCTGGCCCCAAGTCCTCAGTGGTAATTGTCTTATCAGACCTGGTTCACACCTCCCTGAGTCTGCCAGTCAGAGTGGGCGGGGCTTAGTTTACAGCCCTGGGGCTATTATCTCTCCCTCTGTCAATGTTGTTCACACCTGGCGATTTCCTACCTGTGCTTATCAGGTGTCATGCCTGGTCAGTTTTAATTACACAGTCCATGGCCCCTTCATTGTTGATTCAGCATGTCTGGGTCAGCAGTTTCCCAAGGTGTATACTAATTATCTAGTTGCCATTTTACTTGCCATCTGCAAGCTTACGTCATGGCTAGAGGCTTTTTGTGAATAATCTTACCTCACAACTAGATAATTTTGGGGTAGTGTGATTAATTCATTCTTTCTCAATTTGGCCTCTCAAATTTGGAGACCGAGAAAAATATTCTGGGATGTTAAGGCGGCCAATTCGTGACAAAGACCTAGAAACAAGTATCTGGATGGCTTGGCCTTGTGGCATGGTCGAGACAGAAACACGGAACTGATCCACGACTCTGTTGATCGAGTGAGATGGCAGAACATGACCGCCCACGCTTACCGGCATGGCACATGATGGATGGATGGATCATCAATGGTTGATTGGAATCAGAACTTTGATCCACATCTGGCTGATCATGCATTGTGCTAAGAAGTACAACTTTTCCTTTCTTTGGACAATATGAAGTCAGTGCTGCACCATCAATGAAAGCAAACTTTGTGGAGAATTGAAATAGGAAGTTCAACTCTGTTCCCCCCCCCCCTTCCCCCCCCCCCCCCCCCGTAATATTCCTAAAATTGTAAGCTTTCTTCCCTTCAATACCTGTCCCGATTTCAAGCTTGTAAAAAAATTTGTCACAAGTTATATTCTTTCCACTATTTTCTAAGCCTTTCACCATGTCCAGTACAACTCTTTCTCCTTTGTTTTTTTCTTCTTGTGGTTGCCCAGGTTCTCTGCTGGTGTAAACTTGCATAAAGGAAACATATAAAGTATCACTATCACAACAGCACCAAATTTGTATGCCATATTTGCCAGGTTTTGAGGGAATATATTGCCTCGGGTTACGTACGAAGGAGAGAGAGAGAGAGAGAGGGGGAGAGAGAAAGAGAGGAGAGAGAGAGAGAGAGAGAGAGAGAGAGAGAGGGGATTTATGTTGGTGATAAACGATCGCGTACTGTACAAACGAAGGCCAAGCAGTACGGATATCGCGTAGCGCCAGCTTAGTAGCCGAGTTTTGCACGCGCGCGCAGCCTCGTTTTCATTGTCCTTACTACAAAGCAGTAAAAGATTTCTTGGCAGTGGCACTGTGTTCAGTTTATCTCTTTCATTATTTTCCTTGTTAACCCCATCAATTATAAATTCGAAGAACGGTAGTGGTACTGCTTGGAAGCAGAAACGTATAACAGTGGAGGTAAAGAAGGAAATAATTATGAAACATGATAATGGCGTTCGTGTGTGTGACATCGCTAATGCGGACAGCATGGAAAAATCAGCTATCTCCACCATCATAATGAATAACGAGTTACTTAAATCAGTCGATGTGGTTAAAGGCGTAACTAAGCTGCAGAAGCAAAGACTCAAATCTTAGAGAAAGTTGACAATCTTCTCTTGATCTGGATCAATGAAAAGCTACTTGCAGGAGACAGTGATAGTGAGGCAATAATATGTGAAAAGGCGAAACTGTTGCAGGGTGATTTATTTTCGAAACTGTTTGGTACAAGTGCTGTGACTGACGATTTTAAAGCCAGCAGAGGCTGGTTTGAAAAGTTGTGTTTAAAAAAAAAAAGTGGCATTCATAGTGTAATTAGGCACGGAGAGGCTGCAAGTTCTAAAGAGAAAGAAGCAGAAGCGTTCAAGGTGGAATTTGATAAGTTTATCAAAGAGGAAGACTACGCTTCACAACAAGTCTTTAATTGCGATGAAACAAGCATCTTCTGGAAGAAAATGCCAAAGAGGACATTTACCACCCAGAAGGAGAAAGCACTGCCGGGGCACAAACAAATGAAGGACAGGCTAACTCTGCTGTTCTGTGTCAATGTAGTGGATGAGATTGTGTCCTTGGGAAAAAATATAGGCCTGGAAGTCGATGGTAATGACTTGGAGGAACTGATGGAGGACCACAGTGGAGAGCTCACTACAGATGAGTTTGTGGATCTTCAGAGTGAACAGCTAAAGACATTAAAGGAGGAGCAGTCGTCCGATGATGAGGAATCAGTGACCATTTCAACTGCCAGGATAAAGAACTGTGCAGCAAGTGGGCAGACGTCGAAGACTTCATTGTGAACCATCATCCAAACTTGATGCTAACAGGGCAGTAAACCTGATGAATGATAACTCGATGGCCCACTTCCCAAAGATTCTCCAGCAAAGGAAGTGACAAATGTTCCTTGATAGTTTCTTGGTACAGAAAAATTTCTAGTTGGCTGCCAAGAAACAGCGACAAGAAATTCCACAAACTAATAATTCAGAATAGCAAAGAAAGTGACAAATTTCCCATGATCGTTTTCTTGGAAAGAAAAATAGACTAAATCTTTTTGTATTTTACATTTAATTTAATTGGTTGTTTTCTTTCTCTTTATTTAATACGTGACATACACGTATTCTTTGAATTTTGTCAGGTAAACATCCAGATGTTAATAAATAAGAACGATTCTTTCATCTTGAAACGGATTGTCTCTATTTCATTTCAATGTTTCGGGTTACGAACGTTACCGGTTACGAACCGAGTTCTCAAACAAATTAAGTTTGTAACCCGAGGTACCACTGTAATCAAGTTTAATATAATTAATACTGCGAATATGCTTATTTTCTATAGAAAATATATTGGGGTCCAGTCGGACCACACCAGTAAGACACTGGTAAGACACTGGTACCAGGACTTCCGGTCCCCAATATGGCGGATAGGCATTTTAACCGTTAAGCCTCTGGAGTGTTTATGCTTCTGGCTACGGTTTGCAGTCGCATTTTCCTCATGTTGGACTGGTAGTGCATGGTTCCGTCGCCCTGCTACCGAGTTGAGTGTGTGGCGCAACATTGTGAGCTGTGAATTTCATTTGGAAGATTTTTACATCTGTCCTCGGTTCTTGTAGCGCGAACTCATGAACTGCATGTTCGGAACGATGGCGGTCGGCCTTTCGCTTGGAATTGACTGGATTGCCTTTTCGGTTCACGAGTGCATTTTTCTCGGAGACTCCTGGGGTTTGTCGCTGGAGCTACGGCGCTCATGCTTTGTGCAATGCTTTCAGCGGGCCGCCCTGCCGAAAAGGGCCGAGCCATATAGGATAAATCCCGGGGCAATGAAGTCGATCCTCTCGACTTTTAACTTTTAATGCAATAATGTGTGGCTGCTTGTTATCTAGTGACTGCCGCTTCCATCGACAATGAACGGTATTTTCTGTGGAGGACTTTTGTGCTGGCATTCTGGCGGTGGCATTATGCACAGCGTACCTCTGCGGGCTATTGGCTTGTCGAAACTCCTGTCTATTCCAATGTTCACATAGGGCAGTGAGGAGCATTTTGTGTGGTATTCACTGGCACAGGAACGGAGCATAATGGGGACAATCCGTTGCCGTGAAGTTGGAACTGCAACTAACACACTTGTAACAACTTATAAAAACCATACTGGAAGGCAAGGTTGAGGGCAAGCGAAAACAGTAACAATGGTAATATCAAAGAAAATGGTGACACCAAAATGTGACATAGAAATAGAAGGGAAAATCCTTAACCAAGTTGATAATTTTAGATACCTAGGGGCATTTATAACATCAGATGGAAGATGTACAACAGAGATTAGGAGTAGAATAGGGCAGGCAAAAGCCGCATTTCAGAAAATGAAGAGTATCTTATACAATAAGTCACTATCACTGAATGTAAGAAAGAGAGTGCTGAAATGCTACGTAGAACCAGTTTTGCTGTATGGCAGTGAATCTTGGAACGTAAATGAACAAATTAAGAAGAAATTAGAAGCAACAGAGATGTGGTTCCTGAGACGAATGTTGCGAATTCATTCCTTGGACTGCCAGAGTAACTAACAACGACTGCCTGAAACAGGCTAATGAAACTAGAACATTATATACAACAATAAGACAGAGACAAACATCTTTCTTCGGTCACGTGATGAGAAGAGAGGCATTGGAGAACATCGTAACAACTGGAAAGATTGAGGGGAAGAGAGGCAGAGGTAGACCAAGAGAAGTGATGCTGGATGGATTGAGACGGTGGCATGGAGGAATATCAGCACCAGAGTTGATCCAGAAAACCAAAGACCGAGATCTATGGAGAGCCATGAACGCCTACGCCAGCCGGCACGGCACTTGATGATGATGATGATGGAAGTTCTAAGGTTAATCACTTCTAATATTTTACTTTATTTGGCCTTTGTAAGGCCTGCCAAAAAAGATTATTGACGAAACGCCTCGTCAGCATCATAATTTGTGGATTATTGAGAGGTGTTATTAACTGTAATATAATTGTCATGCAAACGAAATTCATTATAAAATTATATACCTTAAGGGTATAGAATAAATATATAAATATCTATTTAAGGATGTTTAAGAACATTCAATAGATTAACAAAATTTGATACAATTTATAATTAATCTGCAAATTAACAAGACCCACTAAGTATTTATTGATGACATCGTAAAGTTGTAAAAATAAAACAATCCCTCTTAAGTAGTGTCCCTTGAAATATTGTTTAATTGTTATGTCCCTTATTTAGGATGTAATTGTTCTGTGTGTGTGTTCCATTTATCTGGTCATGCCACAAACTGCCTAATCTGAATCATTTCAATCATTAAAAAGTGTGGCAATCAGTCAGACTTGTGTTATCCTGTTATATGCTGTCCGTAACTAAGAAAGTAAACACGAGAAGTATTTTTTTAATTATTTCTTACCATCTGCATAATAATTATTTATTTCGGTTATGGTAAATGTCGTTAGTGGCAGAGTTGCTGTCATTTAAGTAGGAAATATAAAGAAAGGAGACAACTTTCCCTTAGAAACAAATATAGAAACATGCCAAATATGTTTCGTAACATTTTTTAAACGCTGCACTCATTTATTTTAATAATGTTCACATGCTGCTTCCCCCCCCCCCACCCACACACACTCACACATATATACACACACACATTGATAATCAATGTAAGATAACTGCATTATATATATATGTGTGTGTGTGTGCGTGTCATAGTATAAAAGCACTGTAAATATTATTGCTATGTTATCTTATTAGGACTAAAGTGGGAGTATTAGCAGTGCTAGATTTCATTAGAAAAAAGCAAGTGAAATAGTTCGACCACATAACTAGGCTACCAACTGACGGTCGTTAGTCGAGGATCCAACTTCACGGCAAAGGTTCACCTTATAATTCTTCGTTCCTGTGCCAGTAAATATTATTACATTATACAAAATGTTCCTCTCTGTTCCATGTGAAAAGTGGAGCAGGCAGCTGTCCCAACAAACCAACAGCACGCACCGGCATATATACATAAGATCGTTGCCAGAATGCCAACACAACAGTCCCCCACGAAACTTACAGTTCATCGTCGATGGAAGCGGCTGCCATTTAGCAGAAAGGACCCGAAGAGTTAATCTCGAAGCAGCATACGGCAAAGGTTGCTAAGCGAGTCATTGAGTGAAAAACGTCGCTGTGTAATACGTCACGAACCGGCAGTTAGGTCTAGGGCAGGGGTCACCAAACTACGGCCCGCGAGCCGGATCCGGCCCGCGACGTCATTTCATCCAGCCCGCCGTCTGTACTCGAACTTGCATGATATAACGTATGAAACACGAGACGTTGTGATGCAATTTAAATGTAGCTATTATGTTTAGAACAATAGGAGATCTTCACACGTGCGGAGACCTCCTGGCTGCACTAGGCTATTTATTTAGGCTGCCCTATTTATATATTTTGCAAACCTTATTATGAGATATATTCTATCACCAAATGAAGCCGCCTGCCGCGGCTCTACAAGAGTATGGAGTAGCATATCTCATGATACCCTTGTAAAAAATGCACGGAATGCTGGGATGTTGTGTTGGCGTGCCTATAAGAGGCCAGTCACGTCGTGTTCACGCCTTTTTGGCCTTGAGAACAACTGAGGCCGAAGAGATGCTGATGTCTAATTTTCAGCAGAGAGTTTGAACTCATCCCTCTGAGCCACTACCAAGCAGATGGGCAAACATGCCCCAGGCACAGCTGAGCATGGCCACTTTTTTTCCAGACTGCAGTTGAGAGGGCAGACAGGCCCTGTGAAGATCCAAAAGATCCAAACGGATCTTGATTGTGGATTGACGATTATCTGCTATGGGGTGAGTTTTGAATGAACCATCATAGTTTAAATGGGAATATAGGAATAGAATAGCTATGTCTGTGCCTGAGAACAATAATGGAATGGTATATGCCTGGGAAGAGAGGAAGAGGAAGGCCAAAGAGACGATTAGTGCAGGATGTGGCAGATGATCTCCAGATGGATGTATCTGAAGCGGGACATCTCGCTTATGATCAAGAGGTTTTCCGGAAGGTTGTTATGGGAGCGAGGTTCTGCAAAAGACATGCTACTGAATGAATGACCTTTGTTCCATCTTGTTGTCTGATAATTTCTGGTATTGGTTATCAGACTACAGTGGCAGTGTTGGATGATTATTCATCCCGTGATGAGGATCAATGGTATTGTGTTGGATGACCACCCATGCTGTGATGAAAAATCAATGGTACTGTGAAGGATGATCATGTGTATGCTTATTCATGGGGATGCCTATTTTGTCATTGCATATAATCATGAATTTTATTTATTAGGACATTGGCATTATTAATCAGATATTGTTGTATCTTTTTAATTACATTATTCTGATTCCCTGTACACGGACCTGAATTTCTTCTGATATCTCTAAATCGTTTTCTTTTTTCTTTCTTGTTAGCGGTAGAGATACAATGAGATTCTCTTTGTCTTCTTTTCCTCTCTTTTTCTACGGCCCATGAGCAGTCGGCGTTGTGTTATTACCTCTATCATCTCTGTGCGGTTACACAAAGGTACCTATAAATTGTATATGTACCTTTGATGAGCCGTAGCTTCACCAGTGACCCCTAGTCCTCTGATTTTATTGTGTGTGTGTTTCAGTAGGATTTTAATTATGTTTCTAATTTAATGTCTTTTTTTTCATTTTCAGATCCCGTGTACTTCACCCTTAATTATGGCTACTAGGAAAAGAAAAGTGGACGCCGAGTGTCCATTTTTCAATGAAGAATCGGGAGTAAAGTACTTCTTTGTGGAAACAAAGGATCCGAAAACCAATTGCCTAATATGCAGTGAAAGTGTTGTCGTTTTGAAAGAGTACAATCTTCGGCGTCACTACAAAACAAAACATCTATCAACATATAAAAGGTTTCTGGAAAGTTATGCTCTTGGAAATATGCGACCATTAAACGTGATTTTGAAACGCAAATAAATCACTTCACGAGAAAATTTGCTGAAAATGAATCTGTCACTCGTACAAGTTACAAAACAGTGCATTAGATGGCACAACGAGGAAAACCGTTTACTGATGGCAACTTCATCAAAGAATGTATGATCGAAGCAGCAAATGACTTGTATCCTGAGAAAGCCGATTTGTTTGGAAGTATCAGCGTTTCGGGCAGTTCAGTTGTGCGGAGAACAGAAAAACTTGGACAGAATATAGTGCTACAGATACGCGAGAAAGCTAGGAACTTGTTGTGGTATTCTCTAGCGCTGGATGACTCTACTGATCTCTCGAGTATGTCACAACTTCTCGTGTTCATTCGTGGTATCAATTTTGACTTTCAGATAACGGAAGGATTTGCATCCGTTAGCAGCATTCATGGAACAACAACTGGAAAAGACATTTTCATGGAAGTGCAAAAACTTTTGCAAGACTATAATCTTCGGTGGAATCAGCTTCGAGGTGTCACAGTTGATGGATTAAAAAAAAAAAACATCGCTGGAGTGAGGAAGAATCTGATGGGGCAGATCAGGGCTCAGTTGGAAGATTTGCAAATTCCGGGCGCTCTGTTCATACACTGCAGCGTACATCAGCAAGTACTCTGTGGGAAAGACTTAGATATTTATTTGTGTACTGAAACCAGTCGTTTCTGCTGTGAACTTCATTCGGAAACACACACTCATTCACCGTCAGTTCTAGGTTTTTCTTGAAGAAATTGATTTTGAATTCTGTGACTTGCCTTATCACACATCAGTCAGGTGGCTCAGCTGCGGCAAAGTCTGCTTCGTTTTTACAAGCTCCGAAAAGAAATAGATGTTTTCCTCACTGAAAAAGAATATAGCTGATTCACAGCTGTCAGATCCTACCTGGCTGTCAAAGTTGTGATTTTTGGTCGACATGAATGAACTGAACTTGACACTTCAGGGAAAGGATTACCTCGTCTGTGATCTCTACAGAACCATCAAAGGATTTCGGAGAAAGCTGTCATTGTTGGAAGCACAACTGGAAGGAGAAAACCTTTCTCCTTTTCACTGTTTCGATGAGTTTGGAGAGATTTTCAGATCTTGACAGAATTTAGAGTGACATTCTTCTATTCCAGAATCCGTTTGATTGTAACCTTGATGATGTGCCAGTTGAACTACAGTTGGAGCTCATTGATTTGCAAGCAAATGACTTGTTGAAAGAGAAGCACAGAGAAGGAAGTACCGCTGCTTACCTTATGTTGAGTTTCCGAAACTTAAGAAATTTGCCTCTGGTATGGCATCAGTGTTTAGAACAACTTATGTCTGTGAGCAAACATTTTTAAAAATGAAGTCTGTGAAGTCACCACATCGAATGAGATTGGCTGATGAACATTTGGAAGCAATTCCCTTGATTGGATGCAGCAATTCCAAACCAAACATTGATGGTATTTTGAAAGCCCCACGTCAGTTTCACAAACCTCACTAACCTCTTTTGCTGCTTAGTTTGTGAGATTCGGATATGCGCACATTAGGTCTGATGTAACTATCTTTTTGCTAACGTCGGCTTCTTTGATAACTTTGTTTAGTAAATAAATATGTTGGTTGTCTTTGTTTGTGTGTGTGTGTGTGTGTGTGTGTGTGTGTGTGTGTGTGTGTGCGCGCGCGCGCGCGCATTGCACGCCCTTCCTATGATTAACTTAGCTTTTCGTCTTTTTTCCCACAGCTTTCGTTCTAGCTTGCAATTATTGTTAAAGTTAGCTGTATATCCTTTACATGACGTTTGCAGTCAACACCAGCATTGTTTGCTGTTGTTGATGTCTTGGCAAGTTTACGTTCAGTAGTTTACCATTGCTTTCTAAACGACCGGCACCGTACATGGCGTAAAAACAGCGCAACGTTGTCTGCTGCCAAATCGCGCGCAGTTGTGTTTCGAACGCGGGTGTACGGGATTATCAACCGCGATCGTAAGACCTTCACCACGGAGACAGGCGCAAGTATTGTATAGAAAGACCACCCGGCCCGCTCTCGTCATTTTGTCAGTTATCCGGCCCGCCGTGAAAAAAGTATGGTGACCCCTGGTCTAGGGGATGATGAATGCAAAAGGCGGACTAAAGTGACAGCGGTGAATTATTGTCGTAAATTCCTTCAGAAGAAGTAAAGTGAAGAAGTAAGCAACCATTCGAGTAAGTGATGTAATCTAGGGAATGATAGGCGGTTGGAAAATTATCTTGACATTCTGATTATTAAATGTATATATAATTGGACACGCCAGTGGATACTGACATTATGCGTATGTGTGTTAACATGGCACCGGCCCTCCCATCAACATGAGAACGGTGACCTTTTTGCTGACGTGACAATCTATGCAATAAAAATATGAATGATAAGAAAATGCCAGCCGTTATTCAAGTCATTTGATGTTTATTGAATTTGCTCCTGTTGCACTGCCTGACTGTTTGGTGTACAGCGAGCTGGGACAAAAGGGAAAACAGTTGTTGGCAGCGGCAGTCACTAGAAAAGAAATAGCTCCACACAGGTATTACTAATTATTTCTACCATGAGGATTATCGTACTCACGCGCATGATTCAGCCTCACCTCGGCTGACTCTTCCAAGAATACACGTGACTTATTACAATACAATGGTAAAAGGTGATTATTTTAAACGTTCAAGGTGAGCCGTCCATCTGAACTGCCCTCGTTCTGTCTTTGTCAGCCAGGAAGTGAACCATAGTCAGGGCAACTCGTCGCATTGGACACATGGCGCAAATACTAAAGAACACATACGAATCAGTAGATACTTTAAAAAAAAAGGGGGGGGGGCACTTTAGAATACAATCTTTCTACCAATCCTATGCTTGTAATGCCAAACTTGGACAATAACAGAAAGAGAGAAAAGACTATAAAAAATTATAACAAAATGAGAATCCTGAGAAGAATACTCAGCGTATCAAGAAGAGAGAAAATCAGAAATGTTGGAATAGTAGCAGGTCTAGATTTTATTAGAAAACAGCAAGTGACATAGTTCTGCCACCTAACTAGGCTGCCAACTGATAGACGTTAGTTGCAGCTCAACTTCACGGCACAGGGTCACCCCATCATTCTCCGTTCCTGTGCCAGTGAATACCATACAATATGGTCGTCGCCGTTCCATGTGAAAAGCCGAACACACAGCGAGAAGGCAGAGTTCCTGACGATATGAATCCTTAATTAGTGCTTACTCTTGGACAGTGGTTCTCAACCGGTGTGGAAATCCCCCCAAGGATGGAATTTTAGGGTTTCCAAGGGGGAAAAGGGGGGGGGGGGGGGTAATTAAGGTTATTTCAAGATCGCGTTAATACAGGAACCGATTACGTGATATTGTTTTTCCATCCATACTTTACGGTTCTGTACTTCTCGCTCTTCTGAAATTCGGTTTATAACGTAACTAGACCCGCAAATTACGTTTTATGTAGACGTCTAGACTTGTTCTGGTATGTGTTATTTAAGTTAGCTTCCTTTTTTGCGCACACTGTGTAGGGGTAGGTGGAAATTTATAGGGAGGACATACGAACGGGGACGGGGGGGGGGGGGTGACTTTCTGAACATATGGTGAAGGGGTGCATGGGCCAAATAAGGCTCTGAATCACTACTCTAAAAGGATTTGTGTAATCATTACACACTTTACTTTATTTGGCCTTTATCCAGCCAGCTAAAAAAATGTATTTTTCTTGGCGTCAAAACGCCGCGAGTTGCACCAGAATTACTGTAACATATATAGGAATAAATATGAAGCATAATTGTAAAGCAGAAAAATGGGGTTTAAAATTATGTTTCTTAAAGCTATAGAGTAACTATCTACATACATATTTCTTAGGATTTTAAAGCTCTATCACATTCTGAATGGAGTATTATTTGTTGTTATAGATACTTTATAAATTACTAAGACCAGTAAGAAATTATTAATGACTGGTGATGTAAAGTTATAGAAATAGACGATACTCAAGTAATGTTCCTCTGGAGATTGTTTAATATTTATGTCCCCTGAAAGAATGCATTTATGTGGTTTGTTTTTGGTTTATTTTTCTACGCCACAAACTGCATAAACCGAATCATTTAAAAGTGTGGCATTTCAATCAACGATATTTTATCCTGTTATATGCTGTTCGTTACTAAGAAAGTAAACATGATAAATGTTAGTTTATGATTTCTTGCCATATGCATAATAATTATTTGTGTCTGTTATGGTAAATATCGTTAGTAGTAAAGTTGCTGTCATTTCAGTAAGAAATATAAAGAAAGAGGACTACTGTCCCGTAAAAAGACAACTAGAAACATACCAATTATGTTTCGTAGCATTTTCTAAACTCTTCACTCATTTACTATAGTATGTTCCGATTTGAATGCCTTCATTCACGATCAATTATTTTGAAAACTGTCTGTTGAATCGTTATGAAATTTTTCCAGCCGTCTTATATTTACCCCCACCCAAGGAATATGTCTTTTATAGATCCAAAAACAACTTAAAGCATCGAAAGCGGCGACATTTCTTTGATGTTTTGCTGAACAACTAGTGATTTCTCGCTAACAAAGTTATGTTTACAGTAATGGGAATCCTGCCAATTCAGATGACACACAAAGGCGTATCCGGATTCGTATGGGAGTGGGTGCAATGAAAGAAGTAGCTTAAAATCGACAGTATCGGCTGCATTGCACCGGGTTTTTATCCCATATGGCTCAGTTTCTTTCCGCAGCGCGGAAAGCGTCACACAAAGCACGAACTCCGTAGCTCTAGCGACGACCCTCGGGAGTCTAAAAAAATGCACTCGTGAAATGAACGACGCGGCCCGGAATCGAACATACAACCTTCCGAGCCCGAGTCAGACGGCTTGACCACTTCACCACGGAGAATCCCGAGAGGGGTGCAATGTGTAATATTAGTAAAGACAGAGAATTTACAGAGGCACGGGGTAAATAATTTGTAAATTAACAGGAAAGTAGAAGGAATATATTACTTACCTTAGTTTTCATTTCCTTCTTGTTTCTTCAGCTGCTGGTTAATAAAGTGTACACAAGTATTCATGTTAGCTTTTTATATTGAGTTCGTGAAAGCTTCCAAATAGCTGTGCGTTAATGTGCGTATGGAGCGACCAGAAATGATACCGCAATTTAGTCATCATGTTTCCATTTTTAAGGATCTTCTCAGCTGTCTGTGTAGTTTGTTCACACGTACACATGGGTGACAGACCCGCTTTGAGTCTTCGTGAAAGACTGTCTACTCTGCTGTTTACCGTTCAGAGACGGAACATGATTACTTGTTTTGCACTATGAAAATAGTTGTCAGTGTCTCTTTTATATTGAGGCACAAAAAAAAAAAACCAACCACACTAGGTAGGTAGGTAGGTAATTAGGTAGGTAATTAGGTAGGTAGGTAGATAGGTGGGTAGATAGATAGGTAGGTGGGTAGATAGATAGATAGATAGATAGATAGATAGATAGATAGATAGATAGATAGATAGATAGATAGATAGATAGATAGATAGATAGATAGATAGATAGATAGATAGATAGATAGATAGATAGATAGATAGATAGATAGATAGATAGATAGATAGATAGATAGATAGATAGATAGATAGATAGATAGATAGATAGATAGATAGATAGATAGATAGATAGATAGATAGATAGATAGATAGATAGATAGATAGATAGATAGATAGATAGATAGATAGATAGATAGATAGATAGATAGATAGATAGATAGATAGATAGATAGATAGATAGATAGATAGATAGATAGATAGATAGATAGATAGATAGATAGATAGATAGATAGATAGATAGATAGATAGATAGATAGATAGATAGATAGATAGATAGATAGATAGATAGATAGATAGATAGATAGATAGATAGATAGATAGATAGATAGATAGATAGATAGATAGATAGATAGATAGATAGATAGATAGATAGATAGATAGATAGATAGATAGATAGATAGATAGATAGATAGATAGATAGATAGATAGATAGATAGATAGATAGATAGATAGATAGATAGATAGATAGATAGATAGATAGATAGATAGATAGATAGATAGATAGATAGATAGATAGATAGATAGATAGATAGATAGATAGATAGATAGATAGATAGATAGATAGATAGATAGATAGATAGATAGATAGATAGATAGATAGATAGATAGATAGATAGATAGATAGATAGATAGATAGATAGATAGATAGATAGATAGATAGATAGATAGATAGATAGATAGATAGATAGATAGATAGATAGATAGATAGATAGATAGATAGATAGATAGATAGATAGATAGATAGATAGATAGATAGATAGATAGATAGATAGATAGATAGATAGATAGATAGATAGATAGATAGATAGATAGATAGATAGATAGATAGATAGATAGATAGATAGATAGATAGATAGATAGATAGATAGATAGATAGATAGATAGATAGATAGATAGATAGATAGATAGATAGATAGATAGATAGATAGATAGATAGATAGATAGATAGATAGATAGATAGATAGATAGATAGATAGATAGATAGATAGATAGATAGATAGATAGATAGATAGATAGATAGATAGATAGATAGATAGATAGATAGATAGATAGATAGATAGATAGATAGATAGATAGATAGTCGGGAACGGGAACTAAATGGGAATTAAATGAGATGCTCCCCACTAGGGCCTGGGCGAAGCCGGGCCGGGTCGGACAGACAGATAGACAGTCGGGAACTTATATGACTACTTATATGAATTAAATAAGATGCTCTCCACCAGGAGCTGGGAGAAGCCGGGACGGGTTGGACAGACAGACAGACAAGTTGACAGACAGACAGATAGACATATAGATCCACGCCTGGGTCTGGGCGAAGCTGGGCTGGGTCAACTAGTTGTAATATAATTGGCCTTTATCAGGCCAGCCAAAAAAATAGATGAAACTTGGCACGAATTGCCGCGTTTACATCCCAGAATATGAGTGAGAATTGGGGCTTATGCTTACTCTAATATGACTATAAATTAAGAAAATGGGTTAGTAAATTATTGTATAGGGAAATAGAATACACATAGAATTATTTTCTATGAATTTTTAAAAGTATTTTTAATCTAATAATAATTAACTGTCTTTTCTATAGATAATCTGCAAAGTTTTAGATTTATTAAGCAAATATGATTGACATTGCAAATAATTAAAAAAAAATTTATTAAAACCAAGTAGGGTCCCTTTACATATTGTTTAATAGTTATGTCCCCTGTTTACGATAATGTGTGTTCCTTTTGTTTATTTGGTTACGCCACAAACTGCCTAAATTGAATCATTTATAAGTGTGGCAATCATTCACCGCTATGTTATCCTATTATAAGCTGTCCGTAACTAAACAAGTAACCATGAAAAGTATTAGTTTATTATTTCTTACCATATGCATAATAATGATTACTTTTGGGTATGGTAAACATTGTTAGTAGTACAGTTGCTGTCGTTTCAGTAGGAAATATAAAGAAAGGGGACTACTGTCCCGTAGAAACATACCAAATGTGTTTCGTAACATTTTCTAAACACTGCACTCATTTAATTGGATAATGTTCACATGTGACTTTTTCACGTTGATACTCAAAGGAAGACAACTGCATGACTATATATATATATATATATATATATATATATATATATATATATATATATATATATATATATATATATATATATATATATATATATATTCTAAGTATTTTATTTTAAGTTGCATATCCCTTACAGGACGTTGCAGTCAACGCCAGTATTTTTCAGCTGTTGTTGATGTTCTTGCCAAGATTACGCTCTGTAGTTTGCCATTGCTTTCTGAGCGAACGGCTCACATACACCATAAATAACCAACGCGCTGCGATCCGCTGCCGAGTCTAGCGCAGCCGTGTTCCTCACATATACCAGATTACAGAGAAAGTCGTAAACGCCTTCGCCAGGGAGACTGGCACCACATACATAATAATTATTTATTTAGATTATGGTACATATCGTTAGAAATAGAGTTGTTGTCATTTCAGTAGGAAATATAAAGAAAGTCTCATAGAAAAACAACTAGAAACATGCCAAATATGTTTCGTAACATTTTCTAAACACTGCACTCATTTACTTGGCCACTGTTCCCGTGTGGCTTTTTCACGTTGATTTTCAAAGGATTTTCAAAGGACGATAACTGCATGAACATATTTTTTGTTTTATATTACAGCGCTGTAAATATTATTGCTATATTATCTTCATAAGACTAAAGTGAGAGTATTAGCAGTGCTAGATTTAATTAGAAAACAGGAACTGAAATGGTTCGACCACATAACTAGGCTACCAACTGACAGTCCTTAGTCGTTAGTTGTGGTTCCAACTTCACGGCAAAGGTTCACCCTATAATGCTTCGTTCCTGTGCCAGTAAATATCACACAAAAAGCTCCTCATTGTTCCATGTGAAAATTGGAACAGGAAGCTTTTCCGACGAACCATCAGCACGCATAGACATACACGGATAAGACAGTTGCCAGAATTCCAACACAGCAGTCCCCCGCGAAAATGACAGTTATCGCAGATGGAAGCGGCAGTCACTAAAAAAGAAGCAGTTGCACACAGGTATAAATAACTATTTCATTCTACCATGAGGATTATCGTACTCACGCGCATGTTTCAGCCTCACCTCGGCTGACTCTTCCAAAAATACATTCGATTTATTACAATACAATGGTAAAAGGTTAGTTAGTTAGTTAGTCTCCTCACTGCACATCGAACCATTAAGTCCATAAGTGCTCGGATCCCCCTCCCCCCTCCCCTCAGCAAATATCGCAGCGTGTAGCTGCTCACGACACCAGTTCTGTGTTGGTTAATCAATCTTCTTTGGCTTCCTGCGTAGTGTTCTTGTTTGGCAACACCTCTTTTAATTTGTAGTTCTCGCAGTCTGACCATGGTTGTAGATTCACAGTCATCGCTTGGTTCTCGCAACAGTCTTACTTCTCGTAGAGCATTCAGAATGTCAGCCTGGTCCATAGCGCGTCTTTTAAACACTCAAGGTGAGCCGTTCACCTAACTGCCCACGATCTGTCTTTGTCAGCCAGGAAGTGAACCACAGTCAGGGCAACTCATCGCATTGGACAAACGGCACAGATACTAAAGAAAACACACGAATCAGTAGATACATTTAAATAAAAAAAAGCACCATACAACACAATCTTTCTACCAACTCCATGCTTCCAACGCCAAACCTGGGCAATGACAGAAAGCAAGAAAAGAATATAAAAATTATAACAAAATGAGGATCCTAAGAAGAATACTCAGCGTATCAAGAAGAGATAACATCAGAAATGTTGGAATATTCCAATTCCAACTCCAATTTTTCAAAACAAAAATTCCAAATTCGGCCTCGTTCAACCTGCTTCCGCAGCTGCGGTTATTGTTGAGGTCCGTGGTGTTTGTGGGTTCATTCACCCTAATTCTTGTCTTGTGCGCTCTTACGAGTAAGTCCTATCTCGGACTGGTTATGTGTCTGTGACGTCAGCAACGAGATTGGTCGGCGGCTGTCCTTTGTGCATGTTTCCTCTTGTGGTTTTCTTTGTTGTTGCAGGCTCCTGGCTCGTCTGGCTTGCCTGGTTGCAGTCATTAAAAGGACTTTTTATTAGGTATTTTTGCCTTCTCTTTTGTGAATTGCCTGTAGAAGCTTTTCGATGTGATATGCCACCTTGCGCCTTCTTTCACTCCCCTTCTCGCGTTTGAGTTCTTGCTGTCTTTCGATTGCTTCCTCCGTGGTCAGCCATGGGACGATTTCTCCGTCATATATATAGTATTGCCATGGATGTTCGTCATCCTCGTTTTTTAAATCTTTTACTGTGGCGGTACGGCGGGGCATTGGTTTCTCCTTGAGTTTCTTGTACTTCTTTTCTTTTTCTTCATTGCGCCTTCTGAATTCTTCGCACTTGAGTTCGTATTTCCTCTTTATCTTTGCGTTTTCTTCATCGGTAAATACTGGCGGTATCGGGGCGTCCTCTATGCCGTCGTCAGGGTGCTCATCTCGGTTTTCTTCGGATGTTTGGTGGGATATTGGCTTCCATTTGAATGTCTCGGGCGTCGTGGTTGGGCTGCTGGCTTTCGCTTGCGGTTCAGGCTCGGTCTCTTGGTTTTCATCCTGCGATTTCTCTGTGATTTCTTGTATGGTTTCTGCTGGTTTGTTTTGGAGAAGTTCCATTTCAGCTTTCTGTAGTTCTCGCTCTGATTTAATGGTTTCTAGGATTTATTCGTTCACCTTCTTTATCCGTGCCATGTGTTCCACTTCTTGCTTGATGTTTTGACGGATCTTCTTTATTTCAGCCAGCAGTTTCTCATTGTCGCTGGTTGTTGTCGGCGTCAGCAGTGCCTTGACTTCCTTCTTCAGCTCGTCTATTTGCTTTTGCAGGTGATCTTTTTCCGCTTGTCAGATGCCCGTGGCTGTCTCGCATCTCCGCATTGCTTCGTTGTATGGTGTCTTGGTGTTGATGGCGAGCTTTAACACGTCTCTGTGTCGTTGCAGGTACGGACAGCCCAGGTATCTTGCTCCATGTTTGGCCAGGCAGTTGGCGCACTTTCTTTTGTTGTTAGGTGCTCGGAAGTCCGTGTCCAGCTTGGCCAGCGACACTCCTTGAAGGCATGGTGATCGGCGCAGTAACGGCAGATTTCCGTCTTACTGCGACATATTGCTCTGCTGTGACCGGCCCTCTGGCATCTGGAACATTGGTTGACTCTAGGGATGAATCTCTCTGGCTGCTGCATTCTCTTGTTGATTGATACTGTTATCGGCATCTCGCTGCCCTCTGTCGTCACCACCGCCAAGGTTGTAGGAATCTTGGAGTAGGTGAGTCAGTGTTTCCGACTCTATAGTGTCTTTCTCCTCTCCCTGCGTCTCAGTAGGTTTGTCTCTTGTTTGTAGTAGGTTGTCGTCTTCCTTCCTCGTGGTAGCTTCGTTAAAGGATGCTTGAGGTTCTTGTTTTTTGTTTACTGCAGCTCGCCGGTGAGTTCACTCCGCTCGTCTTCTTGTCGGCTACCACGCTGCACATCTTGGATACCGCGTGTTTCTTGGTGTTCTTGCGACGTGCTATTTCCCCCCGTATCAGGCTGCTTGACTTCTCGCAAATGCGAATGATGACATACAAACGATGTTGGAATATTAGTAGCTCTAGCTTTTATTAGAAAACAGCAAGTGACATGGCTCTGCCACATAACTAGGCTACCAACTGATAGTCGTTAGTTGCAGTTCCAACTTTACGGCAAAGGGTCACCCCATAATTCTCCGTTCCTGTGCCAGTGAATAACACACAATATGCTCGTCACCGATCCATGTGAAAAGTGGAACACACAGCTGTCCCGACAAACCAACAGCACGTACAGGCATACACGGACAAGGCGGCTGTAAGAGAGTGCCATGGAGATAAGGACCTGAGATATTCCGGGAAAGCAGAGTTTCTGACGATATGAATTCTTAATTAGTGCTTACTCTAGGACAGTGGGGGGGGGGGGGGGAAGAGAGAAAGGGGATTAAGATCATTTCAAGATAGCGTTAATACAATAACCTATTACTTGGTATTGTTTTTCCATCCATACTTTACGGTTTTGTACTTCTCGCCTTTCTGAAATTCTGTTTATAACGTAAATATACCCAAAATCACGATTTATGTAGACGTCTAGACTTGTTCTGGTATGTGTTATTTAATTTAGCTTCTTTGTTTTTACGCATACTGTGTATCGGACGCGGGATATCATGCTTGTGATCGAGCAGTTTTCCGGAGGGTTGTTACGGGAAGGAGGTTCTGCAAAGGACAAACTACTGAATGAATGAATGAATGAATGAATGAATGAATGAATGAATGAATGTGTAGGGACAGGGGGAATTTATAGGGAGGACATACGAAAGGGAGGGGAGATGACTTTCTGAACATCTTCTTCCTATTCTGCGTTCATCCAGAGTTTATTTATTTATTTATTTTTTTACGTGATTGCGTTGTGACTGTTTATAGCAGAGCTGCGTTCTTGCGCCATTAGGCCGACACATCCATTAGGAAGTTTGACTCTCACTGTTGTGGTGTTATCCCCCATCCCAACTGGCCCATTTAGAACAGCCAAACACATCCTGGTCAGCACTCAAGGGAAGGCAGGGACAGACCATGGGAATTCCCCGCCATCCAAGGAGGCTTCCATACTTGCAGAGCCATCACACAGCGCTCTGGTACTGGGCTGACCCAATGAATCATCACGTCCTGCACATGGCTGCTTAGCCTCACTTCCGTATATTGGGCTTTCCGTGCCAGAAGAATGCAGTCTGCAGATGACATCCACTCAGTGAGCTCTCGATTCGGACTTTCCACGTAATGGATTTGCTATCCAAGCAATATTCCATTTCGTGCCACTAGGACACTTTATCCACCTTTTATTAAGCACACACAGTGAGCTTTCGCTTCGGACTTTCTACGTAATGGATTTGCCAAAAACTACTTTCCATCTGCTTTTAAAATTGCTAAAGTGTTTCCGCTAATTAAAAATGGCTCAATCGATAATAGCGTTTTGGGTAATTATAGACCTATTTCCTTATTATCGTCGCTATCAAAACCACTAGAAAAACACATTCATAAAATAACGTTACACCATTTAATTAACAACGATCTAATAATTAACAGTCAATCTGGGTTTCGACCTAAATATTCTTGCCATAGTGCTCTAACAAAAATGACCGATAACTGGCACTTAAACATCAACAACGGTAGAATTTGTGGAGCGGTGTTTGTAGACTTTAAAAAAGCTTTTGATATTGTAGATCACGATATTTTAATTAGAAAACTAAAGCAAATGAAGACAAGCACCAACATGGTGAACATAATTACGTCATTTCTATTCGACAGGCAACAAGTCGTGTCCTTCAACAACTGTCTATCAAGACCCACACAGCTTAATATTGGTGTGCCTCAGGGCTCAATACTAGGTCCGCTGCTTTTTGCAGTTTATATTAATGATCTTCCTTTATATATCAATACAACTTGTGATCTATTTGCTGACGACTGTACTATATATACTAGTCAAGAAAACCGTAGTGAATTAGAGAATTCTTTACAAAAGGAACTTGATAATCTTACTAGATGGAGCAATGAAAACCGCATGCAAATTAACATCGGCAAAACCAAATCCATGCTAATAACGACCAGACAAAAACTACAGACACTAGCCATAACTGGATCACCGCTCGAACTCCGCATGGGCACGTTACCTATAGTTAATGTGACTGAACATAAAACACTAGGGCTCTTAATAGACAGCCATTTGAACTGGAGCTCTCATGTTCACGCTCTTACCAAGAAAATAGCACAAAAAGTTTACCAACTTGCTAAAATTCAGCACTTCCTGGACGAAAGCACACGAAAAATATTCTATACATGCTATATCCAATCACATCTCGATTATTGTTCCTCAGTTTGGGATGGTTGCCCTAAATCTAATTTAAAACGACTATGTTCTCTACAAAACCGCGCTATTCGTCTGGTTTCTGGCATAAAGCACGTTGAAAGTAATAATTTGTACAGTCATCTAAGACTTCTACCACTACAAAAGCGCTTCCTTTTCAACAAAGCCAAATTAGTGAATAAAATTATATCTCAAAATACCCCAGAGTATCTTCTGCCGCTGATTCAATCTAATGCAATGAACAGCAAGCGCCTAAATTTGTTACACGTCTCAAAGCCTAGATTGGACCTATACAAAACATGTTTTGCCTATTCTGGTGCTCACTTATGGAATCATCTGCCTCCAGATCTGAAAACTCCAATGAGTCCCTACACATTTAACCGAAAACTCTTTCAATACTTAATCCATACCGACTATATGCCACCATAATTCATTTACTGGTATAATTGTTCAGTATAATTGTTCATTATAATTGTTCACTATATATGTGTGTGCGTGTGGGAGCGAGAGAGAGAGAGAGAGAGAGAGAGAGAGAGAGAGAGAGAGAGAGAGAGAGAGTGTGTGTGTCAGAGAGAGGGAGAGAGTGAATGCGTGTGTGCATGCGTGTGTGTGGAGAGAGTGATTGAGCGAGAAATGGTGGGGGAATGTGTCAGTGCATGCATTCGTACGTGTATGTGTGAGAGTGAGTGAGGGAGTGTGTGCGTGCGTGCATGCGTTCATGTGTACGTGTATGTGTGAGAGAGTGTGATTGAGAGAGTGAGTGTGTGTGTGTGTGTGTGTGTGTGTGTGTGTGTGAGGATTGTGTGTTAGAGAGTGAGACAGTGGGAGAGTTGATGTGTTAGTGTGTGTGTGTGTGTGTGAGCGCGCGCATGCGTGTGACTGTGTGTATATGAAAGAATACAGAGAGAGAGAGAGAGAGAGAGAGAGAGAGAGAGAGAGAGAGAGAGAGAGAGAGAGAGAGAGAGAGCTGAGCAGATGCATGTCATGTAACACGCATGTTATGTAACACGCATGTTATGTAACACGCGAATCCATATGTTTGTGTATTCTCATCTGTCATATTATAAGTTAAATGCCATTTGATTTTATCATGTATAATCTAAACTTATGTTCATTACTGTAGTTTGAGTGAGAGAGTGAGTGAGTGTGAATGAGAGACAGAATGAGTGAGAGTGAATGAGTGAGCGTGAGAGTGAATGAGTGAGAGTGAATGAGTGAGCGTGAGAGTAAATGAGTGAGCGTGAGAGTGAATGAGTGAGCGGGAGAGTGAATGATTGAGCGTGAGAGTGAATGAGTGAGCGGGAGCGTGAATGAGTGAGAGTGAATGAGTGAGCGTGAGGGTGAATGAGTGAGCGGGAGAGTGAATGAGTGAGCGTGAGAGCGAATGAGTGAGCGGGAGAGTGAATGAGTGAGAGTGTCTGTGTGTGTGAGTGAATGAGTGAGAGTGAATGAGTGAGCGTGAGAGTGAATGAGTGAGCGTGAGAGTGAATGAGTGAGCGGGAGAGTGAATGAGTGAGCGGGAGAGTGAATGAGTGAGCGGGAGAGTGAATGAGTGAGCGGGAGAGTGAATGAGTGAGCGGGAGAGTGAATGAGTGAGCGTGAGAGTGAGCGGGAGAGTGAATGAGTGAGCGTGAGCGTGAATGAGTGAGCGTGAGAGTAAATGAGTGAGCGGCAGAGTGAATGATTGAGCGGGACAGTGAATGAGTTAGCGTGAGAGTGAATGAGTGAGAGTTTCTGTGTGTGTGAGCGTACGCATGCGTGTGAGTGTGTGTATATGAAAGAATACAGAGAGAGAGAGAGAGAGAGAGAGAGAGAGAGAGAGAGAGAGAGAGAGAGAGAGAGCTGAGCAGATGCATGTCATGTAACACGCATGTTATGTAACACGCGAATCCATATGTTTGTGTATTCTCATCTGTCATATTATAAGTTAAATACCATTTGATTTTATCATGTATAATCTAAACTTATGTTCATTACTGTAGTTTGAGTGAGAGAGTGAGTGAGTGTGAATGAGAGACAGAATGAGTGAGCGTTAGAGTGAATGCGTGAGAGTGAATGAGTGAGCGTGAGAGTGAATGAGTGAGCGTGAGAGTGAATGAGTGAGCGTGAGAGTGAATGAGTGAGCGGGAGAGTGAATGATTGAGCATGAGAGTGAATGAGTGAGCGGGAGAGTGAATGAGTGAGCGGGAGAGTGAATGAGTGAGCGTGAGAGTGAATGAGTGAGTGTGAGGGTGAATGAGTGAGCGGGAGAGTGAATGAGTGAGCGTGAGAGCGAATGAGTGAGCTGGAGAGTGAATGAGTGAGAGTGTCTGTGTGTGGGAGTGAATGAGTGTGAGTGAATGAGTGAGAGTGAATGAGTGAGTGTGAGAGTGAATGAGTGAGCGTGAGAGTGAATGAGTGAGCGGGAGAGTGAATGAGTGAGCGGGAGAGTGAATTAGTGAGAGTGAATGAGTGAGCGGGAGAGTGAATGAGTGAGAGTGAATGAGTGAGCGTGAGAGTGAATGAGTGAGCGTGAGAGTGATTGAGTGAGCGTGAGAGTGAATGAGTGAGAGTGAATGAGTGAGCGTGAGAAGGAATGAGTGAGCGTGAGAGTGAATGAGTGAGCGTGAGAGTGAATCAGTGAGCGGGAGAGTGAATGATTGAGCGTGAGAGTGAATGAGTGAGCGTGAGAGTGAATGAGTGAGCGGCAGAGTGAATGAGTGAGCGGGACAGTGAATGAGTGAGCGTGAGAGTGAATGAGTGAGAGTGAATGAGTGAGCGGGAGAGTGAATGATTGAACGGGAGAGTGAATGAGTGAGCGGGAGAGTGAATGAGTGAGCGGGAGAGTGAATGAGTGAGCGGGAGAGACAGAATGAGTGAGCGTGAGAGTGAATGAGTGAGCGGGAGAGTGAATGAGTGAGCGGGAGAGTGAATGAGTGAGCGGGAGAGTGAATGAGTGAGCGGGAGAGTGAATGAGTGAGAGTGTGTGTGTGTGAGTGAATGAGTGAGAGTGAGAGTGAATGAGAGAGAGAGAGAGAGAGAGAGAGAGTGTGTGTGTGTGTGTGGTGTGTGTGTGTGTGTGGGACGCGCTGGCATCACTACTTTTACGTCACATACTTTTTATGTACACATTTTTCTCCATGTTTAGCCTTGTTTATGTTTACAACATTCATTTCACAATGTTTATTTTTCTTCCTATATAAATGTATAATGCTCTTGATGAACGAAAGACGAGTGATTGGAAGGGCCGAATGTAAGACGGGCCTGCGCGCCCAATTTGTGACCCTAATAAAGTTGATTTGATTTAGTTGATTTATTTTGCTACTTTCTGAACATATGATGAAGGGTTGCATGGGCCAAAAAAAAAAAAGGCTCTGAACCACTACTCTGGGATGATTTGTGTAACTATTACACATTTTACTTTATTTGGCCTTTATCCAACCAGCTCACAAATGCATTTTGCTTTTCTTTTTTTTCTTTTTTTTTTGTGGGGGGGGGGGGGGTTTACCCCAGACAATCTGGTTCCCCCGGCTCCCCTATTTATTTTTTGTCTGGACCCTTACTCTCACTGTGGGCCATTGCCCACAGTGGTCCACCAGGCCCACATCTAATGTGAAGAGGTTTGATCATCCCGGCCTCCGACCAGACCAGGCTTCTCGGCCTTTTGGCTAAGATCAAAGTGTAGTTCCTGCACTTGATCTTGCCAGGGGCCGGGATGATCACCCAACACAAACAACACACAGGGACACGGGACCTAGTGGGGCGGCTCTGGCCCCTCTGGGAACCGTGAGTCCTTCAAAAAAAAAAAAAAAAAGATAAAGCGAATAATTGGTCGGTAGCGAATGTGACTGGTAAGGCCAATTCGCGCTGTAAATGTTCGTTCACAGTGGGTGCATGTGAACACGTGGTTATTTCCACCATCATGCGCCATGTTACGTCTCACACGCTCGGTGTGTGACTTATCTGCAATAATTTTCTCCTTTGTCTTTATTCCATTTCTGATAGTTGCCCTCCATGCAACACGTTCAGCGGCGACTTGCTCCCAATGTGCATTATTAATGCCTGTATCAATCATGCCCCGCTTACACACATCTTTGTATCCTAGTAGAGGCCGACCCTGAGGTCTCTTACCCATCTGTAATTCACCAAAAAAGATGTCCTTTGGTATTCTACCATCATCCATCCTCCTAAGATGTCCTATCCATCTAAGTCTACGAAGACTGAGCATGGAATAAACCGTCACACAACCTGATCTTTCCAATACTTCAGTATTTGTGATTTTGTCTTGCCACTTAATACCAAGAATTCTTCGCAGACACCGCATATGAAAGCTGTTTAAACGTTTCTCTTGATGTGAGTAAGTTGTCCAGGTTTCACTGCCATAAAGAAGAGTACTAAGGACACAGGCTTGATAGACAAGGACTTTTGTTTTGACAGTAAGCTTCCTATTCTCCCAGACTCTTTTTCTTAGCCTGTTCATTGTTGTTGCTGCCTTACAAATCCGGATGTTGATTTCCTGATCTAGGGATAATTTGCTATTTACCACTGATCCTAGATATGTAAAATGGTTTACCATCTCTAATTCGGCGTCGTCAATAAAGATTGATGGCATCCCACGTGCACCTTGTGACATAATCTGTGTCTTCTTTATGCTAATTGTCAAACCAAATTCGGAACAAGCATTGGAGAATGCAGATGGTAGACATTGTAATTCTTCCTCAGAGTGGGTCGTAACTGCAGCATCATCTGCAAAAAGCAACTCTCTGATCAGTACCCTCCTAATTTTGGTCTTTGCCTTCAATCTCTGAGCCTCTCCATAGCACAAAGCCTGGGCTAAAATATAAAGATCATGTGTTCCCCATGCAGCATGATCTCTCTCTCGGCCTGCCTAGTTCACTCTAGAGGAAAGGTAACACCTCTACATCTGGAACAAGACAAGCTGCAGAAGCTGCAAGATCAGCAAACCAATGCTATAACTGTCCGCCTGTCGGAGCTTCGATCCTAGACCAGTTGCCAACCAAGGCTTAGGGCCTGGTCTGCCCTGCAATGACATATTGTCTTTAGGTTGCATTTCATCGCACCAGGGTAATTCTTGTACCCTCCCAATTGTGCTCTTCCGCCCGAAGCCGTAGGCACAATGTGGGGTGTCGGGTTTCGTAAGCGCCGCCCAACGCTCGGCGCTAACAGAAAGCAGGTAGTACCGTCTACTGTTATACGGTAGCTCAGTCATATCTGACTAAAACCTGACACCAAAACACGTAACATGTAGAAAATGACTACAGGCTATCTTCTTCTTCTTTCGTTCGCTTGAAATATGTCTATATCTGCAATGTCGTCTCTTGCATGAATTGAACTGTTTTTTTCAGTTCACACAGTGGTCCATAGAGTTTATCTTCCACTGTCGTCTCTCTAGGCCAGAAGGTTTGCCTAGATATGTTATATTTTGGGCAGTCTTGGAGTATGTGCTCTGCTGTCTGCGACGCCAATCCACATGTGCACATGGCTGTTTCACCAATCTTGAATTTTGTATACATGTGGTTGCGTAATCTATTGTGTCCTGTTCTGAGGCGCAGAATAATGACTTGTTCTGGTCTGTCCATAATGTGGTAGTCATCTTGAGCAGGTTTTGGTGGCTTTCTGACTGATTTGATCATTCTTTTCTTTTGGTGGTATGTAACGGGCACATCAGGCTGTTCCTCTTTGGCTCCTTCCTTAGCCAATTGATCAGCTCTGTCGTTTCCGGGTACTCCACAGTGGGATGGTATCCACTGTATGGTGACTTTATGCTGACTGCTAAGTTCAGAAAGTAGTGTCCTTAGTACTGGCAATTTCCCAGAGAGGAGCGCCTCGAGTACTGATTTTGCATCTGTTAATAGCACCACAGGTTGTGTACCATTGCTGTTATTTAGTAATTTCTCTGTTGCTATCTTGATTGCCTCAATTTCGGCATCATAGTTATGGCAGTACTTTCCTGTCGGTACTCTGGCTGTGTCCCTAGTATTATTTGGGTATTCTATGTACACTCCCGCTCCTCCATTTCGAACAGCATTTTGTGCTGACCCATCTGTGTAGACTCGGATCCAGAGGTCCTGTGGGTATTCTTCATCAAGGAAGCTGAGAGTGGCTGTTCTGCGCTGCACACTGTTCTGTTCTTCCTTGTCAAATATTCCTCTCACTTTTGTCTGGATTTGTAACGATAGTCTATGCTCATCTTTCCATGGAGTTCGCTCTGGAATAGTTGTTAGGGGGATACCAACTGTGGGCAGATCAGTGGTTTCTCTGCAGAGTCGTTTGGCCTGGTGGATAAAACTACTTCTTTTCAACCGCCCCATAGCTAGGTTTTCAAATCTGTTCTTCATAGGGTGGCCTGGCAAGCTGAGGAACTTTTCTGCTTGTATTAGCGTTTTCGTATCTCTGCGCTCACTCAGTGCCTGTGTCCTCCCCATCTTCTCCATTTCCACTATAGGGGTTGATCTCATCCCTCCTGTGGTGACTCTAAGTGCTTGATTTTGCACCTTGTCCAGCTCTTGTAGTGTGGTATTTGATGCTGAACACCACGCAGTTGACCCATATTCCAGGTGTGGTCGTATGCTCTGTTGGTAAACTTTGCTAAGTATTTTCGTACTGGCTCCCCATGTGGTTCCACTTAGCTTTCTCAGGATGGCTATTTTCCTTCTGGCTTTTGCTACTGCTTTGTTGATGTGCTTTCTCCATGTCAGCTTGCCATCAAATGTTACTCCAAGGTATGTTGGTTCTTTATCTTCTCTTAGGGGTGTTCCATTTATCTGGATGATCCCTGCCTTTTGTTTTGGAGAGAGGGTAAATAGGGTGGTGCTGCACTTGTCAGTGTTTATGCTGACACACCATCTATTTGCCCATGCAGCAAATGTATCTACAGCTCTTTGTAGCAATCTGATGGCCACTGATACATATTCATTTGTGCTCCATAGAACCAGGTCATCGGCGTACATTGCCGCTTTAATTCCATGCGGTAGGTGAGCAACAAGATCATTGATGAAGATTAGAAAAAGTGTGGGGGACAAGACTCCGCCCTGGGGGACACCGTGACGCAGTAGTACTTTCTTGCTCTTGAGTCCGTCTATCTGTACTCGGGCTCTTCTGTTGTGCAAGTATGCTTTCACCCATTTGTACATTCTTCCATTGACTTTGCAGTTTCTCAGTTTCTTCATCAGACCTTCTTTCCAGACTTTGTCAAAGGCTTTCTTCAGATCTATCCATGCCGCAAGCACCAGCTTCTTCTCTTGGAATGCATCCTCAATTTCTTGAGAGAGGTAGGTTGTCTGATCTTCCGTAGAGTAGCACTGCCTAAAGCCAGCCTGCTGTGGCACAAGGATGTTTTTAATTTCAATGTACCACTGCAGTCTGTGATTGATGATGCGCTCCAGTGTTTTGCAGAGACAGCTGGTGAGGCTAATTGGTCTGTAGCTAGAGGCAATGGAACCATCTTTCCCTGATTTTAGGAGGGGTATCATGATTGCTTCTCTCCAGGCTTGTGGAACACTGCCTAAGGTCCAGCTGTTATTGAAGATCTGCAACAGCTTTGTTTTGGCCTCTGTTCCTAGGTTCCTGATCATTTCATTGGAGATACCATCAGCTCCTGGTAACTTTCTCATTTTCAGTTTTGATATGGCTAGCTCCAGTTCGCTGATTGTGATGGGTGCCTCCAGAACCTCATGTACTATTTCCTTCTGTCCTGTATGTTGTCGTTTCTCTCGAATCTCTTCTTGTTTCTCTGGACTAATTTTGATATTGCTATCTTGTGCGAACGAGTCCGCAAAATGGTCAGCTGCTTGCTTTCTTGTTAAGATTTTTCCATCTTTATGTAGTGCAATTTTTGAGTTTCTCACTGTGCCCTCGTCATTAAGCTGTTTTATTAGCTTCCACAATTTCCTTGTGTCTCTTTCAAAGTTCAGAGACTCCGTTTTCTCCTGCCAGCTTTTCCGTCTAGCCTGCAGCTTGGCCCTTTGAAATTTGGCTTTTGCATGCTGGAATTTATTGTGGTGCTCTTGGCTGGGTGTGGCCTCTGCTTGCTTTCTACACACTTCAACATCATTATGCAACTGTTCCAGTTCACTACTACAGTAGGGTTTATATTGTTTACGGGCTCCTCTTGGTACTGTTTCTCGCGCTGCCTGTAGTATGCATTTCCCAAACTCTTCAACTGCTTTATTTATGTCTTTCTCAGTGTTCAGATTTCTAACCAGTATGCTGGTGCGATGCTTGTACATTGCCCAGTCTGCTTTCTTGTAGTTCCACCTCGAGAGGGTGCTGCTTTCACTTACAAGCTCATTTTCTACGGTTAGAAAGACTGGCCGATGGTCACTGCCACCAAGTTGTTTCCCAACAGTTCGTGTAATGTTCCACTCCAGGTCTGGTGAATGAAAAGCCAGGTCAGGTGTAGTTGTAGAGTGCCATGATCTCAAGTAGAAAGTATGTGGGTCGGACGGCTTGTTAATCAACATGAATCTGTTCTCATCCTGCCAGTCTTCCAGTCTCTCTCCTCTCTGGTCCATGTGATCATAGCCCCAGCTCTGCGAGTGGCTGTTGAAATCGCCACACACAATCATTTTTTCTTTTAGTGGTAGAGTGTCCAGTGCCTGTGGGCGGTCACTTGGACAGTAGTAATTGATTAGATGTAGATCTGTATTACCTGTCTTAAGTTTAAGTGTCTGATACTCAGCCCCTTCCATGTAGACTTTGATTTGGGAAGCCATGATGTTATTTCTTACAAGGGTCAGTATCCCACCTTTTCGCCTGTTCTTTCGGTCAGATCGGTAACACTGGTAGCCTCTGATTTTGAAGGCTATATTTTCATTGAGGTGAGTTTCTTGCAAGCAACATATGCTTACTTTTTCTTGGTCCAAGATTTTTCCTAATTCTATTTTTTTGTTGCTGACTCCCTCCGCATTCCAGTGCATTATTTTAAGTCTTAGTTTAGTATGGCCAGTCGTCCTATTCTCATGTCCCCTGGCTCCACAGGACATCTGAGAAGGACCTCCAGTAGTTGGGGTTGGACCCTTTCGAGACATAGGGCCCGGCACTGCACCTGCCTGGGGGTCCAAAGCAGGGCGAGCACCATAACGATTAGCAGTAGTCGACATATTCCATTTTGCGTGATTGCGTGGCATCCTGATTTCTGTGGTGCGCCTCTTGGCTGGTTGCCTCCGTCTTCAGCACCTTTCTTTGCTAGAGCAGACTGTGGTCTCACTCGAGTGTAGATGTGTACGCGCGCACACACCTGTCTGCGCATGCATGTACGTGCATACACATCTAGAGCATACTGGTTATTTTCCGGCGCCATAGACTCGCCGTCGCCCCTTCTCCTGTTAGTTTAAACAGGTCCGCCACGTGAAGGCCAGGAGTTGGACTTTTGCTGCATAGGTTATGTATTCACGAGCCATTGAGGTATTTGAGCAATGTTGGGCGCTCACCCCAACACCGCGCCTCGGCTACATACAGCAACATTTGGAACCCTACAGGCTATCTATTTGTCTTGCGTTTGACTGAATAACAGTGCAACATTTGATCGGCTGTGTCCACGTCACTCTTTGTGTGATTATAGTCAAGGATCATCAATGGTTCAATGATGATCAATCAATAAAAAGACACAGATTATGGTCGTCACTAGGAAGGACGAAATACCACAATGTAATATACAAGTAAATGGGAATATTCTTCAACAAGTGAGCAGGTACAATTATCTCGGAACAGTAATAACATCTGATGGGAGATGCCTTGAAGAGATTAGAACAAGAATCGCCATGGCAAAAGTAGCCTTTAGCAAGATGAAAAACATACTGACCAATAAAAAGATGTCAATTGAAACGAGAAAAAGAGTGTTGAGATGCTACATAGAACCTGTACTTTTATATGGATGTGAAGCTTGGACAATGAGCAGCCAGGCTGAAAAACATCTGATGGCTGTAGAAATGTGGTTTCTGAGGAAAATGCAAAGAATACCATGGACAGCCAGAAAGACCAATGAACAAGTCCTTCAAGAAACAAATGAAGATCGTAAACTGATCAGAGACATTAGACGTAGACAGTCACAATTATTTGGGCATGTTATGAGAAGAAATGATTTGGAGAACTTGGTGACAACTGGTAAGATCGAGGGGAACAGACCAAGGGGAAGACCTAGAAACAAGTATCTGGATGGCTTGGCCTTGTGGCATGGTCGAGACAGAAACACGGAACTGATCCACGACTCTGTTGATCGAGTGAGATGGCAGAACATGACCGCCCACGCTTACCGGCATGGCACATGATGGATGGATGGATCATCAATGGTTGATTGGAATCAGAACTTTGATCCACATCTGGCTGATCATGCATTGTGCTAAGAAGTACAACTTTTCCTTTCTTTGGACAATATGAAGTCAGTGCTGCACCATCAATGAAAGCAAACTTTGTGGAGAATTGAAATAGGAAGTTCAACTCTGTCCCCCCCCCCCCCCCCCCCGTAATATTCCTAAAATTGTAAGCTTTCTTCCCTTCAATACCTGTCCCGATTTCAAGCTTGTAAAAAAATTTGTCACAAGTTATATTCTTTCCACTATTTTCTAAGCCTTTCACCATGTCCAGTACAACTCTTTCTCCTTTGTTTTTTTCTTCTTGTGGTTGCCCAGGTTCTCTGCCGGTGTAAACTTGCATAAAGGAAACATATAAAGTATCACTATCACAACAGCACCAAATTTGTATGCCATATTTGCCAGGTTTTGAGGGAATATATTGCCTCGGGTTACGTACGAAGGAGAGAGAGAGAGAGAGGGAGAGAGAAAGAGAGGAGAGAGAGAGAGAGAGAGAGAGAGAGAGAGAGAGAGAGAGAGAGAGAGAGAGAGAGGGGGGATTTATGTTGGTGATAAACGATCGCGTACTGTACAAACGAAGGCCAAGCAGTACGGATATCGCGTAGCGCCAGCTTAGTAGCCGAGTTTTGCACGCGCGCGCAGCCTCGTTTTCATTGTCCTTACTACAAAGCAGTAAAAGATTTCTTGGCAGTGGCACTGTGTTCAGTTTATCTCTTTCATTATTTTCCTTGTTAACCCCATCAATTATAAATTCGAAGAACGGTAGTGGTACTGCTTGGAAGCAGAAACGTATAACAGTGGAGGTAAAGAAGGAAATAATTATGAAACATGATAATGGCGTTCGTGTGTGTGACATCGCTAATGCGGACAGCATGGAAAAATCAGCTATCTCCACCATCATAATGAATAACGAGTTACTTAAATCAGTCGATGTGGTTAAAGGCGTAACTAAGCTGCAGAAGCAAAGACTCAAATCTTAGAGAAAGTTGACAATCTTCTCTTGATCTGGATCAATGAAAAGCTACTTGCAGGAGACAGTGATAGTGAGGCAATAATATGTGAAAAGGCGAAACTGTTGCAGGGTGATTTATTTTCGAAACTGTTTGGTACAAGTGCTGTGACTGACGATTTTAAAGCCAGCAGAGGCTGGTTTGAAAAGTTGTGTTTAAAAAAAAAAAGTGGCATTCATAGTGTAATTAGGCACGGAGAGGCTGCAAGTTCTAAAGAGAAAGAAGCAGAAGCGTTCAAGGTGGAATTTGATAAGTTTATCAAAGAGGAAGACTACGCTTCACAACAAGTCTTTAATTGCGATGAAACAAGCCTCTTCTGGAAGAAAATGCCAAAGAGGACATTTACCACCCAGAAGGAGAAAGCACTGCCGGGGCACAAACAAATGAAGGACAGGCTAACTCTGCTGTTCTGTGTCAATGTAGTGGATGAGATTGTGTCCTTGGGAAAAAATATAGGCCTGGAAGTCGATGGTAATGACTTGGAGGAACTGATGGAGGACCACAGTGGAGAGCTCACTACAGATGAGTTTGTGGATCTTCAGAGTGAACAGCTAAAGACATTAAAGGAGGAGCAGTCGTCCGATGATGAGGAATCAGTGACCATTTCAACTGCCAGGATAAAGAACTGTGCAGCAAGTGGGCAGACGTCGAAGACTTCATTGTGAACCATCATCCAAACTTGATGCTAACAGGGCAGTAAACCTGATGAATGATAACTCGATGGCCCACTTCCCAAAGATTCTCCAGCAAAGGAAGTGACAAATGTTCCTTGATAGTTTCTTGGTACAGAAAAATTTCTAGTTGGCTGCCAAGAAACAGCGACAAGAAATTCCACAAACTAATAATTCAGAATAGCAAAGAAAGTGACAAATTTCCCATGATCGTTTTCTTGGAAAGAAAAATAGACTAAATCTTTTTGTATTTTACATTTAATTTAATTGGTTGTTTTCTTTCTCTTTATTTAATACGTGACATACACGTATTCTTTGAATTTTGTTAGATGTTAATAAATAAGAACGATTCTTTCATCTTGAAACGGATTGTCTCTATTTCATTTCAATGTTTCGGGTTACGAACGTTACCGGTTACGAACCGAGTTCTCAAACAAATTAAGTTTGTAACCCGAGGTACCACTGTAATCAAGTTTAATATAATTAATACTGCGAATATGCTTATTTTCTATAGAAAATATATTGGGGTCCAGTCGGACCACACCAGTAAGACACTGGTAAGACACTGGTACCAGGACTTCCGGTCCCCAATATGGCGGATAGGCATTTTAACCGTTAAGCCTCTGGAGTGTTTATGCTTCTGGCTACGGTTTGCAGTCGCATTTTCCTCATGTTGGACTGGTAGTGCATGGTTCCGTCGCCCTGCTACCGAGTTGAGTCTGTGGCGCAACATTGTGAGCTGTGAATTTCATTTGGAAGATTTTTACATCTGTCCTCGGTTCTTGTAGCGCGAACTCATGAACTGCATGTTCGGAACGATGGCGGTCGGCCTTTCGCTTGGAATTGACTGGATTGCCTTTTCGGTTCACGAGTGCATTTTTCTCGGAGACTCCTGGGGTTTGTCGCTGGAGCTACGGCGCTCATGCTTTGTGCAATGCTTTCAGCGGGCCGCCCTGCCGAAAAGGGCCGAGCCATATAGGATAAATCCCGGGGCAATGAAGTCGATCCTCTCGACTTTTAACTTTTAATGCAATAATGTGTGGCTGCTTGTTATCTAGTGACTGCCGCTTCCATCGACAATGAACGGTATTTTCTGTGGAGGACTTTTGTGCTGGCATTCTGGCGGTGGCATTATGCACAGCGTACCTCTGCGGGCTATTGGCTTGTCGAAACTCCTGTCTATTCCAATGTTCACATAGGGCAGTGAGGAGCATTTTGTGTGGTATTCACTGGCACAGGAACGGAGCATAATGGGGACAATCCGTTGCCGTGAAGTTGGAACTGCAACTAACACACTTGTAACAACTTATAAAAACCATACTGGAAGGCAAGGTTGAGGGCAAGCGAAAACAGTAACAATGGTAATATCAAAGAAAATGGTGACACCAAAATGTGACATAGAAATAGAAGGGAAAATCCTTAACCAAGTTGATAATTTTAGATACCTAGGGGCATTTATAACATCAGATGGAAGATGTACAACAGAGATTAGGAGTAGAATAGGGCAGGCAAAAGCCGCATTTCAGAAAATGAAGAGTATCTTATGCAATAAGTCACTATCACTGAATGTAAGAAAGAGAGTGCTGAAATGCTACGTAGAACCAGTTTTGCTGTATGGCAGTGAATCTTGGAACGTAAATGAACAAATTAAGAAGAAATTAGAAGCAACAGAGATGTGGTTCCTGAGACGAATGTTGCGAATTCATTCCTTGGACTGCCAGAGTAACTAACAACGACTGCCTGAAACAGGCTAATGAAACTAGAACATTATATACAACAATAAGACAGAGACAAACATCTTTCTTCGGTCACGTGATGAGAAGAGAGGCATTGGAGAACATCGTAACAACTGGAAAGATTGAGGGGAAGAGAGGCAGAGGTAGACCAAGAGAAGTGATGCTGGATGGATTGAGACGGTGGCATGGAGGAATATCAGCACCAGAGTTGATCCAGAAAACCAAAGACCGAGATCTATGGAGAGCCATGAACGCCTACGCCAGCCGGCACGGCACTTGATGATGATGATGATGGAAGTTCTAAGGTTAATCACTTCTAATATTTTACTTTATTTGGCCTTTGTAAGGCCTGCCAAAAAAGATTATTGACGAAATGCCTCGTCAGCATCATAATTTGTGGATTATTGAGAGGTGTTATTAACTGTAATATAATTGTCATGCAAACGAAATTCATTATAAAATTATATACCTTAAGGGTATAGAATAAATATATAAATATCTATTTAAGGATGTTTAAGAACATTCAATAGATTAACAAAATTTGATACAATTTATAATTAATCTGCAAATTAACAAGACCCACTAAGTATTTATTGATGACATCGTAAAGTTGTAAAAATAAAACAATCCCTCTTAAGTAGTGTCCCTTGAAATATTGTTTAATTGTTATGTCCCTTATTTAGGATGTAATTGTTCTGTGTGTGTGTTCCATTTATCTGGTCATGCCACAAACTGCCTAATCTGAATCATTTCAATCATTAAAAAGTGTGGCAATCAGTCAGACTTGTGTTATCCTGTTATATGCTGTCCGTAACTAAGAAAGTAAACACGAGAAGTATTTTTTTAATTATTTCTTACCATCTGCATAATAATTATTTATTTCGGTTATGGTAAATGTCGTTAGTGGCAGAGTTGCTGTCATTTAAGTAGGAAATATAAAGAAAGGAGACAACTTTCCCTTAGAAACAAATATAGAAACATGCCAAATATGTTTCGTAACATTTTCTAAACGCTGCACTCATTTATTTTAATAATGTTCACATGCTGCTTCCCCCCCCCCCCCCCCCACCCACACACACTCACACATATATACACACACACATTGATAATCAATGTAAGATAACTGCATTATATATATATATGTGTGTGTGTGCGCGCGCGCGCGTGTGTGTGTGCGTGTCATAGTATAAAAGCACTGTAAATATTATTGCTATGTTATCTTATTAGGACTAAAGTGGGAGTATTAGCAGTGCTAGATTTCATTAGAAAAAAGCAAGTGAAATAGTTCGACCACATAACTAGGCTACCAACTGACGGTCGTTAGTCGAGGATCCAACTTCACGGCAAAGGTTCACCTTATAATTCTTCGTTCCTGTGCCAGTAAATATTATTACATTATACAAAATGTTCCTCACTGTTCCATGTGAAAAGTGGAGCAGGCAGCTGTCCCAACAAACCAACAGCACGCACCGGCATATATACATAAGATCGTTGCCAGAATGCCAACACAACAGTCCCCCACGAAACTTACAGTTCATCGTCGATGGAAGCGGCTGCCATTTAGCAGAAAGGACCCGAAGAGTTAATCTCGAAGCAGCATAAGGCAAAGGTTGCTAAGCGAGTCACTGTGTGAAAAACGTCGCTGTGTAATACGTCACGAACCGGTAGTTAGGTCTAGGGCAGGGGTCACCAAACTACGGCCCGCGAGCCGGATCCGGCCCGCGACGTCATTTCATCCAGCCCGCCGTCTGTACTCGAACTTGCATGATATAACGTATGAAACACGAGACGTTGTGATGCAATTTAAATGTAGCTATTATGTTTAGAACAATAGGAGATCTTCACACGTGCGGAGACCTCCTGGCTGCACTAGGCTATTTATTTAGGCTGCCCTATTTATATATTTTGCAAACCTTATTATGAGATATATTCTATCACCAAATGAAGCCGCCTGCCGCGGCTCTACAAGAGTATGGAGTAGCATATCTCATGATACCCTTGTAAAAAATGCACGGAATGCTGGGATGTTGTGTTGGCGTGCCTATAAGAGGCCAGTCACGTCGTGTTCACGCCTTTTTGGCCTTGAGAACAACTGAGGCCGAAGAGATGCTGATGTCTAATTTTCAGCAGAGAGTTTGAACTCATCCCTCTGAGCCACTACCAAGCAGATGGGCAAACATGCCCCAGGCACAGCTGAGCATGGCCACTGTTTTTCCAGACTGCAGTTGAGAGGGCAGACAGGCCCTGTGAAGATCCAAAAGATCCAAACGGATCTTGATTGTGGATTGACGATTATCTGCTATGGGGTGAGTTTTGAATGAACCATCATAGTTTAAATGGGAATATAGGAATAGAATAGCTATGTCTGTGCCCGAGAACAATAATGGAATGGTATATGCCTGGGAAGAGAGGAAGAGGAAGGCCAAAGAGACGATTAGTGCAGGATGTGGCAGATGATCTCCAGATGGATGTATCTGAAGCGGGACATCTCGCTTATGATCAAGAGGTTTTCCGGAAGGTTGTTATGGGAGCGAGGTTCTGCAAAAGACATGCTACTGAATGAATGACCTTTGTTCCATCTTGTTGTCTGATAATTTCTGGTATTGTGTATCAGACTACAGTGGCAGTGTTGGATGATTATTCATCCTGTGATGAGGATCAATGGTATTGTGTTGGATGACCACCCATGCTGTGATGAAAGATCAATGGTACTGTGAAGGATGATCATGTGTATGCTTATTCATGGGGATGCCTATTTTGTCATTGCATCTAATCATGAATTTTATTTATTAGGACATTGGCATTATTAATCAGATATTGTTGTATCTTTTTAATTACATTATTCTGATTCCCTGTACACGGACCTGAATTTCTTCTGATATCTCTAAATCGTTTTCTTTTTTCTTTCTTGTTAGCGGTAGAGATACAATGAGATTCTCTTTGTCTTCTTATTCCTCTCTTTTTCTACGGCCCATGAGCAGTCGGCGTTGTGTTATTACCTCTATCATCTCTGTGCGGTTACACAAAGGTACCTATAAATTGTATATGTACCTTTGATGAGCCGTAGCTTCACCAGTGACCCCTAGTCCTCTGATTTTATTGTGTGTGTGTTTCAGTAGGATTTTAATTATGTTTCTAATTTAATGTCTTTTTTTTCATTTTCAGATCCCCTGTACTTCACCCTTAATTATGGCTACTAGGAAAAGAAAAGTGGACGCCGAGTGTCCATTTTTCAATGAAGAATCGGGAGTAAAGTACTTCTTTGTGGAAACAAAGGATCCGAAAACCATTTGCCTAATATGCAGTGAAAGTGTTGTCGTTTTGAAAGAGTACAATCTTCGGCGTCATTACAAAACAAAACATCTATCAACATATAAAAGGTTTCTGGAAAGTTATGCTCTTGGAAATATGCGACCATTAAACGTGATTTTGAAACGCAAATAAATCACTTCACGAGAAAATTTACTGAAAATGAATCTGTCACTCGTACAAGTTACAAAACAGTGCATTAGATGGCACAACGAGGAAAACCGTTTACTGATGGCAACTTCATCAAAGAATGTATGATCGAAGCAGCAAATGACTTGTATCCTGAGAAAGCCGATTTGTTTGGAAGTATCAGCGTTTCGGGCAGTTCAGTTGTGCGGAGAACAGAAAAACTTGGACAGAATATAGTGCTACAGATACGCGAGAAAGCTAGGAACTTGTTGTGGTATTCTCTAGCGCTGGATGACTCTACTGATCTCTCGAGTATGTCACAACTTCTCGTGTTCATTCGTGGTATCAATTTTGACTTTCAGATAACGGAAGGATTTGCATCCGTTAGCAGCATTCATGGAACAACAACTGGAAAAGACATTTTCATGGAAGTGCAAAAACTTTTGCAAGACTATAATCTTCGGTGGAATCAGCTTCGAGGTGTCACAGTTGATGGATTAAAAAAAACAAACATCGCTGGAGTGAGGAAGAATCTGATGGGGCAGATCAGGGCTCAGTTGGAAGATTTGCAAATTCCGGGCGCTCTGTTCATACACTGCAGCGTACATCAGCAAGTACTCTGTGGGAAAGACTTAGATATTTATTTGTGTACTGAAACCAGTCGTTTCTGCTGTGAACTTCATTCGGAAACACACACTCATTCACCGTCAGTTCTAGGTTTTTCTTGAAGAAATTGATTTTGAATTCTGTGACTTGCCTTATCACACATCAGTCAGGTGGCTCAGCTGCGGCAAAGTCTGCTTCGTTTTTACAAGCTCCGAAATGAAATAGATGTTTTCCTCACTGAAAAAGAATATAGCTGATTCACAGCTGTCAGATCCTACCTGGCTGTCAAAGTTGTGATTTTTGGTCGACATGAATGAACTGAACTTGACACTTCAGGGAAAGAATTACCTCGTCTGTGATCTCTACAGAACCATCAAAGGATTTCGGAGAAAGCTGTCATTGTTGGAAGCACAACTGGAAGGAGAAAACCTTTCTCCTTTTCACTGTTTCGATGAGTTTGGAGAGATTTTCAGATCTTGACAGAATTTAGAGTGACATTCTTCTATTCCAGAATCCGTTTGATTGTAACCTTGATGATGTGCCAGTTGAACTACAGTTGGAGCTCATTGATTTGCAAGCAAATGACTTGTTGAAAGAGAAGCACAGAGAAGGAAGTACCGCTGCTTACCTTATGTTGAGTTTCCGAAACTTAAGAAATTTGCCTCTGGTATGGCATCAGTGTTTAGAACAACTTATGTCTGTGAGCAAACATTTTTAAAAATGAAGTCTGTGAAGTCACCACATCGAATGAGATTGGCTGATGAACATTTGGAAGCAATTCCCTTGATTGGATGCAGCAATTCCAAACCAAACATTGATGGTATTTTGAAAGCCCCACGTCAGTTTCACAAACCTCACTAACCTCTTTTGCTGCTTAGTTTGTGAGATTCGGATATGCGCACATTAGGTCTGATGTAACTATCTTTTTGCTAACGTTGGCTTCTTTGATAACTTTGTTTAGTAAATAAATATGTTGGTTGTCTTTGTTTGTGTGTGTGTGTGTGTGTGTGTGTGTGTGTGTGCGCGCGCGCGCGCGCGCATTGCACGCCCTTCCTATGATTAACTTAGCTTTTCGTCTTTTTTCCCACAGCTTTCGTTCTAGCTTGCAATTATTGTTAAAGTTAGCTGTATATCCTTTACATGACGTTTGCAGTCAACACCAGCATTGTTTGCTGTTGTTGATGTCTTGGCAAGTTTACGTTCAGTAGTTTACCATTGCTTTCTAAACGACCGGCACCGTACATGGCGTAAAAACAGCGCAACGTTGTCTGCTGCCAAATCGCGCGCAGTTGTGTTTCGAACGCGGGTATACGGGATTATCAACCGCGATCGTAAGACCTTCACCACGGAGACAGGCGCAAGTATTGTATAGAAAGACCATCCGGCCCGCTCTCGTCATTTTGTCAGTTATCCGGCCCGCCGTTAAAAAAGTATGGTGACCCCTGGTCTAGGGGATGATGAATGCAAAAGGCGGACTAAAGTGACAGCGGTGAATTATTGTCGTAAATTCCTTCAGAAGAAGTAAAGTGAAGAAGTAAGCAACCATTCGAGTAAGTGATGTAATCTAGGGAATGATAGGCGGTTGGAAAATTATCTTGACATTCTGATTATTAAATGTATATATAATTGGACACGCCAGTGGATACTGACATTATGCGTATGCGTGTTAACATGGCACCGGCCCTCCCATCAACATGAGAACGGTGACCTTTTTGCTGACGTGACAATCTATGCAATAAAAATATGAATGATAAGAAAATGCCAGCCGTTATTCAAGTCATTTGATGTTTATTGAATTTGCTCCTGTTGCACTGCCTGACTGTTTGGTGGACAGCGAGCTGGGACAAAAGGGAAAACAGTTGTTGGCAGCGGCAGTCACTAGAAAAGAAATAGTTCCACACAGGTATTACTAATTATTTCTACCATGAGGATTATCGTACTCACGCGCATGATTCAGCCTCACCTCGGCTGACTCTTCCAAGAATACACGTGACTTATTACAATACAATGGTAAAAGGTGATTATTTTAAACGTTCAAGGTGAGCCGTCCATCTGAACTGCCCTCGTTCTGTCTTTGTCAGCCAGGAAGTGAACCATAGTCAGGGCAACTCGTCGCATTGGACACATGGCGCAAATACTAAAGAACACATACGAATCAGTAGATACTTTAAAAAAAAGGGGGGGGGGGGCACTTTAGAATACAATCTTTCTACCAATCCTATGCTTGTAATGCCAAACTTGGACAATAACAGAAAGAGAGAAAAGACTATAAAAAATTATAACAAAATGAGAATCCTGAGAAGAATACTCAGCGTATCAAGAAGAGAGAAAATCAGAAATGTTGGAATAGTAGCAGGTCTAGATTTTATTAGAAAACAGTAAGTGACATAGTTCTGCCACCTAACTAGGCTGCCAACTGATAGACGTTAGTTGCAGCTCAACTTCACGGCACAGGGTCACCCCATCATTCTCCGTTCCTGTGCCAGTGAATACCATACAATATGGTCGTCACCGTTCCATGTGAAAAGCCGAACACACAGCGAGAAGGCAGAGTTCCTGACGATATGAATCCTTAATTAGTGCTTACTCTTGGACAGTGGTTCTCAACCGGTGTGGAAATCCCCCCAAGGATGGAATTTTAGGGTTTCCAAGGGGGAAAAAGGGGGGGGGGGGTAATTAAGGTTATTTCAAGATCGCGTTAATACAGGAACCGATTACGTGATATTGTTTTTCCATCCATACTTTACGGTTCTGTACTTCTCGCCCTTCTGAAATTCGGTTTATAACGTAACTAGACCCGCAAATTACGTTTTATGTAGACGTCTAGACTTGTTCTGGTATGTGTTATTTAAGTTAGCTTCCTTTTTTGCGCACACTGTGTAGGGGTAGGTGGAAATTTATAGGGAGGACATACGAACGGGGACGGGGGGGGGGGGGGGGTGACTTTCTAAACATATGGTGAAGGGATGCATGGGCCAAAAATAGGCTCTGAATCACTACTCTAAAAGGATTTGTGTAATCATTACACACTTTACTTTATTTGGCCTTTATCCAGCCAGCTAAAAAATGTATTTTTCTTGGCGTCTAAACGCCGCGAGTTGCACCAGAATTACTGTAACATATATAGGAATACATATGAAGCATAATTGTAAAGCAGAAAAATGGGGTTTAAAATTATGTTTCTTAAAGCTATAGAGTAACTATCTACATACATATTTCTTAGGATTGTAAAGCTTTATCACATTCTGAATGGAGTATTATTTGTTGTTATAGATACTTTATAAATTACTAAGACCAGTAAGAAATTATTAATGACTGGTGATGTAAAGTTATAGAAATAGACGATACTCAAGTAATGTTCCTCTGGAGATTGTTTAATATTTATGTCCCCTGAAAGAATGCATTTATGTGGTTTGTTTTTGGTTTATTTTTCTACGCCACAAACTGCATAAACCGAATCATTTAAAAGTGTGGCATTTCAATCAACGATATTTTATCCTGTTATATGCTGTTCGTTACTAAGAAAGTAAACATGATAAATGTTAGTTTATGATTTCTTGCCATATGCATAATAATTATTTGTGTCTGTTATGGTAAATATCGTTAGTAGTAAGAAATATAAAGAAAGAGGACTACTGTCCCGTAAAAACACAACTAGAAACATACCAATTATGTTTCGTAGCATTTTCTAAACTCTTCACTCATTTACTATAGTATGTTCCGATTTGAATGCCTTCATTCACGATCAATTATTTTGAAAACTGTCTGTTGAATCGTTATGAAATTTTTCCAGCCGTCTTATATTTACCCCCACCCAAGGAATATGTCTTTTATAGGTCCAAAAACAACTTAAAGCATCGAAAGCGGCGACATTTCTTTGATGTTTTGCTGAATAACTAGTGATTTCTCGCTAACAAAGTTATGTTTACAGTAATGGGAAACCTGCCAATTCAGATGACACACAAAGGCGTATCCGGATTCGTATGGGAGTGGGTGCAATGAAAGAAGTAGCTTAAAATCGACAGGATCGGCTGCATTGCACCGGGTTTTATCCCATATGGCTCAGTTTCTTTCCGCAGCGCGGAAAGCATCACACAAAGCACGAACTCGTAGCTCTAGCGACGACCCTCGGGAGTCTAAAAAAAATGCACTCGTGAAATGAACGACGCGGCCCGGAATCGAACATACAACCTTCCGAGCTCGAGTCAGACGGCTTGACCACTTCACCACGGAGAATCCCGAGAGGGGTGCAATGTGTAATATTAGTAAAGACAGAGAATTTACAGAGGCACGGGGTAAATAATTTGTAAATTAACAGGAAATTAGAAGGAATATATTACTTACCTTAGTTTTCATTTCCTTCTTGTTTCTTCAGCTGCTGGTTAATAAAGTGTACACAAGTATTCATGTTAGCTTTTTATATTGAGTTCGTGAAAGCTTCCAAATAGCTGTGCGTTAATGTGCGTATGGAGCGACCAGAAATGATACCGCAATTTAGTCATCATGTTTCCATTTTTAAGGATCTTCTCAGTTGTCTGTGTAGTTTGTTCACACGTACACATGGGTGACAGACCCGCTTTGAGTCTTCGTGAAAGACTGTCTACTCTGCTGTTTACCGTTCAGAGACGGAACATGATTACTTGTTTTGCACTATGAAAATAGTTGTCAGTGTCTCTTCAAAAAAAAAAAAAAAACACTAGGTAGGTAGGTAGGTAATTAGGTAGGTAGGTAGATAGATAGGTGGGTAGATAGATAGGTAGGTGGGTAGATAGATAGATAGATAGATATATAGATAGATAGATAGATAGATAGATAGATAGATAGATAGATAGATAGATAGATAGATAGATAGAATAGATAGATAGATAGATAGATAGATAGATAGATAGATAGATAGATAGTCGGGAACGGGAACTAAATGGGAATTAAATGAGATGCTCCCCACTAGGGTCTGGGCGAAGCCGGGCCGGGTCGGACAGATAGATAGACAGACAGTCGGGAACTTATATGACTACTTATATGAATTAAATGAGATGCTCTCCACCAGGAGCTGGGAGAAGCCGGGACGGGTTGGACAGACAGACAGACAAGTTGACAGACAGACAGATAGACATATATATCCACGCCTGGGTCTGGGCTGGGTCAACTAGTTGTAATATAATTGGCCTTTATCTGGCCAGCCAAAAAAATAGATGAAACTTGGCACGAATTGCCGCGTTTACATCTGTCACCGCCTCACTTGCATATTTAGTATGAGTAAGAAATGGGGCTTATGCTTACTCTAATATGACTATAAAATAAGAAAATGGGTTATAAAATTATTGTATAGGGAAATAGAATACATATAGAATTATTTTCTATGAATTTTTAAAATTATTTTTAATCGAATAATAATTAACAGTCTTTCCTATAGATAATCTGCAAAGTTGTAGATTTATTAAGCAAATATGATTGACATTGCAAATAATTAAAAAAAATATTATTAAAATCAAGTAGGGTCCCTTTACATATTGTTTAATAGTTATGTCCCCTGTTTACGATAATGCGTGTTCCTTTTGTTTATTTGGTTACGCCACAAACTGCCTAAATTGAATCATTTATAAGTGTGGCAATCATTCACCGCTATGTTATCCTATTATAAGCTGTCCGTAACTAAACAAGTAACCATGAAAAGTATTAGTTTATGATTTCTTACCATATGCATAATAATTATTACTTTTGGGTATGGTAAACATTGTTAGTAGTACAGTTGCTGTCGTTTCAGTAGGAAATATAAAGAAAGGGGACTACTGTCCCGTAGAAACATACCAAATGTGTTTCGTAACATTTTCTAAACACTGCACTCATTTACTTGGCCACTGTTCCCGTGTGGCTTTTTCACGTTGATTTTCAAAGGACGATAACTGCATGAACATATTTTTTGTTTTATATTACAGCGCTGTAAATATTATTGCTATATTATCTTCATAAGACAAAAGTGCGAGTATTAGTAGTGCTAGATTTAATTAGAAAACAGGAATTGAAATGGTTCGACCACATAACTAGGCTACCAACTGACAGTCCTTAGCCGTTAGATGTGGTTCCAACTTCACGGCAAAGGTTCACCCTATAATGCTTCGTTCCGGTGCCAGTGAATAGCACACAAAAAGCTCCTCATTGTTCCATGTGAAAATTGGAACAGGAAGCTATTCCGACAAACTATCAGCACGCATAGACATACACGGATAAGACAGTTGCCAGAATGCCAACACAGCAGTCCCCCGCGAAAATGACAGTTATCTTCGATGGAAACGGTAGTCACTAAAAAAGAAGCTGTTGCACACAGGTATAACTATTTAATTCTCAATCAATCAATCATGTGCCATGCCGGAAAGCGTGGGCGGTCATGATTCGCCATTTCACTCGATCACCAGAGTCGTGGATCAGCTCAGTGTTCCTGTCTCGTCCATGCCATGTGGCCAAGCCATCCAGGTATTTTCCTCTCGGTCTTCCTCTTGGTCTGTTCCCTTCTATCTTGCCAGCTGTAACTAAGTTCTCCAGTCCATTTCTTCTCATAACATGTCCAAAAAATTTTGACTGTCTACGTCTAATTTCTCTAATCAATCTACGATTTTCATTTGTCTCTTGTAGTACTTGGTCATTGGTTTTTCTATCTGTCCATGGTATCCTTTGCATTTTCCTCAGAAACCACATTTCTGCAGCCATCAGATGTTTTTCAGCTTGACTGCACATTGTCCAAGTTTCACATCCATACAAAAGAACAGGCTCTATGTATCCCTTCAACACTCTTTTTCTCGTTTCAATTGACATCATTTTATTGGTCAGAATGTTTTTCATCTTGCTAAAGGCTACTTTCGCAATGGCGATTCTTGTTCTAATCTCTTCAAGGCATCTGCCGTCAGATGTTATGACTGTTCCGAGATAATTGAACCGATTCACTTGTTGAAGAATATCCCCATTTACTTGTATATTACATTGTGGTACTTCGTTCTTCCTAGTGACGACCATAACCTGTGTCTTCCTACAATTTAATTCCAACCCCAGCTGCTCACTGTGTACAACAACAGCGTCTACTAATTGTTGCAGATCTTGTGAATTGTCTGCAATCAATACTGTATCATCTGCATATCTAATGTTATTTATGTTTCGTCCTCCAATGCTGATTCCATTTAGGTCTTCTACATTTCTGAAAATATTTTCACTGTATAGGGAAAAAAGATCTGGAGACATTACACATCCCTGCCTAACACCTCTCTTAATAGGTTGATATTGTCCTACTTCATTATCAATCCTTATGGCAGCTTGTTGTTTCCAATATATGTTTTTTATAAGTCTAATGTCTTTCCCATCAATTTGTAGATCTGCAAGCACATCCACAATGTTGACATGTCTAACTCTATCAAAAGCCTTTGTGTAGTCAATAAAGCAAAGATGTATATCCTTGTTTACTTCTAAAGCACGTTCAATAACTGTTCGCAGCACATACACAGCATTTACTGTACCCTTTCCTTCTACAAACCCACATTGTTCTTCCCCTATTTCAGGTTGTATCTTCTTCCTCACTCTTTGCATGATAATTCGTAACAAAATCTTTGTGATGTGACTCATTATACTAATTGTTCTATGTTGATTACATTCTAAGGTTCCTGATTTCTTTGGGATTGCAATAAATACAGAATTACATAATTCAGAAGGTATATCTCCAGTATCATATAATGTGTTCAGCAGTCTAGTGACTTGCTCTAGTCCAAATTCTTCTAAAGCTTTAATCATTTCTGTTGTGATGTTATCTGCACCGGGGGCCTTGCCAGCTTTCATATGCTTAAGAACTTTTTGAACCTCCATCTTTAAAATTGCTGGTCCTTCATTATTAAATCTAATAGCATACTGTTCCTCTCTGTTATCATTATACAGGTCTTTCACATAATCTGTCCATACATGTAGAATCTGATCTTTTCTATTATGATTTTGCCATCTTTAGTTTTTAGACAGCCTGTTGATGTACTTATTCTTTTATTAGTAATTTCCTGAATTCTTGTGTGCACTAATTTGGTATTTTGACTGTAATTCTACCATGAGGATTATCGTACTCACGCGCATGATTCAGCCTCACCTCGGCTGACTCTTCCAAAAATACACTTGATTTATTACAATACAATGGTAAAAGGTTAGTTAGTTAGTTAGTCGACATATCATCCTCATTGCCCATCGAACCATTCAGTCCATAAGTGCTTGGATCCCCGCCTCAGCATATCCCGCAGCGTGTAGCGGCTCACGACAACAGTTTTGTGTTGGTTAATCAATCTTCTTTGGCTTCCTGCGTAGTGTTCTTGTTTGGCAACACCTCTTTTAATTTGTAGTTCTCGCAGTCTGACCATGGTTGTAGATTCACAGTCATCGCTTGGTTCTCGCAACAGTCTTACTTCTCGTAGAGCATTCAGAATGTCAGCCTGGTCCATAGCGCGTCTTTTAAACACTCAAGGTGAGCCGTTCATCTAAACTGCCCACGATCTGTCTTTGTCAGCCAGGAAGTGAACCACAGTCAGGGCAACTCATCACACTGGACAAATGGCACAGATACTAAAGTAAACACACGAATCAGTAGATACTTTTAAATAAAAAAAAAGCACTTTACAACACAATCTTTCTACCAACTCTATGCTTCCAAACCTGGTCAATGACAAGAAAAGAATATAAAAATTATAACAAAATGAGGATCATGAGAAGAATACTCAGCGTATCAAGAAGAGATAACATCAGAAATGTTGGAATATTCCAATTCCAACTCCAATTTTTCGAAACAAAAATTCCAAATTCGGCCTCGTTCAACCTGCTTCTGCAGCTGTGGTTATTGTTGAAGTCCATGGTGTTTGTGGGTTCATTCACCCTAATTCTTGTCTTGTGCGCTCTTATGAGTAAGTCCTATCTCGGACTGGATATGTAGCATTCGTGTTTGTGACGTCAGCAGGGTGATCGGTCGGCGGCTGTCCTTTGTGCATGTTTCCTCTTTGGTTTTCTTTGTTGGTGCAGGCTCCTGGCTCGTCTGGCTTGACTGGTTGCAGTCATTAAAAGGACTTTTTATTTGGTATTTTTGCCTTCTCTTTTGTGTATTGCCTGTAGAAGCTTTTCGAGGTGATATGCCTCCTTGCGCCTTCTTTCACTCCCCTTCTCGCGTTTGAGTTCTTGCTGTCTTTCGATTGCTTCCTCCGTGGTCAGCCATGGGACGATTTATCCGTCAACTATATAGTATTGCCATGGGTGTTCGTCATCCTCGTTTTTTAAATCTTTTACTGTGGCGGTACGGCGGGGAATTGGTTTCTCCTTGAGTTTCTTGTACTTCTTTTCTTTTTCTTCATTGCGCCTTCTGAATTCTTCGCACTTGAGTTCGTATTTCCTCTTTATCTTTGCGTTTTCTTCATCGGTAAATACTGGCGGTATCGGGGCGTCCTCTATGCCGTCGTCAGGGTGCTCATCTCGGTTTTCTTCGGATGTTTGGTGGGATATTGGCTTCCCTTTGAATGTCTCGGGCATCGTGGTTGGGCTGCTGGCTTTCGCTTGCGGTTCAGGCTCGGTCTCTTGGTTTTCATCCTGCGATTTCTCTGTGATTTCTTGTATGGTTTCTGCTGGTTTGTTTTGGAGAAGTTCCATTTCAGCTTTCTGTAGTTCTCGCTCTGATTTACTGGTTTCTAGGATTTCTTCGTTCACCTTCTTTATCCGTGCCATGTGTTCCACTTCTTGCTTGATGTTTTGCCGGATCTTCTTTATTTCAGCCAGCAGTTTCTCATTGTCGCTGGTTGTTGTCGGCGTCAGCAGTGCCTTGACTTGCTTCTTCAGCTCGTCTATTTGCTTTTGCAGGTGATCTTTTTCCGCTTGTGAGATGCCCGTGGTTGTCTCGCATCTCCGCATTGCTTCGTTGTATGGTGTCTTGGTGTTGATGGCGAGCTTTAACACGTCTCTGTGTCGTTGCAGGTACGGACAGCCCAGGTATCTTGCTCCATTTTTGGCTAGGCAGTTGGCGCACTTTCTTTTGTTGTCAGGTGCTCGGAAGTCCGTGTCCAGCTTGGCCAGCGGCACTCCTTGAAGGCGTGGTGATCGGCGCAGTAACGGCAGATTTCCGTCTTACTGCGACATATTGCTCTGCTGTGACCGGCCCTCTGGCATCTGGAACATTGGTTGACTCTAGGGATGAATCTCTCTGGTTGCTGCATTCTCTTGTTGATTGATACTGTTATCGGCATCTCGCTGCCCTCTGTCGTCACCACCACCAAGGTTGTAGGACTCTTGGAGTAGGTGAGTAGCCGCTCCGCCTTCAAGAATCGGATGTGCAGATTCCCATCTTGTAGCTGCTTCGGGAGTTTTTGGTCTGCCAGCTCCACTTGGATTCGTTTGACAACCCACTTGGTTGTCGGTGAGTCAGTGTTTCCGACTCTGGTGTCATTCTCCTCTCTCTGCGTCTCAGTAGGCTTGTCTCTTGTTTGTAGTAGGCTGTCGTCTTCCTTCCTCGTCGTAGCTTCGTTAAAGGATGCTTGAGGTTCTTGTTTTTTTTACTGCAGCTCGCCGGTAAGTTCACTCCGCTCGTCTTCTTGTCGGCTACCACGCTGCACATCTTGGATACCGCGTGTTTCTTGGTGTTCTTGCAACGTGCCATTTTCCCCCGTATCAGGCTGCTTGACTTGTTCAGGCGACTTGTCTTGATAGTTAGTTAGTTAGTCGCAGTTCCAACATCACAGCAACGGGTCGTCCCCATTATGCTCCGTTCTTGTGCCAGTGAATATCACACAAAACGCTCCTCACTGCCCAATGTGAAAAGTGGAAAAGACAGGAGTCTCGACAAACAACAGCCCGCACAGATACACTGTGCATAATGCCGCCGCCAGAATGTCAACACACCAGTTCCCCACGAAACACCCAATTCATTTCTGATGGAATCAGCAGTCATTTTCCTATCTAGATGTTTCCTAGATGTTCACCTACACAGTCCACGAACATACAGCTCATCACCGACGGCAGTGGCAGTCAACCAGAAGCCCAGCAGCCACGCATTTCTGCATAAGGCAAAAACTGGTCAACTTTGGGACATAGCCACCTGCCATCGCTCCGAACATGCAGCCACGTTCTAAACATAAAAACTTGGGCCGATTCAAAAGCACTTCACATGAAACCCACAGCTCACAGTGTCGCACCACGCACTCACTCAGTAGCAGGGCGACGGAACCATCAACCCTCCTTAGTCGCCTCTTACGACATGCGTGGTAGGCTACAGTGTTGCTATTCTTTGCTTTCCTTATGGGCCCCGGCAACACACGGGAGGACTTGTCTTGATAGCACTCGCAAATGCGAATGACGACATACAAACGATGTTGGAATATTAGCAGCTCTATCTTTTATTAGAAAACAGCAAGTGACATGGCTCTACCACATAACTAGGCTACCAACTGACAGTCCTTAGTCGTTAGTTGTGGTTCCAACTTCACGGCAAAGGTTCACCCTATAATGCTTCGTTCCTGTGCCAGTGAATATCACACGAAAAACTCCTCATTGTTCCATGTGAAAAGTGGAACACACAGCTGTCCCGACAAACCAGCAACACGTTCAGGTATACACGCACAAGGCCGCTGTAAGAGAGTGCCACGGAGATAAGGACCTGAAATATTCCGGGAAAGCAGAGTTTCTGACGATATGAATTCTTAATTAGTGCTTACTCTAGGACAGTGGTTCTCTACCGGTGGGGAATTTCCCCCAAGTGGGGAATGCTAGGGTTTCCGGGGGGGGGGGGGGGGAATTAAGATCATTTCAAGATAGTGTTAGTACAAGAACCTATTACTTGGTATTGTTTTTCCATCCATACTTTACGGTTTTGTATTCTCGTCCTTCTGAAATTCTGTTTATAACGTAAATAGGCCCACAAATCACGATTTATGTAGACGTCTAGACTTGTTTTGGTATGTGTTATTTAATTTAGCTTCCTTTTTTACGCATACTGTGTATCGGACGCGGGATATCTTGCTTGTGATCGAGCAGTTTTCCGGAGGGTTGTTATGGGAGCGAGGTTCTGCAAAGGACATGCTACTGAATGAATGAATGAATGAATGAAGGAATGAATGAATGAATGAATGAATGAATGAATGAATGAATGAATGAATGTGTAGGGACAGGGGGAATTTATAGGGAGGACATAAAGGGAGGGGGGATGACTTTCTGAACATCTTCTTCTTCTTCTGCGTTCATCCAGAGTTTATTTGTTGTCTTTTTCGGATGTGATTGCGTTGTGCCTGTTTACAACAGAGCTGCGTTCTTGCGCCATTAGGCCAACACATCCAACGTCAACGGGCATTTGTTCACCGGGTTAACCTTCCCGGGGGTTTCTTAGGACGTTTGACTCTCACTGTTGTGGTGTTATCCCCCATCCCAACTGGCCCATTTAGAACTGCCAAACACATCCTGGTCAGCCCTCAAGGGAAGGCAAGGACAGACCATGAGAATTCCCCACCATCCAAGGAGGCTTCCATAATTTCAGAGCCGACCCACAGCGCTCTGGTACTGGTCTGACCCAATAAACCATCACGTCCTGCACATGGCTGCTTAGCCTCACTTCCGTATATTGGGCTTTGCGTGCCAGAAGAAAGCAGTCTGCAGATGACATCCACACAGTGAGCTTTCGATTCGGACTTTCCACGTAATGGATTTGCTATCCAAGCAATATTCCATTTCGTGCCACCAGGACACTTTATCCACCTTTTATGAAGCCCACACAGTGAGCTTTCGATTCGGACTTTCTACGTAATGGATTTGCTACTTTCTGAACATATGGTGAAGGGTTGCAGGGGGCCAAAACAAGGCTCTGAACCACTACTCTGGGAGGATTTGTGTAACTATTACACATTTTACTTTATTTGGCCTTTATCCAGCCAGCTAAAAATGCATTTTGCTTTTCTTTCTTTGGGGTGGGGGGGGGGGGAGTTACCCCAGACAATCTGGTTCCCCCGGCTCCCCTATTTGTCTTTTGTGTGGACCCTTACTCTCACTGTGGGCCATTGCCCACAGTGGTCCACCAGGCCCACATCTAATATGAAGATATGTGAAGAGGTTTGATCATCCCGGCCTCCGACCAGACCAGGCTTCTCGGCCTTTTGGCTAAAATCAAAGTGTAGTTCCTGCACTTGATCTTGCCAGGGGCCGGGATGATCACCCACCACAAACGACACACAGGGACACGGGACCTAATGGGGCGGCTCTGGCCCCTCTGGGAACCGTGAGTCCTTCTAAAAAAAAAAGGTAACATGTCTAATGATTACACAAAACCTCATAGAGTAAGTACTAACTAGGGATTCATATCGTCAGAAACTCTGCCTTCCCGGAATGTTTCAGGTCCTTATCTCCGTGGCACTCTCTTACAGCGGCCTTATATATATACCTGTACGTGCTGTTTGTTTGTCGGGACAGCTGTGTGTTCCGCTTTTCATATGGAACGGTGACGAGCATATTGTGTGGTATTCACTAGCACAGGAACGGAGAATTATAGGATGACCCTTTGAAGTTAAGTTGGAACTACAACCAACGACTATCAGTTGGTAGCCTAGTTATGTCACTTGCTTTTTTCTAACAAAATATAGAGCTGCTAATATTACAATATTTCTGATATTCTCTCTTCTTGACACTCTGAGTATTCTTCTCAGGATTCTAATTTTGTTATAATTTTTATAGTCTTTTCTCGCTTTCTGTCATTGTCCAGGCTTGGCATTGGAAGCTCGAGTTGGTAGAAAGATTGTGTTGTACAGCGCCTATTGTTTCTTTGTTTGTTTTGTTTGTTTGCTACTTTATTTTCGTTTTTTTTTTTTTTTTTTTTTTTTTTGTCTTGTTATTCTTTTCTGGCTGAAGAAGATGGAGCGTGGGCAAATCAACGGCTCACCTTGAATGTTTAAAAGAATCACCTTTTACCATTGTATTGTAATAAGTCACGTGTATTCTTGGAAGAGTCAGCCGAGGTGAGGCTGAATCATGCGCGTGAGTACGGTAATCGTCGTGGTGGAAATAATTAGTTATACCTGTGTAGAACTGCTTCTGCTCTAGAGACTGCCGCTTCCATCTACGACGAACTATCATTTTTGTGAGGGACTGTTGTGTTGGCATTCTGGCAACGGCCTTATGCGTGTATGTCTGTGCGTGCTGATGGTTTGTCCACCAAAGAGTAGGTACTAACTAGGACATTTTAAGAGTATTACAGCTTCAGCAAGACACACCCCCGCTCTTTTCGAAATTGTCTGGCGGGTTTCGTTTTGGCACAAACAGCGCGAAGATTAAATGGGTTTGTTCAGAGGTGTCTCAAATGGGGGTCTTTTATGAAACGTGATTATATAAATAAACTAGCTGACTCGGCGTGGCTTCGCCCAGCTCCTGGCGGGGATCTATCTATCTATCTATGGCATGAATTATGTTTGTATGCCATATTTGCCAAGTTTTGAGGGAATATATTGCTTGAAAGGGCATCATTGATTGCATCATCCTAAAAATACCGCTGTATTCTTTTATGTATAAATTTTGCCCACTTGCTGAAATAAATTTGTTATGAAGTACAGTGGTACCTCGGGTTACGAACGCCTCAGGTCATGAACAGTTCAGGTTACGAACAACAACTTCGAAATTTTTTTTGTATCGAGTAACGAACAATGCCTCGGGTTACTTACGAAGGAGAGAGAGAGAGAGAGAGAGAGAGAGAGAGAGAGAGAGAGAGAGAGAGAGAGAGAGAGAGAGAGAGAGAGAGAGAGAGAGAGAGAGAGAGAGAGGAAGAGCGAAAGAGAGGGAGAGAGCAAGAATTTATGTTGGTGATAAACGATCGCGTACTGTACAAACGAAGGCCAAACAGTACTGTTATCGCGTACCAGTAGCCTAGTAGTCTAGTTTTGCACCCGTGCGCAGCCTCGTTTTCATTGGCCTTACTACACAGCAGTAAAAGATTTCTTAGCAGTGGCACTGTGTTCAGTTTATCTCTTTCATTATTTTCCTTGTTAACCCCATCAATTGTAAGTTTGAAGAACGGTAGTGGTGCTGCTTGGAAGCAGAAACTTTTAATAGTGGAGATGAAGAAGGAAATAATTATGAAACATGATGATGACGTTCGTGTGTGTGACATCGCTAATGCAGACAGCCATGGCAAAATCAGCTATCTCCACCATCATAAAGAATAACGAGTTACTCAAATCAGTCGATGTGGCTAAAGGCGTAACTAAGCTGCAGAAGTAAAGACCTCCAATCTTATAGAATGTTGAAAATCTTCTCTTGATTTGGATAAATGAAAAGCAACTTGCAGGAGACAGTGTTAGTGAGGCAATAATATGTGAAAAGGCGAAGCTGTTGCAGAGTGATTTATTTTCGAAACTGTTTGGTACAAGTGCTGAAACTGACAATTTTAAAGCAGCAGAGGCTGGTTTGAAAAGTTGTTTTTAAAAACAAAAGTGGCATTCATAGTGTAATTAGGCACGGAGAGGCTGCAAGTTCTAACGAGAAAGAAGCAGAAGCGTTCAAGGTGGAATTTGATAAGATCACCAAAGAGGAAGACTACGCTCCACAAGTCTTAAATTGCTATGAAACGAGCCTCTTCAGGAGGAGAAAGCACTGCCGGGGCACACACAAATGAAGGACAGGCTAACTCTGCTGTTCTGTGTCAATGTAGTGGATGAGATTGTGTCCTTGGGGAAAAAATATAGGCCTGGAAGTCGATGGTAATGACTTGGAGGAGCTGATTGAAGACCACAGTGGAGAGCTCACTACAGATGAGTTTGTGGATCTTCAGAGTGAACAGCTAAAGACATTAAAGGAGGAGCAGTCGTCCGATGATGAGAAATCAGTGATCGTTTCAACTGCCAGGATAAAGAAATGTGCAGCAAGTGGGCAGACGTCGAAGACTTCATTGTGAACCATCATCAAAACTTGTTGTTAACAGAGCAGTAAACCTGATGAATGATAACGCGATGGCCTACTTCAGAAAGATTCTCCAGCAAAGGAAGTGACAAATGTCCCTTGATATTTTCTTGGTACAGAAAAATTTCCAGTCGGCTGCCAAGAAACAGCGACAAGAAACTCCTGAATCTAATAATTCAGAATAGTAAAGAAAGTGATAAATTTCCCATGATCGTTTTCTTGGTAAGAAAGATAGACTAAATCTTTTTGTATTTTACATTTAATTTATTTGGTTGTTTTCTTTCTCTTTATTTAATACGCGAAGTACACGTATAACCTTCCCGGGGCAAATTAAGTTCGTAACCCGACGTATCACTGTGATCAAGTTTAATATAATTAATACTGCAAATATGCTTATTTTCTATAGAAAATATATTGGGGTCCAGTTGGACCACACCGGTAACACACTGGTAAGACACTGGTACCAGGACTTCCGGTCCCCAATATGGCGCATAGGCATTTTAACCGTTAAGCCTCTGGAGTGTTTATGCTTCAGGCTACGGTTTGCAGTCGCATTTTCCTCATGTTGGACTGGTAGTGCATGGTTCCGTTGCCCTGCTACCGAGTTGAGTGTGTGGCGCAACATTGTGAGTTGTGAATTTCATTTTGAATATTTTTACATCTCTCCTCGGTTCTTGTAGCGCGAACTCATGAACTGCATGTTCGGAACGATGGCGGTCGGCCAATCGCTTGGAATTGACTGGATTGCCTTTTCGGTTCACGAGTGCATTTGTCTCGGAGACTCCTGGGGGTTGTCGCTGGAGCTACGGCGCTTATGCTTTGTGCGATGCTTTCAGCGGGCCGCCCTGCCGAAAAGGGCCGAGTCATATGGGATACATCCCGGGGCAATGAAGTCGATGCTCTCGAGGTTTAACTTTTAATGCAGTAATGTGTGGCTGCTGGTTTTCTTGTGACTGCCGCTTCCATCGACAATGAACGGTATTTTCCGTGGAGGACTTTTGTGCTGGCATTCTGGTGGCGGCATTATACACAGTGTACCTGTGCGGGCTGTTGGCTTGTCGAGACTCCTGTCTATTCCAATTTTCACATAGGGCAGCGAGGAGCATTTTGTGTAGTATTCACTGGCCCAGGAACGGAGCATAATGGAGACAATCCGTTGCCGTGAAGTTGGAACTGCAACTAACACACCGGTAACAACTTATAAAAAACCATACTGGAAGGCAAGATTGAGGGCAAGCGAGCAAGAGGTAGACAACGATACTAGTGGGAGGATAACATCAAGAGATGGACGAACATCAGCCTGACAGAATGTACAGTCAAGGCAAGAGACAGACAGTTTTGGAGATCCATTGTAGCCAACCTTCATAGCGGAGACGGCACCTGATTGATTGATTGATTGTTAAAACTATGATAATACATTCAATTTTCATTTCATTTTTGAATTATGTTGCATTTTTATGGGGAAAAATATTGCTAACGAAGTAATCAAATATAAAACCTATGAAAGCTCCCCCGATGTGTCTCCACCTTGCCGTGGTGGGGGAGCTTGCGTGTCCCATCGACCCCATGTGCTTGCCGATGGGTGAAAACTACATATCGGACGGCTCGTGGGATAGGGACCAGACTAAGAGAGACACAACCTGCTGCTCTGCAGGTAAGACTGAGGATAGCAGTCAAAATCAGGCAAACGATCCCTAAATCTCAGTCCGGGCATAACCTCTAAGGCTCTCATCCGAGGTGTATGGCTGAACGTCTCTAAGCCATAAACTCTCGGAAGTGAGAGCCTGGCCGACACAAACCTACATCAAAATTGTGATGATGTGCTGAGAACGCTACACGCTCGGCTCAGATTCGTTCGATGGCTCTTAGCTGGGGGATAAGAGGTATCTCCGGATGAAAGGGCCTGACCGTTACTCGCCCACAGACGCACGGAGGTAAGGTGCTGAGCCGGCAGCACATGTAGCCTACCTCGTGAGTGAGAACAAAAGGTGGAAAAACACCTCGTCGCACGTCTCGCAGACGTCCGATAGTCTGTAACCACACTCATGGAGTGAGTGTAGTCAAAGGTGGAAAATTGTCTCGTTGACACGAAATGGAACGCCTGTCTTGGGAATCCATTACGTGGCAGCCCGAAGCGAAAGCTTGCTGTGTGGAAGCCGAAACAAGAGTCTCGAAACCCGAGGAAGGCTTACCTCATTAAAAAATGCCCGCCGGAAGTCGGAAGTGTCGTCCTACGGGTGGCAAACTAAAAATTGACACTACGCATTTACGTCCGAGTGAAATGTCTCGTCCGAATGTCTCTCGTGCTAGGAACAGCTCTGACTACCTAGTTTCCGAATGCCGCTCTTGTTCGGAACAGCTCTGACTAGGTAGTTTTCCGAATGTGTGGCAAGCCTGAAACAGCTCTGACGGGCGCAACGACAAGCACATGTCCGAAAACTCGCTGAGTGGATACCGTCTGCAAACCTGTCTGGTTTGTGCGGGAATGGCCCGGGGCAAACGAAATGACCAATATATTGAAGTGAGGATTTAAAGCAGCCATGAGCAGGACGTGACGATTCCCTCGGCTAGCCCAGAACCAGGGCATTATGTCTCGGCCCTGCAACTATGGAAGCAACCTTGGATGGCGGAAAATGCTATGGACTGTCCCTGCCTTCCTTTGAGGGATGACCGTTGTCTTCGACCGTTCTAACTTGGCCAGCATGGTCGTAGATGGCACCACAAAAGTGAGAGTCTCCCAGGAATGCTACCTGGTCAAAAAAGCACGCTAAAGTCGATGTGTTGGCCTACGGGTTTCGGCCCAAGGGCGCATAACAGACACACCGCAATCACATCTGAAAAAAACACTCCGGATGAACGAAAAGAAGAAGAAGAAACCTATGAAAGCAATTTTAAGAAAGGTAGAGCGAAAGTTGGTACCAGTGTTCATTTGGACACCATGGAAGTTCTAAGGTTAATCACTTCGAATATTTTACTTTATTTGGCCTTTGTAAGGCCTGCCAAAAAAGATTTATTGACGAAACGCCTCGTCAGCATAAGAATTTGAGGATCATTGAGAGGTGTTATTAACTGTAATATAATTGTAATGCAAAAAAACTCATTATAAAATTATATACCTTAAAGGTATAGAATAAATATATAATATATATTTAAGGCTGTATAAGAAAATTCATTAAATTAACAAAAACAGAGATAATTTGTAATTAATCTGCAAATAAACAAGACCCACAAAGTAACTAATGATGACATGGTAGAGTTGTAAAATCTGAAACTATCTCCCATAAGTAGTGTCCCTTGAAATATTGTTTAATTGTTATGTCCCTTATTTAGGATGTATTTGTTATGTTTGGTGTGTTCCATTTATCTGGTCATGCTACAAACTGCCTAATCTGAATCATTTAAATCATTTAAAAGTATGGCAATCAGTCAGCCTTATGTTATCCTGTTATATGCTGTCCGTAACTAAGAAAGTAAACACGAGAAGTATTATTTTATTATTTCTTACCATCTGCATAATAATTATTTATTTCGGTTATGGTAAATCGTTAGTGGCAGAGTTGCTGTCATTTAAGTAGGAAATATAAAGAAAGGAGATTACTTTCCCGTAGAAACACATCTAGAAACATGCCAAATATGTTTCGTAACATTTGCTAAACACAGCACTCATTTATTTTGATAATGTTCACATGCGGCTCCCCCCCCCCCCCCCCCCACACACACACACACACTCACACACACTCATACACATACACACAAGCAGACAAGCACACACACACACATTGATAATCAATGTAAGATAACTGCATTATATATATATATATATATATATATATATATATATATATATATATATATATATATATATATATATATATATATATATTTCATAGTATAAAAGCACTGTAAATATTATTGCTATGTTATCTTCTTAGGACTAAAGTGGGAGTATTAGCAGCGCTAGATTTCATTAGATAAAAGCAAGTGAAATAGTTGGACCACATAACTAGGCTACCAACTGACAGTTGTTAGTCGAGGATTCAACTTCACGGCAAAGGTTCACCTTATAATGCTTCGTTTCTGTGCCAGTAAATATTATATTATACAAAATGTTCCTCACTGTTCCATGTGAAAAGTGGAGCAGGCAACTGTCCCAACAAACCAACAGCACGCACCGGCATATATACATAAGATCGTTGCCAGAGTGCCAACACAACAGTCCTCCACGAAACTTACAGTTCATCGACGATGGAAGCGGCAGTAACTAGAAAAGAGGTAGTTCCACATAGGTATTACTATTTATTTCTACCATGACGATTATCGTACTCACCTCGGCTGACTTTTCCAAGTATACACGCGACTTATGCCAAGTAGCAGGTGTGACGTAATGAGGTAAATAAGAAATATCAGAGAGATCCCAAAGCCAAAACGCTAATGAATCTAGGGATATGACGTGGTAACACAAAAACGTCACGGAAGATTGTCAACAACAAGAAAGACAGACGAACTTGGGAGCTTCTTAGGAGCTGCAGCTCATGTGATTTTGAGAAGAATAGATTGGCTAGGCATCGCCATTATATCACATTGGGGGATGAGTTAATACATGGAATGGACGAGTCAATGTGTGGAGACAACGTTCATATAAGCCACGATTGAATACACAGACGAATGCAGAAACTCGAGATAAAAAAAACGTCGGGAAGGACACTTTGAAGAGAACGGATAGAGAGAAGGACGCCGTGTTGACGGGCAAGGACACTGTCTAGAATTTTGAGCTGAGACGGCTTGGGACATGATGTTCGTTTCAATTGTAATTGTAATACTGGCCAGCCTGGCCATAACAGGCACAGTATTTTATTCTTTGTTGCTACAAGCCTGTACGCTGCAGAAATAAACAGCGTCGTAACTGCCAACGTCTAACGGGGTCGATTTATTTCTTCGGTTCCATTTTGGCTTCTGGAGCTTGTCAGTTGACGTTGAATTCTCATAGCGAGCCGTTCTGTTACCAGTTTGTTTGCAGTATTCATTTATACCCCAGGACGTCATTTAGCAACTTATTAGAATCCAATGATAAAAGGTGATTCTTTTAAACGGTCAAGGTGAGCCGTCCATCTGAACTGCCCACGTTCTGTCTTTGTCAGCCAGGAAGTGAACCATAGTCAGGGCAACTCGTCGCATTGGACACATGGCGCAAATACTAAAGAACACATACGAATCAGTAGATACTTTAAAAAAAAAAGGAGGGGGGCACTTTAGAATACAATCTTTCTACCAATCCTATGCTTGTAATGCCAAACTTGGACAATAACAGAAAGCGAGAAAATACTATAAAAATTATAACAAAATGAGAATCCTGAGAAGAATACTCAGCGTATCAAGAAGAGAGAAAATCAGAAATGTTGGAATAGTAGCAGCTCTAGATTTTATTAGAAAAAAGTAAGTGACATTGTTCTGCCACCTAACTAGGCTGCCAACTGATAGACGTTAGTTGCAGCTCAACTTCACGGCACAGGATCACCCCATCATTCTCCGTTCCTGTGCCATTGAATACCATACAATATGGTCGTCACCGTTCCATGTGAAAAGCCGAACACACAGCGAGAAGGCAGAGTTCCTGACGATATGAATCCTTAATTAGTGCTTACTCTTGGACAGTGGTTCTCAACCGGTGTGGAAATCCCCCAAGTATGGAATTTTAGAGTTTCCAAGGGGGAAAGGGGGGGGGGGGGGAGGTAATTAAGGTTATTTCAAGATCGCGTTAATACAGGAACCGATTACGTGATATTGTTTTTCCATCCATACTTTACGGTTCTGTACTTCTCGCTCTTCTGAAATTCGGTTTATAAAGTAACTAGACCCGCAAATTACGTTTTATGTAGACGTCTAGACTTGTTCTGGTATGTGTTATTTAAGTTAGCTTCCTTTTTTGCGCATACTGTGTAGGGGTAGGTAGAAATTTATAGGGAGGACATACGAAAGTGGGGGGGGGGTGGAGGTGACTTTCTGAACATATGGTAAAGGGATGCATGGGCCAAAAATAGGCTCTGAATCACTACTCTAAGAGGATTTGTGTAATAATTACACAATTTACTTTATTTGGCCTTTATCCAGCCAGCTAAAAAAAATGTATTTATCTTGGCGTCAAAACGCCGCGAGTTGCACCAGAATTACTGTAACATATATAGGAATAAATATGAAGCATAATTGTAAAGCAGAAAAATGGGATTTAAAATTGACTAATGAGTAGTTATCTACATATATATTTCTCAGGATTTTAAAACTCTATCATATTCTGAATGAAGTGTTTTATTTTGTTATAGATATTTTATAAATTACTAAGACCAGTAAAATCTACTAAAATCAAAGGCGCTATCTCGTAACACCAAAATCACAATATACAAAACACTGATCAGACCAGTTGTGCTGTATGGCTCTGAAACCTGGAGTACAACGAAAGGAGACGAAGCCTTGTTACAAACCTTTGAGAACAAAATTTTAAGACGCATCTTTGGACCCATTAGGGATACACAAAGTGGAGAGTGGAAAAGAAGAAGTAACAAAGACATTTATGATCTGTTTAAGTCCCTGCTAATCACTGGTATGATGAAGGCTAATAGACTACAATGGCTGGGGCATATAGAAAGAATGGACGATAATAGGGAAATAAAACTCGCTTACACTCAGGAAATAAATGACCATAGACCCTGAGGTAGACCAAGAAGGCGGTGGAGAGATAATACATGTACAGACCTACAAGCACTTGGAATCAACGACTGGCAAGAGAAGGTCCACCAGAGAGACGAATGGAGACGGATTGTATTTGCAGCAAAGAACCTCAATGGCTCGGAACGCTGAAGAAGAAGAAGAAGACCAGTAAGAAAATAGTCACTGATGATGTAAAGTTATAGAAATAAACGATACTCAAGTAATGTTCCTCTGGAGATTGTTTAATTGTTATGTCCCCTGAAAGAATACATTTATGTGGTTTGTTTTTGTTTTATTTCTCCACGCCACAAACTGCATAAACTGAATCATTTAAAAGTGTGGCAATCAATCAACGATATTTTATCCTGTTATATGCTGTTCGTAACTAAGAAAGTAAACATGATAAATGTTAGTTTATGATTTCTTATCATATGCATAATAATTATTTGTGTCTGTTATGGTAAATAACGTTAGTAGTAAAGTTATTGCCATTTCAGTAAGAAATATAAAGAAAGAGGACTACTGTCCCGTAAAAACACAACTAGAAACATCCCAATTATGTTTCGTAGCATTTTCTAAACGCTTCACTCATTTACTATAGTATGTCCACAAACGAATGCCGTCATTCACGATCAATTATTTTGAAAACTGTCTGTTGCATCGTTATAAAATTTTCTCAGCCGTCTTATATTTACCTCCACCCAAGGAATATGTCTTTGATAGGTCCAAAAACAACTTAAATCATTGAAAGCGGCGACATTCCTTTGATCGTTTGCTGAACAACTAGTGATTTCTCGCTAACGAAGTTATTTTTACGGTAATGTGAGACATGTCAATTCTGTTGACACACAAAGGCGTATCCGGATTCGTATGAGAGTGGGTGCAATGAAAGAATTAGCTTAAAATCGACAGGGTCGGCTGCATTGCACCGGGTGTTTATCCCATATGGCTCAGTTTCTTTCCGCAGCGCGGAAAGCGTCGCACAAAGCACGAACTCCGTAGCTCCAGCGACGACCCTCCGGAGTCTCAGAAAAAATGCACTCGTGAAATGAAGGACGCGGACCGGAATCGAACATACAACCTTCGGAGCCCGAGTCAGACGGCTTGACAACTTCACCACGGAGAATCCCGAGAGGGGTGCAATGAGTAATATTAGTAAAGACAGAGAATTTACAGAGGCACGGGGTAAATAATTTGTAAATTAACAGGAAAGTAGAAGGAATATATTTCTTACCTTATTTTTCATTTCCTTCTTGTTTCTTCAGCTGATGCTGATGCTGTAATGTTTAGGGCCTGCAATTCGTCTGAATAGTTGGAGCAAATTATCCCAGTAAGTGTGTACGTAGATTAAGGTCTGCGATCTGCTAATACCTTAATCTGTGTCGGACGATTCCAGTAGGTTGATGATTGCTCTCGGTTGCATAAAAGTCAATCCATCCATTCCCCAATAGTCCTCCTCCTCTTTAAACACATGGTCCTGACGTTTTTTCCAGTAACTTTTATCAATATTTAATAGCGCGGACAGACAGACAGACAGACAGACAGACAGACAGACAGAAAGG
>OY992887.1:34798332-34983332 GCA_963921405.1 Cepaea hortensis | reverse complement strand
ATCTCTAAATCGTAATTAATATACCGCATATAAACTAACTTTGAAATCTGCTGTAAAATCTCCGGAACAAAATTTTTTTTGTTGGGTGGACATAATGATAAGGTTATATACTAAATCTCATCATTTTACCTCTTTTACCTTACTGAGATATTGGATTTTATATTGAGGCAACCAAAAAAAAAAACACACTATAGAAACATACCAAATGTGTTTCGTAACATTTTCTAACCATTGCACTCGTTTACTTGGATGCGGTTCACGTGTGGCTTTTTCACGTTGATATTCAAAGGAAGATAACTGCATTAATATTTTTTTGGATTTCTTAGTATTAAAGCACTGTAAATATTATTGCTTGGTTTTCTTCTTAGGACTAAAGTGGGAGTATTAGCAGTGCTAGATCTAATTAGAAATCAGCAAGTGAAATGGTGTGACCACAAACTAGGCTACCAACTGACAGTTGTTAGTTGTGGTTCTAACTTCATGGCAATGGTTCACGTAATAATACTACGTTCCTGTGTCAGTGAATATCACACAAAATGTTCCTCACTGTTCCATGCGAAAAGTGGAACAGGCAGCTGTCCCGACAAACCACAGCAGACACAGGTATACATGCATGATGCCGCTGCCAGAATGCCAACACAACACACCACCCCCACGAAAATTACAGTTCATCGTCTGTGGAAGCGGCAGTCACTATTAAAGATGCAGGTTCACATAGGTATAACTATTTATTTTTACTATGACGATTATCGTCCTCATGCGCATGTTTCAGTATCACCTCGGCTGACTCTTCCAAGAATACACGTGCCTTATTACAATACAATGATAAAAAGTTATGCTTTTAAGCACTCAAAGTAAGCCTTTGGAAGTTATATATATATCATGTGACAACGTTCGCAAATGATTGCATAGATAACGTTGTGACTCGTATTTGAGAAACACTAACGGATGTGGAAAGTGGTATTAGGGAATGCCTGACTTTTGGTTTGAAGACATGTGGGCAGGTCTTACAACAAGATCGAAGACAAGCCATCGTGCCAGGAAGAGACATGTGAGGTTGGGGTAGACTGGGGTAAACCAGCACATCCCTGAGGTTACAATCCCTCCTGTACGCCGCCAGGGAGCCATGTGAGAAGACATTGCTAGTGGCCAGGTTTGCCTGGAGAGAGATGCTTCAGGAAGATATTCTTGGCAACAAAAATTATGAGGGTGGTAGCTAGGTGAAAGGCTAGGTATATTCTCTCGTGTTTTTGACCTGGAGGAGAGAGTCTCGGCACGACTGATAGACTGGCAGTGGTAAAGAGCAGTAAACAGAACATTCTCAGGATAGCCACAAAGATGGAAGAAATCCAACATTTCACGAGCTTTTTGACGAAAAACGTTATCATACGATGTGATAAGTAGAACAGACAGCTGTCCCGACAAACCAACAGCACACACAGGCATACATGCATACGGCCGCTGTTGGAGTATCAGGAAGATAAAGGGTGGACATATTTAGGAAAGAAAGAGTTTCTAATGATCTATAAATTCACTTAGTGCTTGTTCCATAGGTAATTTTGTAATCACTGCACATTTTACGTATTTAGGCATTTTTCAAATCAACAGTTTTGTATGGTTGTTTTCCGTAGTTTTGAGTATGGTGTTTAAAAATATCGCTTTGTATTTATCTGTCTTTTTGGGGTAAATATCTCAATGAGTTATCTTAAAGTGTCTACTGCAGCTGAGACTGTTGGGCGTTTATAGTATACTAGCTGACCCGGCCCGGCTTCGCCCAGGCTCTTGCGGGGATCTATCTATCTATCTATCTATCTATCTATCTATCTATCTATCTATCTATCTATCTATCTATCTATCTATCTATCTATCTATCTATCTATCTATCTATCTATCTATCTATCTATCTATCTATCTGTCTGTCTGTCTGTCTGTCTGTCTGTCTGTCTGTCTGTCTGTCTGGCTGGCTGGCTGGCTGGCTGGCTGGCTGGCTGGCTGGCTGGCTGTCTGTCTGTCTGTCTGTCTGTCTGTCTGTCTGTCCGTCCGTCCGTCCGTCCGTCTGTCTGTCTGTCTGTCTGTCTGTCTGTCTGTCTGTCTGACTGACTCGGCCCGGCTTCGCCCAGCTCCTGGTGAGGAGCATCTCATTTAATTCATATAAGTAGTCACATAAGCTCCCGTTCCCGTTCCCGACTATCTGTCTGTTTGTCTGTTTGTCTGTCTGTCTGTCTGTCTGTCTATCTGTCTGACCAGGCCCGGCTTCGCCCATCCTGGTGGGGAGCATCTCATTTAATTCATATAAGTAGTCATATAAGCTCCCGTTCCTGTTCCCGACTATCTATCTATCTATCTATCTATCTATCTATCTATCTATCTATCTATCTATCTATCTATGTTCCCGACTATCTATCTATCTATCTATCTATCTATCTATCTATCTATCTATCTATCTATCTATCTATCTATCTATCTATCTATCTATCTATCTATCTATCTATCTATCTATCTATCTATCTGTCTGTCTGTCTGTCTGTCTGTCTGTCTGTCTGTCTGTCTGTCTGTCTGTCTGTCCGTCCGTCCGTCCGTCCGTCCGTCCGTCCGTCCGTCCGTCCGTCCGTCCGTCAGCCCGCCCGCCCGCCCGCCCGCCCGCCCGCCCGCCCGCCCGCCCGCCCGCCCGCCCGCCCGCCCGCCCGCCCGCCCGCCCGTCCGTCCGTCCGTCTGTCTGTCTGTCTGTCTGTCTGTCTGTCTGTCTGTCTGTCTGTCCATGTTCGGTCCGTTCCCGTTAAAAATATAGATAGAATAGAAGAATAGATAGACTGATAGTAGAAAATATGATTGGAAGAGATATATCTTAAATAAACTTACCAAGATATCACAAACAGCCAATAAATGGTGGGCGGTGGGTTGACTGCGATGCAACTAACTTTCTCTCACAAAAAAATTACTTTTTTTTGTGTGTGGTAACAAACGAAAATCTTTATTTTCAAAGGGTTAAGAATTGGGCACGCAGGCCCGTCCTACATTCTGCCCTTCTTCTCTATTTTGTCTCATACATTCTTTCATTCAACACCTCTTATGAAGCAATTCTTTGACAACAAAAGAACAATAAGCATTAAAACGCATGAAAAGTAACTCGTTGAGGCAATGTTTAAAATGGGCACCATAAATACCCAACGTGGGTTTAACGCGAAATACATATGAGAATGTTTTTAAAAAAATTAAATGTGCTGTTGAAGAGAAATGAAAAGATGAGTTAGAAAATTTTCACTATTTAAATAGATGCATTATTTTTATGAAAACTTTGCAAACACCTTAAAGGTTTTATCATTATATACTATAACGCATATGCCTGTAAATAACTGTAGACAAACATTTTATAAAGCTTTGATACCAATGCAACAATCTATATATAAAATATATAGCAATGTTATTAAAAGTTATGCCCCTTGAAATAACTTTTCTTAAGTTAAGTCCCCTAGCTATATATATAAATAATAAGATATTAAAATATTAAATTTTAGTAAGTAAATAGCTGATTGTACACTAACAAACTATGACAATTGGCTGCACGGGAATGAGAAGAAGGCGTGTAGAAAATTTCATCTCAATCGGATGGACCGTTCGCGAACGCATAAAGAACGGACATACATACAGACATACATCGTCTTTTATAGATATAGATGTGATCTTCAACACAATCTTCCTATCAACTCTATGCTACAAATGCCAAACACAGATAATAACAGTGTCACAGAATGTCGAGTGGTTCACCAGAATGCTCTCATACATGAAAGTATGTAAGAAGTAAAACTCGCCGTCTACCCCGAGAGCTTAATTGCTTATTTGACACGGTTGATGTTCCACTACACATGAAGGGACACCAAAGCATGAACTAGCGTACAGATTCGTGGAGACGATAGTCGGCCTGTGGCCATCACGCTGATAAACATGCCTTTCCAGCGGAGCAAAAGACGTGAATGGTGTAGGGTGTCAGAATGATATGAAACAACGCCGACGAGCAGACGTACGGCCGACCGAGCAGACTGAATGGAGTGAAACGGACCAGCGGTTGAATTGAGGTAATTACCCGAGAAATGTGTGAATTGAAATAAACGCAGAAAGAAATAAGAGCAATTTAAGAAACATTATAAGTAGACTGGGCTTTGAAAGTTTCAGATCAGATACTTTAGAAATAGGAACAAGTATGGAAGAATGATATGTTTACACTTCATATGCCTGAGTCTTGTGCTGTTAGAAGTTTCTAGCAATGTTACTTTCTCGCCTGTAAATACGGGAGCTTTATTTGTCGACCTGATGTAGGCTATTTCGTAGAGACTATCAGTTAGTTAGTTAGTTAGTTAGTTAGTTAGTTAGTTAGTTAGTTAGTTAGTTAGTCGACAGATCATCCTCATTGCACATCGAACTATTCAGTCCATAAGTGCTCGGATCCCCTCCTCAGCAAATCCCGCAGCGTGTAGCGGCTAACGACACCATTTCAGTGTTGATTTATCAATCTTTTTGGGGGGGCTACCTGCGTAGTGTTCTTGTTTGGCCACCCCTCTTTTTTATTTGCTGTTCTCGCAGTCTGGCCATGGTTGTAGATTCACAGTCATCACTTGGTTCACGCAGAAGTCTTACTTCTCGTAGAGCATTCAGAATGTCAGCCTGGTCCATGGCGCGTCCGCCCTCCACAGTAGCCTCACCTGCGAGCTTGTCAGCCCGCTCATTTCCTTGTACTCCAGCATGCCCTGGCACGAAGATGAAACTAATCTTTGCCAGCCGAGACCGCTCCAGAGGCAGCAACCATTCTCTTCGGATCGACCCCTCCTCTATCCTCTTGATCATGTTCATTGAGTCGCTAAGGAAACATGCCCTAGTGAATGTCTGTGTCTCGAGCCATATTATTGCTCTACTGGCTCCCATGACTTCCATAGTCAGGCTACTTGTGGTTTTAGTGATAGCACCAGAGTCCTCCTTCACAATTCTCCCTCCGGTCCGAGTCGTAAAGGCCCATGAGCTTCTCACATGTCGGACGACCGACCCATCTGTGTAGATGACAGCATCGCCGTCTAGCGAATTCTCGAAAATCAACGCTTGTACTTCCGCCTCCACAGCAGCCGGATTTTCTTGTCTGCATTTTCTATCTAGTTGGACGCAAACTGAAAAGGATGTGCAAAAATATGTTGGCACTTGTACCCACTCCTCCCCAGGTTCTAAGTCCTCAAGTGAACACACCTGTTGAAGAATGTCTTCGGCTTGACCTATCCACGACCGTCCTCTTTTTAACCTGCTGCCCTTCACCTTCCTAATTTCACTATGCAGTGGATGTTGTGTGTTTGCGTTAACTCTGAGGTAGGCGCGTGCTCTGCAAACTTGTATTCTCTCTTCAATGGTTGGAAAATCAAGAAGGTAGCGCATCGCCATGCATGCTGTATCTCTTGTACATCCAAGAATAATGCGCACAGCTTCATTCTGTATCCTTTCCATCCTTTCTATCTGCTTACGGCTGAGAGTCAGGATTGCCATTGCATACTCCAAAACAGACATGACCAGCCCCTCGTACAGAAGACATAGATGGCGCTGCTCACAGTTTGCTGCCGCCATCACCCGCATCGCAGCCAAACCCCGCTTGGCCTTTGTTATCACCTAGTCTGTGTGCTCATTATAAGCAAGGCTTCGATCAAACCGTATCCCCAGGTAATTCATTGCCTGCGTTCTTTCCACCGTCTCTGAACACAGCTTTACAGTTGGTGTTGTGTTGACAATATGATTATTCAACGAGAACCAAGTCACTGTTGCCTTTGTTGGGTTGACCATTGCCCCAGCTTCATCACACCAAGTACTTATGCGATTGAGTTCGGTTTGTAGTTCCACAGCAACCTGTTCTCTATCCTTACCCTGACGATACAGTAAAACATCATCGCCATATGACATGTCCTGCCAGGTCCAGTGATCTGCTCACTGGTGATTCTCACTGTGTAGGCGTTAAACAGTACCGGAGATAATGGTGATCCCTGTGGTAGGCCAGAATATATTGTTGTTGGTTCCGAAGTCCAACTGCCACATCTAAAAACTACTTTCCGTTGGAAGAGGGCTGCAGCGATCCAACTAAGGAGGAAAGGACTTATTCTGAGTTCAAGAAGCTGAAGCATTTAAAAAATCCAATGGTACGCTGTGGTACGCGTCCTCTAGACATCATGAGCAAAAACTGCTGCATTGGTCCAGGTTTCTCTTTTTGGACGGTACCCACCCAGGGTAGGTGGGAAAACACCTTGCCTCTCTAGCTGGTTTGATATTTTCCTGGCAATTACCTTCTCCAGCAGCTTGCCTATTGTATTCTGCATAGTTATAATTCGATATCCTGAATTTTTGTGTGGTCTTTGTAAGGCTTCGGTAAGGGAATCAGATAGCTGTGTAACCACTCCTCCTTGATGCTGGCACTCCCTATACTGTTGTTGTACATGTCTGCTAGTTTCTCTAGCTCATTGTCGGTACACCAATTGATGTCGTCGTTTCTTATGCCATCAGGCCCCGGAGCGCTGTTTTTGATCGTCGAAACACAGCCTTGATTTCTTTCACTGTCATTGTGTCTTCATCCGAAGTGTTCTGGGCCTTGCACCTGTCTGAGGTGACCTCCTTGGCCAGATTTCGGCCTCCCATGTCTGTCTGGTTGCTCTGCTCTAGAGAGCGTTCAAAATGGGCTTTGCCCTTGTCCTCGTCAGTCCTCTGCCAGATGAGGTCAGCACGTTGGAAGTCAGAAATGTTCTTATTCTTGACTACCCCACTCATGCTTTTATGTAGTCGCCAGAACAATTTCAGTGACTTGTCTGTGCTTACTCTTTGACACACCTCTGCCCACACCTTTGACACACCTCTGCTGTCTCTTGTTACTGATCTGCGAACTAGTATTCCTCAGTTACCTGTCTATAACATATTGCTATGATTTTGTTATTCTTACTATACATGTAGGAATATACGATGTTAGGACTATGCTCCTTGCATAATTTGTTAAAATGTTCACATGTCTCATTTTGTATGTATATAATAGTATTAATAACTCAACAATTATGTTATCATTAGGAATACCATTATATACCTATTTTGAAACTGCATACTTTATGTTGAAACACAGTGTTTATTTGATGTTTGAGATGCAAATTGTCATATAATAACTCACAAGGGAATAGAGTGTTGTGTTATTTTATTCTTACGAGCAGTGAACTTAGACATATTGTCTATGGATTGTGTTTGAAGCAGAGGTGTAGTGGTGCAGACATTACCCACCATTTTAACGGGATATGTTCCGCTTAGCCCTTCAGTGAGTGGTGAACTATGCACTCACTGAGGCCTATCAAAGAGACTGATCACAGCACTTAAGCTCGGCAATCAGATACTCTTATGATACCACTACCGACCCTTTGATCTTTTAAATCACCTTTGAAATAAGTAGCTGTAAGGAACCAGGTGTCTGAATTAGCGACATGGACTTAAGACATGTCATTCCTCATAATGGGATGTTACAGGGGATGGCAGTAGATTTGATAATTACAGGCATGTTCGACTACTTGAAATATCTTTCCTAGACTCGACAGTAATAGAGTGATACAGAGAGAGAAATAGGAGAGTGAACGCAGTAAAGCTGGAAGAGAGACACTGCCAGACTTGTCAATATGAGTGCGTATATGGGGATGATAGAGTGTATATTACTAGGATTATACTGCTATAGAACTAGACAATACGCATTCTTGATTATGTCTCCTAAGCTCTCAACAAGAGCACTAGGTTTCCCTGTGCAGTGACAAAGAGGGACCAGGTGGCGTCAGGACGGAACGCCGCTTCTAAAACCGACCGGCTGTGTTTATCTCACCTGCAACCCGACCACAGATCCAGACAGGATACAAGTAACTTTAGAGCTTTGTACTCGCTTTTCATCATTTCACACACGTGATTGTTGTATTGCATAAACTATACGCAAGGGTGCAGTCACTTATGAAGCAACCAGGACTATAAGAAAAGGCTGGACAGAAAAACCACTGCATGAGATTCTCCTCCTGGAACGTCAAGCATTCTTTTTCCACATTGTCAAAGAACATTTCGAGCCAAAATAGGCATCATCAGCCACCTTAGAACTCACAGCTCCATATTTTCAACCCCACTGCATGAAATGAATGGTCGTCATCATCTTTCATGATGGACAAACAATATTGATTAAACCTCTATAGTTCACTATCATCCTCTTGATAACCATCATATGCTCACCGTTTAATGATAGAAATAAAAGTGTGTGTAGTTTGTTTTAACTCATAGTTCAGTCGTTACACTTTTCTTTTCCCAAAGGACGCAATTGCCTTGCTTACCTTGATGGGGGGTTACTTACGTAACAGGGCGGGGAGATTTGTCAGAGGGAAAAAGAAACCTGCTCTGCCTAGTAGTCTAGCAGTATACATAAACTTAGGCATCTAACCTTTCCTTTCCCATTTCGTAGGGTATATCAAGACCAGTTAATTTCACCATTGTTTAACTAGCCATTTGCAGCTGTACTTTAGGATATTCATGGACTTAATCTTTATTTCAGCCATATAGATTTTGTTACGAATCAATTTCTGACACATCGTTTCACTTCTGACAAACTGTTGTTGCTCGCCAGTGATAGTACACAACTTGGCAGTGGCGCACTCCCACTTCTGACAAACAGAAAACGAGAAAAGAAAAGAAAAGAAAAATTACAACGGAAATGAGATTCCTGAACTAGAATACCAACTAACAGTATACCTCAACAAGCAATGATGTACAGACCAGACGGAAGCAGAGGAGGAGGCCGGCCACGTAAACGATGGATAGAGGGAATTACAGAGACCATGGGAACATCGATATATCAAGCCCATACACGGGCACTCTCCCGCTGTTTATGTTTCACCTCGACACCTCTAGGTACAAGGAGAACCTAATGAGAAGAAGGAGACGATGAGATTCCTGAAAAGAACACTCAACATATCAAGAAGAGAGAACATGAGAAATGTGGGAGTATTAGCAGCGCTAGATGCCATTAGAAAACAGCAAATGAAATGGCTCTGCCACATAACTAGGCTACCAACTGATAGTCCTTAGTCGCAGTTCCAAGTTTGCGGCAAAGGGTCATCCTATATTGCTTAATTCCTGTGCCAGTGAAGATCACACAATATGCTCCTCATAACCGTTCCATGAGAAAAGTGGAACAGAGCGCTGCCCCGACAAACCAACAGCACGCACAGGTCTATACGCAGAAGACCGCTGTCAGAGAGTATCGGCAGATATAGGGCAGAAACATTCCGGGAAGGTCGAGTTTGTGACGATCTCAGGCATTATTTAGTGCTTACTCTAGCAGTAATTGATTAATCACTAAACATTTTAATTTAATTGGCCTTTAACCGATGAGAGCAACAGCAAAACAAGACTGTAGTTAGCGCCATTAGTTAGTAGATTCTATCACATTCACAATGGTATTATTTAGCCTGGGTGGGGTTGGAATGGAGGTTCAGCGAAACTGTTGTCTTGGTCATGGCCACTTCGCAAGTGACAAAGAAACTGGCCCATGAGGCACATCCTGCCTCTGTACTCGGCCTCTCAATGAATTGTTTCCCTGATGTGGTAATATTTCTCAATCCACGGTGAGAAGGAAAGACAATGTGCTGATTCATTTCCTCCATGACGGGTATTGTAAACAAAGAATCTACGAGGTTATATATCTCTCTTTCTTAAATACTGGTTCTTGACGATCGTTTCCCCCCCCCCCCCCACTTTTTTCTCTCTCTCGTATTTTCATGGCCTATACCCGCCATACAAATAATGTATTTCCAGTTTATTATCCTAATACTACTAATAGCAAGAGAAGATTGAGTTAAAATAAGTTTACATATTTCCACAGTAAATTATTTAATATACATATGCATGTATTTACTCATGATAATTTAAGATCTTGGACCTTGGCCATCTTCTCCTCATTTTATTCATCTGTCTTTATTTAGCTTTTTTGTTTTTTTACGTCTCCTACTAATTCGTTCCCCTTGTGGGTTCCAGGCAAGGAAATGTTTTGGTATAAGATTCATAATCTGTGCCGTGCCGACAAGCGTGGGCTGTCATATTTCACCATCTTACGCGATCACCAGAGTCGTGGATCACCTCCGTGTTCTTGTCTCGACCACGTGGCCAAGCCATCCAGATATTTACTTTTCTGCTTTTCCCTTGTTCTCTCTTCCTCCCCCGCCCTCCCCCACCTCCAGGTTTGCGTTGTCACCAAGTTCTCTAGTTTATTTATTCTCATAACGTGTCCAAAAAAAGTGGGGGAGGGGGGAAGAATGATCTACAGGCAATGAAGCCCTGCACATTGGATCTTGCTAAAATGTTTGTAGAAGATGCAGCTACTCTCACCCGCATCGATTTCCAGTGGAGAAAACTTCATCATATGCAGTGGACACAGACCTCTGACATACTTGGACTGTGGGCAGAAATAGCCTTATACAGGGATGCCACCGGTGACAATCCTTTCCAAGATCTTACAGATTTAGATTTAACTGTGCTCATTTTACCTCATTCTAATGCGGACGAGGAGCGTATTTTCAGTCAGATGGGAATTATAAAATCAAAATTGTGGAACAGACTGAGCATCAAGAGATTGACAGCTGTTTTGACTATCAGATATGGAATGAAAAGATAAGGCAAATGCTGTCATGATTATAAACTACCTAAGGATATTTTACGAAAAATTGGATCACAGGAGGCATATACACGTTTCTTTCAATCATCATCATCATCATCGCAGGAGCAAACACAGCAGGAAATGGCTACAGAAACTGAAGATGAGTTGTCTGACTGGGATTTGGCAGATCTGGGACAAGCTTCATTCCAATATTCAGTGATAATAATAAATTATAATGTGCTACTTTATAACATTTTGAATGAATACCACCAGTGCTTGTTTTAGTGATTTCCCAAAAAATATTATTGCAATTTGGTGATTTTTTTTGGCTCGGGAGTAGTTCTGATTAAGATTTGGCAGATCTGGAATAAACTTCATTGTAATATGAAATGATAATAATAAATTATAATGTGCTACCTTGTTACATTTGTAATAAAAACAGTTGGTGCTTTGTCTTTTTGGTGCTTTCCAAAAAAAATTTGGTGCTTTTGTGTGTGTGTGTGTGTTTTTTTTTTTTTTTTTTTTTTTTTTTTGGGGGGGGGGGGGGGGGGTCGAATTTGGTGCTTTTTCATGAAAAGGAGATGGCAACATTAGCGCTAGGTTGAGCAAGTATTTGCCAAACAGAACATGCTATTGTGAACAATATACTTTTAAATTTGGGGGAGACTATTGTGCTGTCGAAGGGAATTAACAAGATGCATTCTTACTTTACATAATTAACGGTGATTGTTGCAACATGGACAAATAATTCTATAAAGTTTTATATATATATACTTTGGAAAGGATGCGTAAATTAAATACCTGAAGGGACTTGTCACTAACTTTAATAGTTCTCAAAATAAATTAAATAACATTTTGTAGTGTCACAAAATATAACGAATAATTTGGATAAGCAACGAATTAGTGTCAATTGACGAGCTTTCTTAGATGTATTCGATTCGCTTTTTGTTTCTCTTCACAACGTTTAAATCTTATATTTTTAAAGACGCACAGAATGAGAGTAGTTTTATTTTTGGCAGGCCATTGAAAGGCCAATCCATCCATCATGTGCCATGCCGGTAAGCGTGGGCGGTCATGTTCTGCCATCTCACTCGATCAACAGAGTCGTGGATCAGTTCCGTGTTTTTGTCTCGACCATGCCACAAGGCCAAGCCATCCAGATACTTGTTTCTAGGTCTTCCCCTTGGTCTGTTCCCCTCGATTTTACCAGTTGTCACCAAGTTCTCCAAATCATTTCTTCTCATAACATGCCCAAAAAATTGTGACTGTCTACGTCTAATGTCTCTGATCAGTTTACGATCTTCATTTGTTTCTTGAAGGACTTGTTCATTGGTCTTTCTGGCTGTCCATGGTATTCTTTGCATTTTCCTCAGAAACCACATTTCTACAGCCATCAGATGTTTCTCAGCCTGGCTGCTCATTGTCCAAGCTTCACATCCATATAAAAGTACAGGTTCTATGTAGCATCTCAACACTCTTTTTCTCGTTTCAATTGACATCTTTTTATTGGTCAGTATGTTTTTCATCTTGCTAAAGGCTACTTTTGCCATGGCGATTCTTGTTCTAATCTCTTCAAGGCATCTCCCATCAGATGTTATTACTGTTCCGAGGTAATTGTACCTATTGACTTGTTGAAGAATATTCCCATTTACTTGTATATTACATTGTGGTATTTCGTCCTTCCTAGTGACGACCATAATCTGTGTCTTTTTACAATTTAATTCTAACCCTAGTTGTTCACTGTGTGTAACAACCGCATCTACTAAATTTTGCAGGTCCTGTTCATTATCTGCAATCAAGACTGTATAATCAAGGCCAATAATCACCTTTTTAAGTCTACGACACTTCCCGAAAGAAAAAGATAATAAAAGAAAAAAAAAAGAAAAAATTATATTTTTAAAGAAATTATTTGAAACAAAAATTTGAAAAACATCCTTCAAGACATCAGACAAGGAAACCACTGAAGTAACACTGAATGCTAGAGGCAAGCTGGAGTCTGAACTAGTTAGCTTTAAATGACAGTATCTCTCTGAAACGTGTCTTCAACCGTTGATGTACTTAATAACTTTCAATGTTTGCATGGTACAAGTGTTTCCTCCAATTAATTATTCTCTGTATTCTTTCATGAGCGTCAATCAACATCTCTCAGCTGAACTTTCTTGATACTTCAAGGCAATTAACAAACAACACATGAACAGCTGACTGGAGAAACTAAAACTAGGACATCAATACATAAGTCACCTGATATGACAAGCAGTGATTCACACATGAACAGTGCTTCTACTTGTTGTGCTGGTCCATCTCTTGTAGAAAGATGTACATACATAACAAACAATCAATAATTATCAGGATTCAGTTTAAACAATATAGATGTGCCTATTGCTCCTAGAAAATCATATTCACAGAAAATACAAAATATGTGCTATAATAAATGTATGTATGTTACAGTGCCGCCCTCCCTGGTCTAGGGTTTACACGACTTTCTCCGTAATCCTGTATATTCTCGTGAGTAACGTGACGTGCGTGAGAATCGGTAGCGGTTCACTCTACCTAGGTAACTTACGGGGTATGTGAGCTAGTCGCTCAGAAAGCAATGGCAAACTACTGAGCATAATCTTGCCTAGTACATCAACAGCAGCTGAAAAATGCCGATGTTGACTGCAACGTCCTGTAAGGGATATGCAACATAAAAAACATAAAAATGTTAGTGCCCGGAGACTAGGAATAGTCCAGGTATCTGCTAGTATAATTATGTGGATTACTGTGAAAGGGATATGTGAGTAGTACGTTACGTCCTAAGTCGGAAATCTGGATTGTGGTGCTGGATTGGCCCCAATCTAGCTGGATTAGGGTTAGGGGTTAGGATTAGGGGTTAGGGGTTAGGGTTAGGGGTTAGGGGTTAGGGCTTAGGGTTAGGGTTAGGGTTAGGGGTTAGGGTTAGGGGTTAGGGTTAGGGGTTAGGGTTAGGGTTAGGGTTTCTGTCTGCTCCTAACTAATTATACTTTCTGGATTGACCTTGCTGGATTGCCCCCAATCCAGCTCGTGTTCGGGGTTGGTTGGGTAGGATAGGTACTTAGGTCATATGTAAGGGTGACAATTCTAATAAAAGACATATACTCTAAGAGTAGATAACTGAGTTTGTGTATCATATTTTAAATAATTGTAAAAAATAAAATAAAAATAAAAGACAATCAGAGGCGTGCGAGCGGCTGGCGAAGGAGCGAGTGCGGCCGATCGGTCGCGTGGAGCGGTCGACCCCAGTAAAACAGTGTCTTGTAGTAACCACTTGGCCAGTCATTGCTGAGTGAACACTAGTCCGGTTATTGACGAGTACTGTGGTGGGGTTAGGTGGGTCGAAGCCTCGACCCGCGCCGGGTGTCATATGAAAATTGTAAACAGTAAAAGGGTAAATATGGCGTGAATATGACCTGTAGTGGGTCGTAGTGGCTTATACACTATTATCATATAGATTACACCGCTTCAAATAAAAACCTTAAAACAGTAAAGATGGCCGGTAGTAACGGTTGTAAGGGGTATGGCTTAGTTTTGTTTGATGTTAAGGGGTGGTTGAGTAGCCGAATAGTTAGATAACTGCTTCGGAACACTATCATCAAGTAGATTACACCTCTTCAAATGAAAACCTTAAAGAAGTCAATATTGTCGACATTGACGGTTATAGTGGGTATGGCTTCGTGGTATTCGTTGTTAAGGGTTGGTGAGTGTTGATGTACCTAGATAACAGCTCCCGAACACTATCATCATACGGGTTACAACTCTTCAAATGAAAACCTTAAAAAGTAAAGATGGCCGATAGTAACGGATGTAAGGGGCGTGGCTTAGTGTTATTCGTTGTTAAGGAGTAGGTGAGCGGAGAATTAGCTAGAGAAGTGCTTCTGAACATTTTAAAGGGGTGGGCGAGTGGTGAAGTGGCTAAATGAATGCGTCGGTTCCTTGCTAAGAGACAGAGGAGTTGCTAGATAAAGGCTCCAGGTCGTTGTTAAGGGGTAGATGGGTGTAGAAATAGCCAGATAACTGCTTCTGATCCTTGTTAAGCGGTGTGCGAGGGGCGGATTGGTTAGATAATTACACCCGTTTCTTGGTAAGAGCCAGGTTGATCGAGTGGAGAAGTGGGTAAATAAAGGCAGGGAGGCCTATCACTGGCAAATTCAACGCATAATGGCGGCGTCGGTCGTCAGAAGACCTAGGATATTTTCATTATATGTCTATTGTAAAGGGGTCGACTGTTTATTATAACGGTGGTTACTATTATCTGTAGTGGATGGGACTTAAATGCTATCATCATACCGGTTACAGCTCTTCAAAGGAAAACATTTAAAAGTAAAGATGGTCGATGGTTTTAGTGGGTATGACTGTGATATTCATTGTTAAGGGATGGGGTGAGTGGATGAGTAGCTTGCTAACGCTTCTGAACACTATCATCGGGTTCGAATCCCAGTGGGGCGGTCTAGTGGTAGAAAAAATATTGATAATATTTGGTTACTTAGTTGTGATTTTGAGCGCTGGTGTTATTAACCCGGTTATGTTTAGAAAAAGAGAGGTGGTGTGCTGGTTGCGGAGTATGTTTAGGTGGTACCTCAGATACCGTGGAAGTGGCATGTTCGAATCTCGGTACTTTGTCGTTGGTAAGATTGGCAGTCATCAACGTGTGGGTGTCTAGTTGATTATAGGGGTTAGGGTCGCTTTGTCCGGTCTTGACGCCGCGGCCACAAGTCCCACCGCTAATGGAAAACACAGGCAACAGATTTCACCGTTGTACATACGAGTAACAAAATATAACCTAACTTAAAAATCAAAATATGATATACCCAATACCATAACAGGTGTTACAAAACATCAATACGCATCTTCATAACGGCTAATCCATGGGAATATCATCCTCGTAATGACCAAGTCAGGTTAATAGTATTCCTGATATCTCCGCCATTGCAAATAGTTCGCGCTATTAATAAAGGTTCATATAAAGGTTGGTAGGGGATTAAGAGATTAACACCTATTGTCGGGACATCCACAAAAAAACCAATAGCAATACTCTCGATTTTTTCTCATATTTGCCGGATGGGGATTATGGGTTAGATGTATGTGTCCTTATTCAGTTAAAACAGGTGGTATGAGTAGGAGATATCACAAACAGAGGTTTCCCACGAGGAAGGACGCGTTTGTGTGGTCTCCTCCTTTTTGGATTAATTTTCCTGTTTATCTACATTCGTACGCAATAGATTTTATATTGTTGTGATCACAATGATGCCGTTCAACTGTTGATCTTGTTTTAAAGTTGCTATATGTGTAGTGTTAGATATAAGTTAGATATAAGTGCTAATAATATTGTATTCAATGACACTATGGATAAATTATTCATGGAACAGCGGCGCGTCAGTGATAGCTTGAACTAGCCAATCACATCACTTGGATTTAAACCGTGGACGGCGCTACAATGTTTCCGTGTGTGTTTAAACGTAATATTATGTAAATATCATGTCTGTCGAGGAGGGAATTTCTGTGCTGGAGTTAGTGGGAGAAAGGGGCCGAAGTAGATCTGAGGGTCGAAGTGGATTACGATCTGCAGTAACAAGAAACTACACACTCAACAAAGAACGGGCAGTGAAAAGCAAACTTAAGAACTGTTTTAGCTCGCCATCGCTGTCAGTTAAATGTATGGATAACGGTAAATGCATCTCTATCACATTCAGCAATACAATACATTACGAGGCATTTCGAACATGCCTGATCAATTATTACCACGAAGCCAAAGTTGATTATAGAAAAGACCGACAAGGAGCGGAGGTGGAAGTCAAAATATCATCTCCCCTACACACATTGCATTTATACAACACGCAAAATAAAATTTTAATACAAGGGGCAAACGCCGTCATGTCTGAGTGGCTCGCGACACAATTCGTCGAAATTGAACAGGCAGCAATTAAACTGGCAAGTGGCTCACTAAACACACCTGCCGATTTCAGCACGCTAGTGTCTGCCGTAAAACCAACACAGCCTTCAGCGGTAACGCTATTGTCAGACAGAACCATAAAATCAACACAGCCTGCAGCCGCTGTCGTTACAGCATCAGGCGATAGTAACAACATACTCCAACATGCCACGACTCAACACACCAGCAGCTCGAACTCAGCTTCTTTTAACCAACCAGTGCTGCTAGCCATTGAATACCCGATGGGGAGCCTAGGGGACAGTATACAACCAAATGAAAACAATTCAAACCAACTTGAGGTTGCATCATCGGTACTAGATGAAAGCCCAGCTACAAATCAACACTCATGCGGTTGTCAGCAGCACATTGAAAGGTTAGAGGGTACTTTTAGACGCCGCCTCTGACAACACAGACAAGATCGCCAGGATCACTAATGACTATATCAACCTCAAGTCAGAGGTCGCTCTCCTGAGAGAGGAAAATGATATTCTGAAACACACTAATGATCAGGCAGCACAGACTAACAGCTTCGAAACAACACAACCATCCCTGGGAGCGCCAACTATACAGCCAACGAATACACATCAACAAACAGACAAAGCCATTGAACAGGACTCGACATTTCCCATAGAAGTGAAAGTCAGCAATCGATTTGAACGACCAAAAGAGCAATTGGTAAGCGGCAGTCAGTACGACGAGACATTGCCGACAGACAACCCGACTATTCAAGAAACGGCTGTTAACCGGCAAGAAGGCAGTCCACAGCCGGATAATTATCAATGGCAGAATCAACGTGCAAGACGTACCAGAAGCCAGTACATACAGAGTCTACCAACTGACTGCACCCACTTGATAATTGGCGACTCCTTGATGAAAGGCATATACAGTGATCGTATGTCCTCATCACACGCCGATATAGCTACAACAATTCCACTTCCAGGTGCAGGGTTAGACAGTCTAACAAACAGTATACGTAGAATGGTAATCAACGAAAGCGTGAAGAGGATTTCAATACATATAGGAATTAATGACACTATGAGAAACCAAAATATTACCATTTCTCAGTTACGAAAACTACTAGACTTATTACGCCATAATTTTCCAAATTCTAAAGTGTTTTTCTCTTCCATCATACCACCATGTTATGGCACCGAACGTCGACTAGCCGACATAAACAACAACACCCTAGAGAAATTCTGTACTCAGTATAATGTACACTTTATCAACAACACACCATTTTTTACATCTCAAAGAGGCGCGCCAAAGAAACGACTGTACAGCGACCAGATCCACGCATCCACATTAGGTTATAGCTTCCTTGCTAAGAATATCAAGTATCCGGAGAGAGCACAAAACAAGACCAACACACAAACACGACGAACATTGACTACTGAAGCCAGTCGAAATATCCCCATCACCCCGGATAAACGTCAGCTGACGTCTGACCTCCGAAAGCCTGCTATTCAAGGTGCACACATGCTACCAAGAATAAATCAACCTCTCCTTCCTACCCCCACCCTCACTCGTGAAGGAAATAACTACCAGGAAGATTTCCCTAACCTCACTTCCAACGAACCCTCGTTGCAAGCAGCGGTACACACGCACGGCAGTAATACCACCTTGACACACCAAGATCAAGACAGCTATGGGCTCCATAGCAGACAACAAGAGGTTCTGCATCACCAAATTCACGCCAGCAATGAGCGAACAAGTAGGCAACAACAGGTTCCGCATCACCAAATTCACGCCAGTAATGAGCGACCAAGCGGACAACAACAGGTTCCGCATCATTGGAGTCCAGAACTTCTATACTTGATGCGGTTTAGTCCTGCTGCACTGAATCAAGCCCTTATGATGTCTCTACAATACAGACCTGTGTGATAGGATACGTATTTAAAACGGAACCCTATATGAATTGATACCAGCAACAGAGCTTCCTCCTTGAACTTTAATCGCTTACTGCTTAACGTTTTATTTCCCGTGTGGGATACACCGCTTTAAACAGAGACATTGACTTGTATAGTCATTTATTAATTCTTTTGGATAACAGTTGGTTACTTAGCTTGTGAAGTAGTTTATTTCAGTTTAATTATTTGTTGTATGTTCTTTAATTCGTTTTGTTCCGTGTTTGCATTATATTCGTTGGTCTAATTAGTTATATCGTTATAATACTGTCATTTACTTATCGATTTGTATTACTGATATTTTGTAAGTTAATGTAATTGTGATTTTTTATTATCTTGTATTTTTGCTTAACTTTGACTAATTTACACTTTCTTCGTGGATAAAATGTCTGAGAAGTGGCAACACTGGCTCAATAAGTCAGGAATACGCATTGGACACTTAAACATTTGCAGTTTATTTAACAAGCTACCAGAGTTATCTTCTATTCTTAATCAAAATTTTCATTTATTCGGCCTTAGTGAAAGTAGGCTTAATGATAAAATTTCAGATGAGGACATCTCTATTAAAGGGTACAAAGTTTTTAGAAGGGATCCCTGTAGGAAACAAGAGACAGGCATCGTAACCTATGTTTCTAATTTACTAAATGCTCACCGTAGGCTAGACTTTGAAACTTGCGAAATAGAATGTATTTGGTTAGAGCTGAAACTTCAAAACCGCACACCCCTGATAATTGGCTACCTCTATCGAAATCCCAGTGCCTGACACGTCTGGTACGAAAACTTCACTACCATGATGGACGTGGTTTTCGCTTCCGGGAAGGAAATTATACTACTCGGAGACTTTAACATTGACACCAACAAATCCAACATAATATGGGGAAATATAATTGCATCATACAATTTCCAACAAATAGTACAACAAGCTACTAGAGTAACAAAGTCATCTTCAACAGTCATAGATCACATTTATGTAACTTGCTCAGACAACATCATAGAATGCACCGTACTCACTTGTGCAATGAGCGATCACTACCCAATATGCTGCACGTGGTCTAAAAAAAGGAATTAAAACTCCTAAACATAAACACATAAGTGTAAAATATAGAAGTTACAAAAATTTCAACCAAAACGCATTTTTACAGGACTTGCTCAGTTCACCTCTAGACAATGTTTATCAGCTTTCTGACCCGGACGATGCTCTGGAATTCTGGATGAAAACCTTTATTGATGTTTTTGATAAACATGTGCCAGTCAAGGAAGTTCGAGTAAAACACCACGTCAAGCCACCTTGGATCACTCAGGAAATACTTGAAATTATGAGAGATAGAGATAAAGCACATAAAAAGCGGGATCTCAGTGCATACCGTACTCTTAGAAACAAAGTTCAATATACCAAACGACGGGAAAAGAAAAATTACTTTAAGAACTTAGTAATGGATAAAACAAATAGTAAGGATATATGGAAGGCAATTAACACCTTGACAAACAAGTATAACTTCCGCAATTCTTTACCATCAAATCATATTACATGCGACCAATTCAGTGATTTTTTTCAAACTGACATAGACCAGATGAAGGCTTCAATACCTAATTCTCCTTGCAACTTATCTTTATTGTCATCGTTTTGCGAGAATAGATGCTCCCGCGATATTCTTTCCGACATACCGCTAATGACAATCACTGAAGTATTCACTTACCTCAGTAACCTAAAAAAACACAACCTCATCTGGGTTAGATGGAATCAGCAACCGGATTCTCCGTTGTGCTGCGCCAGTGATCTGTATATCACTAACCTATGTATATAATCAGTGTCTCACCAAAGGCCACTTTCCATCAGCTCTCAAAATCGCCAAAGCGTACCCTCTTCTTAAATCTGGTTCATTAGACAATGGCCTCCCGAACAATTACAGACCCATTTCTTTACTATCATCACTATCTAAGCCACTAGAAAAACACATCCATAAAGTAACATTACAGTATTTAGTTCGCAACAAGCTTATTGTTGACAGCCAATCAGGATTTCGACCAAAATATTCTTGCCATACGGCCCTAACAAACATGATAGAAAATTGGCACGAGAATATAAACAACAACAGTCTATGTGGAGCTGTGTTTATTGATTTCAAGAAAGCATTTGATATGATAGATCATCTTATTTTAATTAAAAAACTTGAGGCAATGAAAATTTGCCCTAATGTAGTTACTCTAATATCATCTTTTCTATCAAACAGAAAGCAAGTAGTATCACATAATAAATCTCTGTCTCAAACCACTACCTTCAATATTGGAGTACCGCAAGGCTCTATTCTTGGCCCTCTACTATTTGCCATATATATTAACGATCTACCTTTGCATCTTTCGTCGTCCTGCGATCTATTTGCAGACGACTGTACAGTGTACACAAACGCTGAAAACTGTATTTTACTTGAGTCGTCTTTACAACAAGAATTAAATAATGTAGTTAGGTGGAGCTATTCAAACCGTATGCAAATTAACATCACTAAAACAAAATCAATGTTATTAGCAACCAGACAAAGACTTCAGACTCTAAGCTCACACACAACACTTCAACTTCACATCGATAACATGCCAGTAGAAAGTGTAATTGAGCACAAAACATTAGGCCTAATCATTGATAGAAACCTAACCTTTAACTCCAACGTTCAAGTGCTCATTAAACAAACAGCGAAAAAAGTCTACCAACTCGCCAAAATTAAAAACTTCCTTGATGAGGACACAAGGAAACTATTCTATACTTCTCATATATAGACACACTTTGACTACTGCTCTACGATCTGGGACGGTTGATCTAATTCAAACACCAAGCGACTTTACTCACTCCAGAAACGGGCCATGAGTCTAATTTATAGCAAACATTTAACTGACAATCCTAGCCTGTATAAACGCCTTCAGTTACTACCACTCCGTAAACGCTTGCTTTTCAATAAAGTTAAACTAATTCACAAAATCCTGCATCGGAATGCCCCAAATTACCTTTGGCCATTGTTTAAATATAATGCTAGACACAGTCTCATCATCTCATCGTGTTCCTCTTGTACCTTGCGGTGTCGAGGTGAAGTATAAACTTCGTGAGAGTGCCCGGTTATGGGCTTCGTATATCGACATTCCCATGGATTCTGTTATTCCCTCCGTCCAACGTTTACGTGGTCGGCCTCTTCCTCTGTTTCCATCTGGTCTGTACATCATTGCTTGTTGTGGCAAGCTGTTGGCTGGTAGCCTACTTGCATGGCCAAACCATTTGACTTGCTGCTTTCTAATAAAATCTAGAGCAGCTTTAACCCCCACTTTAGTCCTGATTTCTTCATTTCTGATCTTATCTCTTCTTGATACGTTGAGTATTCTTCTCAGGAACCTCATTTCTGTTGTTGTGATTTTTCTTTTCTCTTTTTCTGTCATTGTCCAGGTTTGGCATTGGTAGCACAGAGTTGGTAGGAAGATTGTGTTGTAAAGTGCTTTCTTAGTAGTTATTGATACCTGTTTGTTCTTTAGTATTGGTGCCATTGGTCCAATGAGTTGATTTGCCTTATTGCACCTATTTTCGATCTCGTCTTCTGATCTGCCATTTGATGATATTATACTTCCTAAGTACTTGAAGCTCTTTACTTGTTTCAAGGGATGTTCGTTTAGGTGAATTGTTGCTGTTTGTTCTTCTTTAGTTATAGTCATTACCTCTGTTTTGCTTGTGCTAATTTTCATGTTATGTTCCCTACACATTTCGTTTAGACTATTCATGTGGTCTTGTAATTCAGCTTCTGATTTTGCTATTAGTGCTTGGTCGTCCGCAAACAGGAGTTCTCTAATGGTTAGATTTGCAGATGGTTCTTCTTCTGTGTTCTCATCATGCGGTCAGTCCGTTTATACTTCTTAGTTTTTCTACGAGCAGTATGAAGATCCCCTGCCGGCTTGCTAGGCCAGTCGCAGGTTTAGGACACTAATCTGACCACAGGGAGTCCATCCCCTATGGCGAGCCATAGCCCCGTTAGCCCATGTCCTCGCGGTCATGGTTGCCCGGTCTGCACCACGTGGAGGTGAGGGTTGACTTGTGTAGTCTGCGGGTCATCGGCAGGCTACTAATTTTCGCTCTTCACCCCTCCTGGGAGAGGCTAGCCGATCCTAACCCTGCTGGCTGCAAGGCCAGGCGCATTCCACACCTAGACACAGTAAACGTTTAAATATATTACACATTCCGAAGCCTAGGATTGACTTATACAAAACAAGCTTAACGTACTCTGCAGCTCAGCTGTGGAACAATCTTCCACAAGAAATCAAAGACATCACCAATCCCTTTTCATATAATCGCAAATTATTCGAACACTATCTCAATATGGATTACCTTCCCCCTTAATAATAGAGATAATAATAATAATAACAAAACCCTAGTATAACAGCCAGTCCCCTTTTGGTAGGCCAGTATATTCCACATGGCTAACAACAAGTGTCAGACCATTATCTAATATTACTGTGTCGTGTAGTTTTGATGTTCGCATTTTGCCCATGCCTTTATAATGCATACCCTTTATATTGTTGTTGTTCTCTGTTAGCCTTGAATGATGTGTGAATGAAATAATGTATGAAAGAGAGTGATAGAAGGGCAGAATGTTAGACGGGCCTGCGTGCCCAATTCTTAACCCTTTGAAAATAAAGTTTGTTCGTTCGTTCGTTCGTTCGTTCGTTCAGCATGTGCCACTCTGATCTTAAATATCAGTAGTTCGTTATTCTTGTGACATTGAAAACGCTTGAGGTTTGAAGAAGAATGGTGTGCTATGTTATTGGGAGGTTTATATAGATTGATTAATATGAGATGTTGATAAGGTTACCTCTTTCAGTTGCATCGTAACTGTGTTGTGAATTGTCGCCTAATACATCCAGGTGTGAAAATAATCAAACATATCTCATATCAACTCAGTAGGCATGCCTCTATATAGCGGCACTGCGAACTGGGCTAGAGTCTACTTTAGGAAAGTATGTATGTTTGTGTATGCGCATTTACCACTGGTTATAGATGTGTGCAGTATTATTGGAAAGCGGCCGTTATGTATACATTATCAGAGTATGTTGCCTTACAGAGCTGGTATAGTGTCTATGTGTCTGCTATGTTGTATGTTTTGTTATGTTGCCATGTAGTATTTGGAGGGAATTTCAGGTGGGTGCCTAGTGAATTTTTTTTAAAAACGATGTCTCAGAATCCACAACGCCACTGGCATTAGAGGCATTTCAACTTGTCTGCTCACTGACCTCGCTTCACAGTCATACAAAAGTGCAGGTTCTATGTAGTATTTAAATACTCTTTTTTATTTCTCATTACAGTTGACAACTTTATATTAGTCAGTGTGTTTTGCAACTTGCAAAAGACAATCTTCATCACAGCGATCTTGTTCTAACGCTTTAAAGCCACCTACCATCAGCCATTGTTGTCTTTCTTTGTATGCTCGCGGCTACTGTTTTGCCATTTCAACCATGTCTCTACTCGTATGTATTAGTGTGGTAGAAGTAAACCAACATCTCACAAGATAGACATGTATTACTACAATGTATATGGACCTGTGGGAAACGGCTACATCCGGGCAAAGAGGGAGTTGCATCCTGTCACCGGCGTATGGATACAACCGAGACACGTGGTTAAGAGGAATACTACAGAAAAAAACGGTGTTCTGTTGGCGATCGAACCAGGGGACCTAACTCGGGATGACCACCGTGTACGGGAGTGATTCTTCCTCCGCTTCAACAGGGCGTCGGAAGTTTAAAAAGTCCCTCTTCTCTAGCTTTTCTATGTCCGAGGCGTCCTAGGGTCACCAAGTAACAGCAAAGAACACGAAACTACTACTACCGAGGCCTCTATACACCACAAGGCAGTTTCGAATAAAATATACACAACTATAATCAAGTCATCACAGTGTTCGACTAACCCTTTCTTATAGACATAGAGGAGAGATGTGAGCACCGAGACCAGTTGGGGAAGGTGTGCCTTTTACTTAATAACTATCGGGTCATAACCGACGAGTGTTTAGCTATTTTTATCACCTGTATAATATTACCAGTGAACACAACAAGCTTCCCCGGATCAGTCTTAGGCGTCTCACATAACATGACATATCACGTACCCGCTGGCCTGACCAGCGAAGTTATCGCGAATCAGAGCAGACATTTACACTTTCATTAACTCTTCTGCCTGGCCAAAGAGGTCTTTGCATCTTTCCCCAGAAACCCATTTCCAATGCAATATACGTTTTTTCAATGTGTCGGCTCATTGCCACATTTCACATCCAGACAAAAGTACAGGTTCTATGTACCACTTCAACAGTCACATAAGGAAACATGTTAGCCACATTATTAAAACGTTGGCCAAATACATAAATATATCGACCAGACTTATAAAATATAGTAAAATTTGTTAGCCAAACTTATAAAACTCGTGGTCAAATTAAGAATTATCTCAACCAAGCGTATAAAAAAAAATAGGAAAAAGATAAGTCAAACTAATGAAAATGTTGGCCAGATACAGAAATATCTCGACCAACTTATAAAATGTAGGAAAATTTGTTAGCCAAACTGACAAAACTGTTAGCCAATATAAGAAACGTCTCGACCAACTATAAAATGTAGGAAAAATTGTTAGCCAAAGTGACAAAACAGTTGGCCAAAATAAGAAACGTCTCGACTAACATTATAAAAAATTAGGAAAAATGGTAACCAAACTAATTAAAAATGGTGACCAAAATAGGAAATATCTCGACCAAACTTATGAAAAGTTGGAAAATTGTTCGTCAAATGTGAAAAATATTGGGCAAGTAGGAAATCATGTTAGCCAAATAGGAAAAAATATCGATCAAACTTATAGATGTCTCGTCCAAACTTACAAAATGTATGAACATTTGTTAGTCGAAGGTGAAAAATATTGGCCATGTAAAGAAATATCTCATCCGAATTAATAACAAGTAAGAAAACATGCTAGTAAAATCTAGAAATATGTCGACTGAAGTAATACAATAGGCAAAACGATGGACAAACTTATAAAGATGTCCACCGTTATAAGAAAATGTGTTACCCAGATTAGGAAACATATTGACCAAGTTTTGAAATATCTCGACCAAACTTACAAAAAGTAGGAAAATATGTCGACTAAAGTAGGAACATTTGTTAGCCAAAGATGAAAAATATTGGCCAAGTAAAGAAATATCGCATCCAAACTTTTTAAATGTATGAAAATTTGTTAGCCAAAGGTGAAAAATATTGGCCAAGTAAAGAAATAGCTCATCTATTGTTATAAAAATTAGGAAAATGTGTTAACCTAATGAGAAAAATATCGCCCAAGTGAAGAAAAAGTTACACAAAACTTATAAAACTTAGGAAAATGTGTTAACCTAATGAGAAAAATATTGACCAAGTAAAAGAAAAATTTACACCAAACTTCTGAAAAGTAGGAAAATTTGTTACCCAACAGGGGGAAAAAATATGCGCTAAACTATGAAAGATGTTGACCGTAGTAAGAAAATGTGTTAGCCAAAGGGGGAAATATGTTGACCAAAACATGAAACATCTCGACCAAACTTATAAATATCTCGTGTAAACTTATACAAAAGTAGGAACAAATATTGCTTCTGTAGTTATGTCAAACGTGTCTTGAACTTTTATCTGAACAGACATTTCACAAGACATAATCATCAACGTGAGCACTTTCCCTCTTTTACATTACCGAAAGCTTCAACTTATCAGTCCAGACTATCCACTAAAGAAGCACTTATACTAATCACCCATCTCTTCACACTCTTGGTGTTTTTTCTTTTCTAACACAAAGTGTCTCTGTCTTTCATAGATAGCTTCACAACTTTTCCATGTCACATCACCAAGGTACGCCAAACCTCTATTATACACGAGCTCCAATGAAACAGTCATAACAACATTTATGGCAATGCAATCTGTGGCTCCACCTGGGATAGTTTCAATATCATCTGAGTATTCGTCAGCAAAGATCCACTTCCCATGGTGACATCTTCAACTTTCTATACCACAATGTCTGCTACACTAACCTTCCATTGGTCCAGATTTCAACAATATAAAGGGTGTTCTCGAAGTCTAGCTAACATAACATTGCTTACTTTGTCCACCTCTATCACACTTTGTCATTTCACAGCTGCAATATCGGCAAGTCTGCAACCAACCAACAGTGTCTGTTATGAAGTCGACCTTTCTAAAAAGCCATGTCTGCCTTATTGAGCCCTTGAATACCCTCTACCACATCTTCTAACCGACATTCAACGTTTCATACCCAATAACATTAACATTCTCAGGCAATACAGAACAGCCGATTTTCTGCTGACTAGGCAGATTTTCCAACCTAATAGAGATAAATCATCTGTCCCCCTAATATGCTAGGCGCTATTCTAGACAACGATTATGGTCATCGACTATCAACCCTAGGCAGAACTTGAAAAAACAACAGAGATTGGGTTCCTGAGACGAATGAGTTGCTGTAACAGTAATGGAGTACTGGGGTATTATTAGGATCTAGTGGGAAACAGATACAGCACGATTGAGCATTGAGACTGAAAGCGAGGAGAGATGCTGAATCGTGACGTATTGTGTTGGCAAGGGCAGTTAAGATCCGGCCTTTGACTTGAGTGGAAGCTAACATCAACCCTTGGTCATCAAGTACAAATAAACTTTATACTGTCAACTAAAACCTGACTTGCGTGTTCATATACACTGGTATAGGACACGAAATGGTGCCGTCTAACCACGATACTGGATTTGGCCGTCCCGGCCACCACGCGAAGTACTAGGAAACCTTCAAAGGATCCAGACCAGACTGCCTAAACAAGAAGGTATTTAGAACAGACGTTTTCTCGAATCGGTTTTGTCAAGGTCGGGAGACGCTTGTTATTGTTCCATGCTCCGGTCAAATAACTCCTAGAAACAGTCTCGGCACGTGGTGTGAAGTGATGCCCAGTAAAATTCAGTAATCAGTTCAGTAATCTGCAAATACAGAGGCCGAAAGCCGTTGTCTGAACTTCGGCGTTATCAAGGGGCTGGTCATAGCCGTTGTCTGAACTTTGGCGTTATCAAGGGGCTGGTCATAGCCGTTGTCTGAACTTCGGCGTTATCAAGGGGCTGGTCATAGCCGTTGTCTGAACTTCAGCGTTATCAAGGGGCTGGTCATAGCCGTTGTCTGAACTTTGGCGTTACCAAGGGGCTGGTCATAGCCGTTGTCTGAACTTTGGCGTTATCAAGGGGCTGGTCATAGCCGTTGTCTGAACTTTGGCGTTATCAAGGGGCTGGTCATAGCCGTTGTCTGAACTTTGGCGTTATCAAGGGGCTGGTCATAGCCGTTGTCTGAACTTTGGCGTTATCAAGGGGCTGGTCATAGCCGTTGTCTGAACTTCAGCGTTATCAAGGGGCTGGTCATAGCCGTTGTCTGAACTCTAGCGTTTCAAAAAGGGCTTACCATAGCCTGAGTTTTGCTAATTTCAAATCGCCGCTTACGTTGTCGCTATCTCAAGACGTCGATGATGTGCCCCACCCGGGGTGAAAACAAAGGCTAGATATCTCAGATGGGACCCGACCAGGGGTTGAAGATTATCCCGGCATCCCTAGAGAAGTGACGAAATTACTTGGGAGAAGAGACAGACTACCGGAACTCCGCGACCGATTTTTCAACTGAAACAGGCTCCTGGTGATCGAACGAGTCGAGGAAAGTACGTGCTTGAGTCAGGAAACAAAAAGAAGGTGAAATTGTGTGGTTCTCAAACCCAGAAACTAACTATAATTTTCCAAAACAAGTGAGTGTATTCCTTAAATTAAGAAGTTGAAATTGTGTGGTTCTCAAACCCAGAAACTAACTATAGTTTTCCAAAACAAGTGAGTGTATTCCTTAAATTAAGAAGTTGAAATTGTGTGGTTCTTTGCTTGCTTTGTTTCAGTATATTTCAGCATGGCGGAACAGGACACCTTGGCACAGGTTTTGACAGGCGTGGGAACAGCAGTAGGCCGGCTTAATATGGTGATTAAACAACAAGGGATGGCAACAGAAATTGTGAAGTTTAGTGGACAGGCCAGAGACTTTAAGAAATGGGTCACTTCCATAGAAAAATATGCCTATTTAATCTCAGCAACAGATGAAGAAAAAATGAGACTGGCTTATCAGACGGCAACGGAACCGGTCTCGGATCATATAAGAAGAAAGTTAGAGGCTAGAGTAGATGAGACGTGGGAACAATTCAAAGAAGACCTAGCAAGGAAATATGCAGAAATAACGGATCCACAACATGCATTTTCGGTGTTGAGGCAGGCTAAACAAAATAACGGAGAGACGGTACAATTGTTTAGCGATAGATTGATTAACCTGGCTGAAGAAGCATTCTTAGGACAGAATGTACGAGGAGAGGAGGTGGAAAGGATGTTAGTAGGGATTTTTGTAGATGGCATAAAATCTGATGGTTTGAAACTTAAGTTGATGAGGGAAAACCCTGAGAGGTTATCACAGGCGGTGGATATCGCGGTACAAGAAGAAAATTTGAGACGTAGGTTTAGATTAAGAACAGGACGAGAAGTGGGAAGTAATCGAGACGACAGAGTTGAGGAACCTATGGAAATAGGACAAACAAGATTCGGATGGAATAGGAGAGGAGGTATACAGACGTTACAAGGTAGAAATAGACATGATAACGAGGAAAGAAGAAATATGAGATACCCTACAAGAGAAACAGTAGTTAACACAAATAGTACAAATATTGTCTGTTGGATTTGTGGTCAACGGGGACATGTTTCTCGGTTTTGTAATAACAGGCGTGTCCAGTCGAATCCACAGGGTAGACATGACAATAATAGGGTGAGTAGGAATGTTGTAGATGGACACAGGAATTTTACAGGTACAAGAACACAGGAAAATCGGCGCCCTACCTATTAGACAGGACCTATGATAGGAGGGTAAATAATAAGGTCCCAAGGGTTAGAGAATATGTTAATAACAGGTATAATAGGTCGAACAGAGAATATTTTCAACTAGATGAAGTCAAGAAATTTATAGAAGATAAAACAGATTATAGCTCCTGTATATTAGAAATAGGAAAGTATAGAGTTCGTACGTTAATTGATTCGGGAGCTCAGGTTAGTGTAGTAAAAGAAAGTTTTCTATACAAAATAGTAAGAAATTGTAGAGTATTTAAGAGTCATAATAATTTACACTCTGTTACGGGACAGAATTTACAAGTAGTTGGACAAACAATGATAAATTTTAAGTTAGGAGGGATCAACATAAGACACCTTTTTCATGTAGTGAAGGGTTTAAATAGAAACATGTTAATAGGAAGAGATTTTTTAATAAAAAATGGAGTAAGACTTTTCTATGATTTACACAAATTAAAATTCAGGGACGTCTATATAGATATGCAAGAAGACATGCATATATCAGCACTAGTTAGAGTTAAAATGACAACGACGTTAAAACCACAGTCGGTTAATTTGATACAAGTGAAGCTGAAGAAAAACCCATATTATGTGGAAGGAAACACAGTCAGAATCACTGAATTACAAGAGGAAATAATTGATGAGCCTGGTTTGGAAGTTCCGGATGGAATAATGGCGTTAGATAAACACTTAACCTTTCCAGTGATGGTTATCAACAACACAGGTAGAGAAATCAAATTATACAGAGGATGTGTGATAGCCAAACTAGATCATAACATTAGTGACATATTGGCAACGGATAGAGCAGAAGTGTCGGGAACAAGTTATTCAGAAACTTCTAGTGAAAGGGGAAATGACAGACGCGGACACAGAAGAAGAGGGAATGTCAGAATGGATGAATTGATCCATCCATCCAGAAAAAAAGCCCAAATACATTCACTAGACAAAATAACAAGGGAACAAGAGTTGTTGTCACAGTTAAAAGCTCCGCCAGAAAATAAGGAAGTGTTAGAACAACTTATAAAGCAGAATCAGGATGTGTTTGCAATTAGTGATTTAGAGTTGGGTAAGACAAAAACGGTAACAATGGAGATAGATACGGGAGACCATCCGCCGATTAGCTTAAAACCATATAGAACTCCCTTAAGAAATAGAGAAATTGTAGAAAAGGCAATAGAAGAAATGTTGAAAGCAGGGATAATCACAAGATCAAAATCAGAGTGGTCATCTCCGGTGGTAATTGTGGCCAAACCTGATGGTTCGAGTCGATTCTGTTGCGACTATCGGGCGTTGAACAAAATTACTAAAAATGTAGCATATCCACTGCCAGTGATAGATGATATTTTGGGGTTGCTAAATGGCGCTACATTTTTCACGACGTTGGACGCAAGAGCAGGATTTTGGTGTATCCCGATGTCAGCAGACGCGCAAAGGAAAAGTGCTTTCTGTACTCATATGGGTTCTTATGAATTTTTACGTATGCCTTTTGGAGTTAAAACTGCGCCATCTCACTATATGCTCTTAATTAACGAAGTTTTAGAAGGTATGCAAAGGTTCGCTCTAGCCTATATAGACGATATATTGATTTATACAAAAGGAAATGTGGAGGATCATTTGAAACATATTAGACTAGTATTTGACAGGTTAAGAAAGCATGATGTGAAGTTAAAGCTTAGTAAATGCCAATTTTTAAAGACAGAAACAAAATATTTGGGGTATATTATAAATAGAGAAGGTATAAAACCAGACCAGGACAAGATAAAGGTTATTAAAGAGTTACCTGCTCCAACTAACGTTAAGGAGGTACGCGCTTTTATAGGAACATGTGCGTATTATAGGCGGTTTGTCCCAGCGTTTTCAAAGATAGCTGAACCTATTACAAACTTAACAGGCAAGTACGCTAGGTTTAAGTGGGATGATGAGTGTCAAAAAGCGTTCGAGTATTTAAAAAACAGCTTAACACTGGTACCACTGTTGACGCATCCAGACTTAAACAAACAGTTGATACTGTACACAGATGCTTCAGACAATGCAGTAGGAGCATGTCTGGTGCAACCATATGAAGGAAAAGAGTCTGGAATACCAGGGGTTAAAAATGAAAGGCCTATCTACTTCTTGTCGCATAAACTTAGCAGATCACAAAGAAAATGGACGACTATTGAGAAGGAGGCTTACGCAATACATTACGCTCTTCAAAAACTAAATTACTACTTACATAACGCAAATTTTGTTATTAGAACTGACCATATGCCTTTAAAGTCTTTTCTAGAAGCTCCAGTGCAGAACAGGAAAATACAGACGTGGGCATTGAATCTACAGGGGTACAACGCGATAATTGAATACATACCAGGTAGGATTAATACATGCGCCGATTTATTGTCTAGAATTCCATATCCACAGTCATCAGGAGATACAGAAGATGAAGCTGAACCAGAGATAGACGACCGAAATTGGCAAGTAAATATTTTAGATTCTGCTATAATAAATAGGGAAGAATTTGATAGTCTACCATCGGATCAAGAGTCTGAACATAGGGAAGAAGACCTACAAGTAGCACAATTTAATATGAAAGAAGAACAAGAGTTGGACCCAAAAGTCATACAAATAAAAGAAAAATTACGAGAAACAGATGATAACAAATATAAAAGGAATTATTTGGTTTTACAAGAGGATGGACAGTTATACTATATGTGTGAAAGGAACGAACAGCTAAGGAAATATATTCCAAAGCATTTAGAAAATGAACTTTTAAAAGCATATCACGATGAAAATGGACATCTCGGTAGAGATAAATTGCTGAAAGCACTTACAAGTAAATATTATTGGCCAAACTTGTTTAAATCTACATGCAAATATGTAGATACGTGTGAAAAATGCAGATTAAGGAACATGAAAACAATAAAGTCTCCCTTACAAGACACAGATATTCCTCAGTTCCCAATGCAAAAGATTAGTTTAGATATATCGGGTCCACACCCTAGGACATTGTCAGGAAATGTGTATTTAATTCATATAGTAGACGTCTACAGTCTTTGGCCGGAGGTTTATGCAATTCCAGATAAGAGCGCGGATACTGTCATTAATATTTTTTTACAGGAGTTCGTACCAAGGTTTAGTTGCCCACAAAGTATACTTACAGATAATGGTAGAGAGTTTGTAAATAAAAAATTCGAAAAGTTATTAAAAGATTTAAATATAAAACATATAAAGACCTCATTTTATAGACCTTCTTCAAATGCGAAAAACGAGCGTCAACATCGGACGTTATACGACATTATGGCAAAGATTATTGATGAACATGACAGAGATTGGGATTTATTTTTGGGACCTGCCCTTAGCGCCATTCGTACAAATCAAAATGAGAGCACGGGTTTTTCACCATTTTATTTATTACACGGGAGGGAACCAATATTACCTATAGATAATCAATGTTTGACTTCCAGAAAATGGAACGGTCAGTTGTGGAGTGGTGATTGTGGTTGAGGAGAACAAATATTGTTCTAAATTAAAGAAGTTAGTCTGTAGTTAACAGATATACATACGTAGCAGTGAAGTGTTTTGTTTTCTCGGTTATAAAAATACTGGAATGATTTGTATAAATAGATATGTGTTACGTTAAGTTGTATGGGAGGCCAAGGTTGATGGGCCACTGTACGTAGTAATTTGAAGGGAGTTGTATTTTTTTGAAAATCTTCTCTTTAGAGAGAAGACAATTGTTTTATGCTGAGTTTTAATGCCTCATATATAATATGTTTTTTTTGCTTGATTTGGTCCTGTAAAATGATTGTTATTATTTTAGAATAGGATTATTGTGTTCGTAGACTTTTGAATACAAACTACTGGTCCGTAAAAGAGACCAGTAGTATTAGGTAACAATAGATTAGGATGTATGTTGTATTATTTTAACCATCTTCATCACCATCATCATCACCATCTTCATCACCATCACCTTTAATTGACATGAGGGGAAACATAAATGATGTTATAAAAATGTGGGGGGGGGGGGGGGTATGATGTTCTGTTGTGATTTTATTTCGCTGTTTTGTATGTTAAATAGTAGTTAGTTAAGTTATGTTTAAATTACAGGGTTTTGTCTAGAATAAAGACAATACATGGGGCTTTATTTTAGTCCTTCGTTCAGAAAATAGTAATAAACTACTGGGGACTAGAAGAGAGACATTTATTTGGGATCCTTCGTTCAGAAAATAGTAATAAACTACTGGGGACTAGAAGAGAGACATTTATTTGGGATCCTTCGTTCAGAATGTAGTAATAAACTACTGGGGACTAAAAGAGAGACATATTCTCCTTGTGAATAACAAGTTGATGTATATGCTACTAGCAAGGTTGCTGTGATAATCAGCATAGAGAGGTTGAGATGGTTATGAAGTAGTGGAAACATATACCGGGGATGGTTATGGGAAAGTTTAGAGTTACACTAAAGTCAGCGTTGATATTAGAAGCCATATGAGGGAAGAAAAGATTAATATAGCAGTGGGGTAAATGAGGAGAAAGTTTTAAACATGGTTTACATGGGGTCAGAAGAACCATGATGTACACAGGATTGCGGGGTTATAGAAAAAGAAGAGGGTAACGGGTTACCCCAGACAAAAACATGAATTGAATCCATGTTTAAATCTGAAGAGTGATTAGACACTGTGGATAACAGTACAATAATAAAGGGGTGTAAATGTATAGTCGAGACATAATGACATGGGGGTGTTTGAGAGTCCGTAATATATGGACTGGGATAAAGTTAAAGGCAGGGGTAGGATATTGTTGCTGTTAGTAACGGAATGAAGGGAGATTTGAGTAGTTGTGCCCATAATAGATGGACAGTAAGGAGGCAAGAGAGGTATATTATGTGAGGTGATGTGTATAATGTTGGAAGAGGTCTTAAAGGAAAATAGATTTTTTTAATTGTGTCCTCGGGATATTGTTTTGTGGTTGACATTACAATGAGAGGTTAAAGTAAGGTTCAGAGACATAAAAGTAGTAGTGTCTGTAATATATAGACAATTGGATGTGAATAATGTTTTTGATGCTGTAGATAGCAGCGTAAACGTTTGCCATAATGAGTGGTAAAGGTGTGTGATTTAGGTGAGTGTGGTTTTAGACTTTATTACATAAAGTCTCAAATGACATAGGAGGGTAAAGGAGTATGGTTTGGTAAAGGGGGTGTGTGATTTTTAGCTGAGTGTGGTCTTTGTGTGGAAGAGTTCTACTGCTTCTTTTAAATACCGGTGGCCACCGATTCTTTGTCTTCCTATCGTGTGAAAGTGATTTCAGGTTAGTTGAAAGTGGGGAAGTAGTAGTTGGTGAACAAAATAAGGAGTTGGTGTTAGCGTTTGAAATTTTAAGCAGATTGTTTATGAAGAGAAGAAGGAGTATTTAAGAAGACGTGTTATGATGTTATGATGTGTTGTATAAAGTTGAGATTTAAAGGTTATATGTAAATATGTTATGTTTGAAGGGCCAGAAACGAAGAAGAAGTGGGTTGATATATAGCAGGGGAAAGAGTTAAAGAAATAGAATATTTACTTAAGATGGAGTTGGTTTAGGGAAGGTTAGAGGAACTGTGAGAGATAAGGAAAAGGAGGGAATAGAGTAAGGGGATTAGGAGTAAAGAGTTTTCCTTTATAAGGAAAATTCTTTAATAAACATGGGGAGGTGTAACAGTAATGGAGTACTGGGGTATTATTAGGATCTAGTGGGAAACAGATACAGCACGATTGAGCATTGAGACTGAAAGCGAGGAGAGATGCTGAATCGTGACGTATTGTGTTGGCAAGGGCAGTTAAGATCCGGCCTTTGACTTGAGTGGAAGCTAACATCAACCCTTGGTCATCAAGTACAAATAAACTGTATACTGTCAACTAAAACCTGACTTGCGTGTTCATATACACTGGTATATTGCATTCCTTGGACTACCAGAGTAACTAACGATGGTCGCATAAAACAGCCTCAGGAAAATAGAGCACTATATACATCAAACACAACAAACTCTTTCTTACTAACCCTAACCATGACCCTAACCATAACCCCATAACCCTAACTATACATCAAACACATCAAACTCTTTCTTAAGAGACATAGCTACAAACCAGTTGTGGAAATGGAAAAAGTTAAATTTGTGTGATTAAATTTTAATTAAAATTTAAAAATAATCGCAATTTCATTGCGTGCTTCACTTAATATACAGATATAGGCTAAGTATAGGTATAGGTTAGGTAAAGGACCTTTATCGAGCTTACATCTTGCGCAATAAAATTGCGATTATTTTTAAATTTTAATTAATTAAAATAAAATTTAAATTAAATTTTATTACAACATAAGCAAGGAGAAAAAGATAACCAACTCCTTTTACTTCTACCATTTATTAAACATTGCATGTTACAACTATATGTACCTGCTATGCTATGCTAACACCATTCCCAGAAAAATCATTCTAGCAAATGGAATCACAGTCTTGGAAAGTGGGATCATTACCAAACTATTATTATCATTGCTGTTACTATCAGTACTGTTATCACCCTTAGTAGGCTAATGGTTGTCATCATTATTATTGATGTATTTGTTTTTATTTGCATTATTATTATAGTTACCTTTATGAATCTATAACCTCATCTTCCATGTGACCCCCCCCCCCTTCCCTAACTCATGGTTTGTTTGAAAACTGTTTGTTTGCCTCTGCTGATACAATCACCTTTTGGTTCCAAAAATTACCATGCCCTTACCATCATTACCAGATAGTGGTGATGAGGCCATTAGAGTAGTGAGTCCAAATGGGTGAGAGTGGGACAATGGAAACATAAATGGAAAGCTGTATCCTTCTCCCTATCTACTCCCCTTCACATGTAAATATGCCCAATGAATAAAATATGCACACGTCACATACACGCCCACATGCAACGCTCCGTAAATACACCTACACAAATACTAAATACACAGAACGCATGTAACAACACAAACATTATAAATGCAACTACTACCCTTTCTGCCTTGTAAACCCCAATACACCTCCCTTCCCACCATCTGGATACTGTTTGTTTGTTGATGCTGCTGCCAACCTCTCCATTTGTCTCAAACATTTTATACTGCCAGTTTCATCATTACCGAGTGGTCGTGATGAAATTGGAGGTTGTAGAGCCGACAGGAGAGGGAGGCGGCAGGGGAAATAATATCGGTGCACTATAATCATGCTGTTGTTTCTGTAAGGTTTTACCCTACAACAAATTCAATGTAGAAATGTTTAAAATGTATAAAATATTTGTATTTTTGCGCATATGTCACCTACACGCCCACATGCAACGCTCTGTAAAAACACGAACAATACAATTCGCAACCATTTTAACACTCAATAAAAGTTTTAAATTTAAAAAAAAAAAAAAAAAAAATTCACATATAAATCATAAATCCGTTGTAGAAAAACTTTGGTTTCTCTTCACAACGTGTTCTCTCACCCACGTTGACCGTTGTCAAAGACCGTTGTCAAGATTCACTGAATGGACTAACATTATTTTGTCCAATAATTTCTGGTTTCTCTTCACAACGCCGCATCCGTATGACCGTTGCTGAATTGTGTATTTTTTTCCGGATTTTGTGGTGATATTCGTTGATTTTTGATATTCTGGATATTTCCCCGGAAGTATTACCTGAAACAACAAATTTCAATATGTATTCGAATGTCACTGAAGTCGATATCTCGATAAATGACTACGATGTCCAGCACCAGTCCGGAACGATAGTGTGTTCCATAACTGGACCCGGGGCGGCTGCTAAAGCAACACCTGCACTTATTATGAGTGCCCTACCTGGTCCAGGAGGTGTACCTTTTGGGGGAGTCGTCGATCTGCATAGGTTCGAAGTTCCCACTAGCTGGTACTTTCACCCGTCAGCAGAGGTTCAGAAAGCCGTGTGACAAGATACACGGCAAAACGTTTTCTCTACCAAGTCTAGGGATAGACATATCACTACAACATCTAGACAAAGAAAGGGACAGGCTGACCATCCACTGGCTACCTGTCACGACTGCTCCTCAAGGAGTTAAAAAAAACTGGTGCACAGTATTACAGGAGACAACAAGGCTGAGGTCTTTAGGATAAAGAATGGGGCTGGCAAGTGGGGAGCGCTCTGCAACTCAACGAAGGAAGTCCCCCATTATATACGGATCTACACTCCCGGTATTATGAACAATAACCACAGAGTGTTGATCACGATGCCGGGGAGAAAGACCAATTGTCCAGCGTGTGGCCAAAACAACCACTGGGCAAATAAATGCCCTAGTCGACGACAATCGACGACACCAATAGCAGCAGCAGTAAGTGTTCAAAGCCAAGAAGATTTCCCACCGCTCGAAAGAGAAACCTCTCCACAGGGAGAGATTGAACTGACACAAACCTTCAGTAGTCAAATCAACACACAAGAAAATAGCACACAAGACATCGATCCAAGGAATGAAGACTCTGACGGTTTTCAAGTCGTCAGCAAACCAAAGAAGAGAACATGGGCTAACAGAAGACCGCAGTCAAAACACAGCGACGACACAGAAACAGACGATTTATCACTGCCAAAGAAAGAAAAAGTCAAAGCCACTATAGGCAAGACAAAGGAAACTGAACAAGAACAACAAGAGGAGACATAAGTACAAGACGAAGATGACACATACAGCATACCAGACACACTCTTTGTAGACACCGACACAAGTGATAAGAACGAGGATCAAGATGATCATCCCACACAAACTTTTGATGCTAAAGACTTGCTCGCCTAAATGTATTCATCACGGATAATAATTTTGCGTGTGATTCTATACACTTATTATATCTCATTCATTTGATTTTATTTAAATTATAATGACTAGTGATTTAGTTATTATTACTATAAACATTTGTGGTATACGTACAAAATTACAACATATTATCACACTAATAAACAAACACAAACCAGATTTTCTACTACTACAAGAAACAAATATGTGTTCAAAAACATTCGCACAACATATCATAACACAGCTAGGCCTCAGACATTCATGCTTTAGTTTAGGCACACACAAAATTGGGTCAGGAACAGCTATTCTGCAGACATCAGACAGGTGGGACATAATTAAAACACACACGGATAACCATGGACGAATCTCCATAATACAGGTAGAAAATACTATACATGCATACACCATAGTGAACATACATGCACCACCAAATTACAATCATCAACAAAATTTTTTACTAAGAATTAGACACCTTACTTATACAAACATACAGAGGGCAAAATGTTATCCTTGCAGGGGATTTCAATTTTGTACTCTCAGATTTGGATATCGTAGGGGCAGGCAAAGCAGGAATCAAGACACAATTAAGGAGAAATGACAGAAATGGAATACATCAACTGGATATACTAAAGAATACCCTAGACACACACAATTTAATAGACGCTTTCCGATACAGACACCCTAATAACATTGCAATAACACACAAAAATAGGGCTTACAGTAGATCAGCCAGATTAGATAGAGTATACACACCTTCAACACACCAAATAATACACACAAAACATCTACAAGAGACATTACAATACACAGATCACAAAGCAGTACTAACACATATCACTACAGACACAACAAACACAAGGCCATCAAAAAGAACACCACATTGGAAGTTCAATAACTTCTTACTACAAAATACAGCTTATTTACAACATGTGACACAACTTATACTAACATACACTAATAGTACACCCACGGACAACATAACACAAATTTGGGATTTTCTTAAGAATACAATACGGTATAGAACACAACAGTTAGCATCCATCATACATAAAGACAGACTACAACAAGAACATATCATACAGACAGCAATACAACTCACAAAACAGACTGACAGAAATGCACCACACCTAAACACACCAGAAGCACAATTAGAACAACACCAGCAACTCACATTCCGTGGTGCACTCCTTCGAACTAAACTTACTAACATTTAAGAAGAAAGTCCCAATAGACAACACCCTGCACTAGAGCAAAACATTCAACGCAACAGACAAATAGGAGCAATAACAGACATGCAAGGAAACACACAAACAGAGACAGTACATATACTAGAAACATTCCAACAGTACTACACTGACCTATATACAGCAGAACCCGCCAACACACAAACACAAAATAGGTTCCTAAAATACACAAAAAAATTATCAGACACAGATAAAGACACACTAGACACAGAGCTTACATTAGCAGACATAACAGATGCACTCAATCAAATGCAAAAAGACAAAACACCAGGACCAGATGGACTCACAGTAGAATTCTACCAACATTTATTTCCTATCCTAGGCAATTTCCTTCTAAAAGTCTACCAAGAAGCTTTTAACAAACAAGAACTCCCAAACACTTGCAACATGTCATATATAACACTCATACCTAAAGACAACACAGACAAAACACAGCTGAAAAACTATAGACCCATCTCATTATTAAAGTCAGACTACAAAATTCTAGCAAAATCACTTGCAAACAAAATTAAAAACTTCATGCCATCACTCATTCACCCAGACCAACAGTGCAGTATTCAACACAGAAACATACACCAACATACACACTTCATTAGGGATTTCATTACATACACCCACCAGAAAGACTGTCAATCCTCTCTTTTATCTTTAGACCAGGAGAAGGCCTTTGACAGAATCTCACACTCATACTTACACAAAACACTAGCACACTGTAACATAGGACAGTACTATAGACAGTGGATAGAAATATTGTATAAAAATCCTGAAAGTAAGGTACTGGTGAATCATTCACTCACTGGCAGTTTCAGAATCAATAGATCTGTCAGACAAGGGTGTCCACTATCACCAGTCCTATATGTACTAACACTAGAACCACTCTTAGAAGCAATTAAACAGGACACTAACATTAAAGGTACATTTATACAAGGGTCTGGAGAGCGGAAATTAATTGCTTATGTAGATGACACCGCTTTCTTCCCTAAAACCAACACTTCCATAACGAACATACTTCACACCTTCAGACAGTTTGGTGAAGGAAGTAGGGCCAAAATAAACATACAGAAGTCTAAAATAATGGGTCTCAATTCAACTTCAAAAACACAATCCACAGTATAAAGCACAAGACTTTAATACAAGAGAAGACTAAAGGGGGTGTAGCACTACAGGACCTTAACAGAAAAATACAAGCATTAAGAATCAATCACATAAGACGCATCATCAATCATCCAGATCAACACTCGCTAGCATTATACTATATTGCAATTAGATTACACAGAATTAAGAAAATAGACAAAACAACACCGCACTATTACGCCACACTACCGCACTTCTACAGAACATGTATGCAAGCAATTCTGGGTAATGAACACTTAATACAACAGACAACCAAGCAGATATACAAATATTTAATGCAACAACAAGCCCCACCACTACACCTGAGAATCAAAAGAGGATACAAATATCATATGAAAGACTACAGCTGCACCTTCACTAACTTACACAACAAACATATCACATCAAAATCCAAAAAATAACATACAGGCTAATTCATAATATGACCCCGACAACAGAGAGAGCTGCACAGACATCCAAGCAAATAGCCCCATGCAAATTATGTAGACAAAATATTCAGGAAACACAGGACCATCTCTTCTATGAATGCCCAACAATCACAGCCACTAAGACTGCACTGCAACAATTAATAGAAACACACACAAACAAGAAAACTGACGCTTACAAAGCCATTTTCCTAAATACAATCCCTACAGCCACAAAAGACAAACACACTAAACTTCTTGTTGCACTAGCGGAGTATAGAAACGTAATATGGTCGAGTCGAAACTCGGCCACTCACAATCAACAAACAATACAACCACACATATTATCACAAATTTTTCAACAGAAAATCGCCCAGCTATTCGCTGATTAAGCAAATGCCACTCCCATTAGTTTTACACTACATAACATACATTTCAAACACACACTCTCACAGATAGTTCTATACTCCTAATGTGTACCACTGAACTCAATCATTGGGGAACAAAGGGCCAAATAACTGAATATGTGTCCCTTCTTTGTTACTGAGTCTATTGACCCAACCTTGACACGATGGGAGGGTGCCCTTTGTGAGTCAGTGGTTTTGTCGAAAGAAGTTTGACTTTCGCCAGAAGGCGGCTCAGGTAAAATCTCTGTAATGGTGGAAATTTTGCCATCTTGTGTAGCGAACTAAACAAATTCCAATCTATGCGTCCCCCTTTTCTCTCTCTCTCCCCTTCTCTCCCCCTCCCTCCCCGGCTCTCTCTTTCCCTCTCCCTCTGTGTTGACGGCTTTCCCGGTCTCAGCCCAGCCAGCGCAAATAGAACACGCCGCAAAACATCTTCCCCAGTGTGCTTTAAATCACAGATCCAACCCTCCTCCTCCCAAACGACTTTAAAGAGAGATATATAGCTCCTCTGGTCTAGGCTCACAAAGGCTCTGTGAAAAAAACTTTAAAGAGAGATATATAGCTCCCCTGGCCTAGGTACACAAAGGCTTTGTGAAAACTGGCTTCGTGTCCGCTGTAAGACCCGGCAACCGGCCCTAGTGGCTGGTGGTCACTAGGCAATTTTGCTTTCAGCGGTTTCCCCTTTGCCTAAATTCAACATGATTCCCCAGCAGGAATATAAACATTGTTGTATGATACAAAAGGCTAACATGTAGGGTATTTATATATGGATAGCCATGTATGGGTGAATTCGTGTAGGTATTTATGTAAATATAATTATGGTTTTGTGTTGATATACAGGTATTTATATGAATATATGATATGCATATCCATGTACTATTATCTACAGAAAGCAAGAGATAGATCAAGACAGAATGTGTATGTGTGTGTGCGAGAGAGAGAGAGAGAGAGAGAGAGAGAGAGAAAGAAAGAGAGAGAGAGAGAGAGAGAGAGAGAGAGAGAGAGAGAGAGAGAGAGGTGTAACATGCATTCCACTTGTGGAGATGGAAATGAAACGAGGAATGTGTGTTTACATGCACTATGCCATAAATGTCATATTATCATAACTGCATATGCATGTATTTGGTTTATTAACGCAATTTGACACATAACACTAACAAACGGCAACGCTCTGTAATATACACAAACAAAGAAACACACCTTGTACACTTTGTAAATATTCATTGTTTTGTATGAAATAAACGTTGAAAAAAAAATCCTTCGCAAAAACAAAACTGTAATCAAAACAAACAAACAAACAAACAAACAAACAAGCAAACGTAATCCCAGTGTATGACGTCACATCCAGGGTTTCCCTGCGTTGCGCCGTAGCTCGGTGCTCAATTATATCGGAGTGCAATGTTTTATGCGGGGGTGGTACCAGCGCATTTAGTCCGTCGACGCCACATGAATTCGCAAATGTAGGACTCTAGTAGATGCCTGTGTGTGTGTTCCATTTTGCCTCTTGTTTCTCTCCATGGCCGTTCTCCACATGCGCTCGATGCATTGAGTATGTGCACCGGTGGTAGAGTCCCCACAAAGTTGTGGTGGGAGTGGTTGACTGTGAGATGCGTCAATTCGGGAATACTTCCAATTCCGTCGTACGCACGCCCAGAGGTCGGAGACTACAGTTGTGCCAGGCCGAATGGTGTGTCCTGATCAGCGGCAGCAGAAGCGTTGCTGCTGTTCTTCCTGGAACACAGAACATGAAGCAGTCGGCTGGTTTCACGATAGATGCTACCAAATACCCCCATTGTTGTGGCAACACTCGTCCCACATGAGATGTTTGCGCCTTGTAAATAGGCTCCCATCTATCTCGACAGTGGGTATTTGGGTCCTCCGATTACTACGGGATTGACTGACAGGTTTGTTGGCACAAACCACTCGTAGGTAATATTACTCCAGTCACTCACACAGAAACAGTGGCCAAAGCCACAGAAACACTGTGGGGGAAATTGAAACGAACTGACACGCACTGTACCCGAACACAGAGGAGATCACCGTCAGTTCTAAATATAGCTGATGACCCTAAATATAGCTGGTGACGTTTGTTTGGGGTGAATTAACAGAAAAGTACATGCTTTTTAATCCCTCCCTGTCTAACGTTCCTGCTTGTGGCACCATAACGTCTGCAACGGGGAAAGTTTCTTTTCCTTTTATTTTTACGAATGGAAAGGAACAGGTCGTCATCCTTATAACTAGAAAATAACGGCCGTTTGGGCTTGTGGATTCTTCCTTCTCGCATTCCTTTAGCCGGGGCCTTCCTGATCTGGGTGTAAATTTCCCCATGGCTGACATACGCAGACAGTTTATGTATAAAATACCCTACGAGATCCATGAACGTTATCCCTAATATCTTCTTCTTCTTATTTCGTTCGCCTGAAATATGTTTATAACTGCAATGTTGTCTCTTGTATAAATTTAACTGTCTTTCTTAGTTCACTCAGTGGTTCATAGAGTTTATCTTCCACTGTCGTCTCTCTAGGAAAGAAGGTTTGCCTATAAATGTTGTATTTTGGACAGTCCTGGAGTATGTGCTCTGCTGTCTGCGACGCCAATCCACATGTACACATGGATTATTCACCAATCTTGAATTTTGTATACATGTGGTTGCGTAATCTATTGTGTCCTGTTCTGAGGTGCAGAATAATGACTTGTCCTGGTTTGTCCATAACGTGGTAGTCGTCTTGAGCAGTATTTGGTGGCTTTCTGACTGATTTGATCATTCTTTTCTTTTGGTGGTATGTAACGGGCACATCGGGCCTTAGGTATTTCAATTCAACTACTCGCTGATGGCAAGAGGATCGGAAGCCAAGGGATACAATCCATCTACCGTTTTTATGACCTAAATGATGGTACGCTACCCTGACAACGGAAGCAAAGGCGGCTCATTATGAACGGCTCCACGGGATGAGGTATGAACTGCATGGGCAAGTTTACGTTCAGTAGTTTGCCATTGCTTTCTGAACGACCGGCACTCATACCATTGTTTGGAAAACTAACGCAAGAAAACTGCTGCCAAATCGTCCGCTTCTGCGTTTATGGTATCGGGGGTAGGGGTGTGGGGGGGGGGGGACATTGGTGAGTGTTGACTTCTGGCTCGTAAGTTTTGATAGGATGCAGTCCTTATAAGGACTCATACTGTAGTTTGCTTGCTTTTGTGTCCTAGTTCTATGATCAACCCGTGAGCCAGTATGCTATTTCCTCAATACCTTCATCGGTCGAGTCTATCATCTTGTCAGGTATTCTGCGTTCTTCGACACGTTTATCGATTTTCGCTTCTAGGTCGACTAGGCTTGCGTCATATTTCCGGTTGAAGACTGGTTTCCCCTTGAACTTATTCGTCAATGAGAACGGGTTGCTGGCTTTATCTTCAGGTTGTTCACTGGTCTTTGGCTTGGCTCCAGCTTGAGGCTCCTCTGTGGTTTTTCTCGTGACTTCTGCTGCTGTGCGAGTTTTTCAGCCATGCCTTGTGCAAACATTTCCTCAGCTTCTTTCTCTTCTTTGCGCTCTTTTCTTGTCTCGTCGGAGTTCATAGTATTTACTCCATCTTTCGAGGTAACTGTCGGAGTCCTCCTCTGGGCTTTCTTCAGACATCTTGTAGTCAATTGATTTCATCTTGATTTCTTGGATCTAGTGTGTGGGCTGCTGGCCTTGGCTTGAGGTTTCACATGGTGTTTGGCTTGGCTCCAGCTTGCGGCTTCTCTGTGGCCTTTCGCGTGGCTTCTGCTGGCTTATTCTGCCTTTGTTGCCTTTCGGCTTTCAGCAGTTCTCTTTCTGTCTTGATTGCTTGTAGAATTTCTTCATTTTCATTTTTCATCTGTGCCATGCCTTCCATTTCTTGCTGGACGCTGTGCTGGATTTCCTTTACGTCAGCCAGTAGATTTTCGTTGCCGCCGGTTGGTGTCGGTGTTAGAAGTAGCTTGCCTCGCTTCATCAGCTCTTCAATCTGCCCTTGTAGCTGGGACTTTTTAGCTTGTGAGATGCCGTGATTGTCTAGCACCTCCGCAGTGCTTCCTTGTATGGTGTCTGTGTGGTTATGGGGATGTTTACGTCTCTGTGTCTTTGGAGGTTCGGGCAGCCCAGGTATCTTGCTCTGTGTTTGCCAAGGCAGTTGGCGCACTTTCTATTGTTATTGGGCTTTCTGAAGTCTTTGTCCTGTTTGGCTTGCGGAGATTCCTTGAAGGCATGGTGCTCGGCGCAGTATCGGCAGATCTCTGTCTTGCTGCGGCATTTTGTTCTGCTGTGGCTGGCCCTCTGGTACCTTGAGCATTGTGTTATTCTCGGGATGAATCATTCGGGCTGTTGAGTTTTCTTCAGTTATCAGTTATCAGTTGGGGTATCTTCACTGCACTCCGTACAGGTCCATAGGTGCTCAGATCCTCCCCCCAGCATATGCATCAGCGTCCGGTGGCTAATAGTGCCAGTTCTGTGTTGGTTGACGAGGCACCTCGTTTTCCCGATGTACCTCTCGCGTCTGGCCGTGCCAATTCTTACTCCCAAGTCTTTCATCCTGGACAGCGATGGGGACTCACTGACGTCAAAGTCTTCCGCTCTCGACATATCTTTAAGGACGTTAATAACATCGGCACGATCCATGGGCTGGCCATCTGCAGGGGGTGCAGAGCCAGCCAGTTTATCAGCTCGTTCATTTCCCTCGACCCCAGCACGTCCCGGGACGAAGATAAAGGCGACTTTAAGGACAACAGACTTCCGCAGCCACTCAGTCCACTGTCTACGTACAGATCCAGCTTCGACCTTCCGAATCATGCTCATTGAATCACTTAGTACACAAGTGAGTTTTCTTGTTTATCAATACTTGGCTTGGCACCTCTCTGCCTTCTGTTGTCACCGCCGCTAACGTTGTAGGAATCTTAGAGTAGGTCCGGAGCCGCTCTACCTTCAAGATTCGGATGTGGAGATTTTCCTGTTTCAGCTGCTTTTGTATCTGGTCATGTGTGAGCTCCACTTGGATGCGTTTTGATAACCCATCTGATCGTCTGTAAGTCGGTGTTTCCGATTCTGGTGTTTTTCTCTCCTCTCTGCTTCTCATTAGTCTTGGCTCTTGTCTGTGGTGGGTTGTCGTCGCCCTTCCTCGTGGTAGCTTTATCTGAGGTTACTTGAGGTTCTGGAGCTTTGTTGCAGCTCGCAGGCATTCTCTCCTCTTGTCTTCTTTACGGGTTTGGCGGCTTCTGCGCTGCTCATCTTGAACGTCGGGTGTCTTCTGGTGTTAGGCTAAGAAAGTGCCACTCTTTACCCCCTCATATCAGGCTTCTTGAACAGTCTAGGTCAGGGGAGGGTAAACTACGGCCGGCGAGCCGCATGCGGTCCGGCAACTGATATTATGCGGCCCTCGAAGGCATTTAGAAATAATAATGTTTACTTCGTTTTAAGTTATTTTGTTGAATTTTACAGAATTTCATGGACCGTTATGATTTGTAAAAACATTGTTGATAAATAATTTAAAAGATTTATTATAATAAAACTTTGTAAAATCTTGTTAACAAATTAATATATTTTTTTTTTTACATATTGTAAAATATAATTTATAGGTGTATAAGTAAAATAAAAGTGCAATAATTAGTTATTTTTACCTTTCATAGCCTATAAATAATTTACAATTACTTATTGTGATAGGTTGCTGCAAGAGCAAAGTAGACATAATATATATGCGTCCCTCCAAGAGCTTTACATTTGTCAATGTGGCCCTACGCACAAAAAGTTTTCCCACCCCTGGTTTATGTGACGTGATCTCTTTAGCGCGACGCAGTTGCGAATGACAGGGAGATTCGAGTTGTCCGTTCTTGTAGGAAGTAAAAGGTTGAATTGTCCATGGATACTTGTGAAGATATTCCACAAAAACTAATTTAACTTCCACAGAGCGTCCAGCTGTCTCTGTGGCGCAATCGGTTAGCGCGTTCGGCTGTTAACCGAAAGGTTGGTGGTTCAAGCCCACCCAGGGACGGAATATTTTTGTAAAAATTTGTTTAGATGTGGCGTATTTCATTTACACCAAATCAGAATTTCCGGTTTGTGCCAAGATGGCGGGACGTGTTTTCGTCAAGCTTGGCTTAAGACGTTTGATTGACGGCTTGACAATCCGTCATCATAAGACTTCCTGTTGTTTCAGAATCAGTTTTCTGACTCTAAATGTTAGACGCATCGCTCGAACTTGTTAAATTCCAAGGGTATTCTCTAATTGGTTATTGAAACATTAAAATCTGGATGTAGTGTATGGTGCTATGAACTGGCCAAGTGAACATCCAAGATCTACAACAGGTAGCAGTGAACCGCCAGACATGGAGAGCCATGACTTCTGCCCTATGCGCCGACTTAGGCCCAAGAGGAAAGACTAACTAAATCAGAACCGTATAGGATGTGGTAGCCATTTTCTGTACTGTGTGCAGAGTGTGTACCGGATGGGCACTTGAGCAGTGCGCTAGGCTGTGTTGCCATTTTGACGCTTTACGCACTAAATTTAGTGCTTTTTCAAGTCATTTAGTGCCAAAATTTTGCATTTAGCGCGGCCGCGCGAATTTGGTGCTTCACAATTTTTTGGGGGTGCTTTTTGGTGCTTTTTTTGGGGTGGGTAAAAATTATTTTAAAAATCATTTTTGGGAACACTCAAATGCCTAATTTGAACTGAAGCGAGGGAGTAAAACATTCATAGTACATTAATGCGCAATATTCACGTAATTTAACTCCCTTTAATACGATTTAGTTACGAGTGACTGCAACACGCAGGCAATAAGCAATACGTTAAAACATAAACAAGAATGGACTTGAGTTGCAAAGACTAGTTGCACTCGGCACTGACAATGCATCTGTCATGACAGGTGTAAACAATGGAGTATATACAAAAATTAAAATCCGAAGTTCCTCATCTGGTACTAGTTAGGTGTGTATGTCATTTCCTTTAGCTTTTAGCTGGCAGTGTCACTGGCTGCATCTGCTTGTCTGCCCAGGAACATAGAGTTCATGATTAGAGAAACATATAACTATAACTGGTTTTATCACTCAAGTCTTCGTTAAGCAAAGTACAGGGAGCTTTTTGCTTCAATAAATGATGGACAACATCCGCTGAAGGTTGTTCAGTTAAGCCAGACACGATGGGTTTCCATTCAGTCTGCCATTGTCAGAATATTGCAGCAGTGGGTCGAGCTCAGAACTCATTTTGATATAGCAAGACTCAACTAGCGCTGTTATACAGCAAAACTTCTAAATTCTATGTTTAGCGACATGAAAAATTATGTGTATCTCATATTTCTCAAGCATATTCTCGGAGAAGTTCTAAGTGTGAATAAGAAATTCGAAGCAGATATGCAGGATCCAACAAAACTACTCAGCGATCTTGCCGAACTCACTGATTCTATCAGTTCAAAGATTGCTATTCCTAGGGGGGGGGGGGGAAATAACAGAAAGTGATGCTATTCAAGATTATTTAGATCCTAATCCCAATCTAAGTTATGAGTTTGAGAAAGAAATAGCAGACTACCAGGTTCCCGATGAGAAAGAAATTCGTGGAAGGCGCATCAAGTTTTTAATAGAGCTGTTGACGTAGAGCGTTTACGTTTGCCGGATAACGTTCGAGTATTGCAGTCCATGTCATGTCTTAGTGGAAGTGAATGTCAACAGCCAATGAAGCCCTGTATATTGGATCTTGCTAGAATGTTTGTAGAAGATGCAGCTACTCTCACCCGGATCGATTTCCAGTGGAGAAAACTTCACCATATGCCACCGGTGAAAATCCTTTCCAAGATCTTACAGATTTAGCTTAAACTGAGCTCATTTTACCTAATTCTAATGCGGACGTGGAGCGTATTTTCAGTCATATAGGAGTTATAAAATTATAGAGTTTGACAGCTGTTTTAACTATTAGATATGGAATGAAAAGATATAGCAAATGTCATGATTGTAAACTACCTAAGGATATTCTACGAAAAATTGGATGACAGGAGGCATATACACGTTTCTTTCAATCATCATCATCATCATCATCATCATCATCATCATCATCATCATCATCATCATCATCATCATCATCATCATCATCACCATCATTATCATCATCATCATCGCAGGAGCAAACACAGCAGGAAATGGCTACAGAAACTGAAGAGGAGTTGTCTGACTGTATTTTGGCAGATCTGGGATAAGCTTCATTCCAATATTCAGTGATAATAATGAATTATAATGTGCTACTTTATAACATTTTGAATCAATACCGCCAGTGCTTGTTTTAGTGCTTTTTTGGCTCGAGAGTAGTTCTGATTAAGATTTAGCGAATCTGGAATAAACTTCATTGTAATATGAAGTGATAATAATAAATTATACTGTGCTACCTTGTTACATTTGTAATAAAAACAGTTGGTGCTTTTTTGTGGTGCTTTCCAAAAAATGTTGGTGCTTTTTGGTGTGTGTGTGTGTGTTTTTTTGTGTGTGGGGGGGGGGGGGTCGAATTTGGTGCTTTTTCATGAAAAGGAGATGGCAACACTGTTTCTGACTTTTGAGAATATGGCCGGGTTGATCCAAAATCCGCCCAAAGAAGCTCAAAGAGCGGTGATTCACTTTCTTTCATTTGAAGGATGTCGACCAGTGGACAATCATCGAAGAATGCAGGCAGCGTACGGTAATAAATGTGTGTCGAAGACAACAGTGACAGACTGGGCACAAATGTTTCGGAAAGGACGTCACTTCACGACAGATCTTCGACGGCCGGGTCAAGCGCATATTATTGCAACAGAAAAAAACCATCGTCAAAATTGATGCAGCAGTACAAATGAACCGTTGTCGAAGCATACGTTCGCTAGCGACAGAATTTGATGTGTCAATTGGGACAATTCAAAAGGTCGTTCGTAAGAAACTGCAATATCGGAAGATGCAGACGTAATGAACGCGGTAAACATTTGGTTCAGTGAGCAACCTAAGCAATGGGATGCTTGCCTGAATGCCTACGGCGACTTCTTCTGACCAACCCATGGTGCATAATTCATTCAAAATGATTGCTTTGTTTAATTCTACCACACCTGTTAATAAAGAAATTGAAACGGGTTTCAAATGAATGTCCGCTAACCCCGAATACTCTTTTGGTTGACGTGAGCGCACGAGAATTAGGAGTGGTTCGAGTCGCGCCAGTGACTTATGGGAGTATGGAGCCGGTCGCTCAGAAAGTCGTGGCGTGCTGATGAGCGTATTCTAGCCTAGGAATCAACATACAGCTGAAAGATGCTGGTGTTGACCGCAATATCCTGAAACAGGATGGAAACACGGGGAAAAAAAATAAATATATACATATATATATATATATATATATATATATATATATATATATATATATATATATATATATATATATATATATATATATATATATATATATATATATATATATATATATATATATATCAGAATGATAGATCAGAATGACGGTATATACATTCACTCACGCTCAGATGGTGGCCTCTATAATGCTCAGAGATTGAAGGCCAAAACCAAAATTAGCAGGGTACTAATCAGAGAGTTGCTTTTTGCGGATGATGCTGCGATTACGACCCACTCTGAGGAAGAATTACAACATCTACTATCTGCATTCTCCAATGCTTGTTCTGAATTTGGTTTAACAATTAACAAAAAGAAGACACAGATTATGTCACAAGGTGCACATGGTGTACCATCAATCTTTATTGACGACGCCGAACTGGAGATAGTAGACCATTTTACATATCTAGGATCAGAGGTAAAGAGCAAATTATCCCTCGATCAGGAAATCAACATCAGGATTGGCAAGGCAGCAACAACAATGAACATGTTAGCAAAAAGAGTCTGGGAGAACAGGAAGCTTACAGCCAAAACAAAAGTCCTCGTCTACCAAGCCTGTGTCCTTAGTACTCTTCTTTATGGCAGTGAAACCTGGACAACTTACTCACGCCTAGAGAAACGTTTAAACAGCTTTCATATGCGGTGTCTGCGAAGAATACTTGGTATTAAGTGGCAAGACAAAATCACAAATACTGAAGTATTGGAAAGATCAGGTTGTGTGACGGTGTATTCCATGCTCAGTCTTCGTAGACTTAGATGGATAGGACACGTTAGGAGGATGGATGATGGTAGAATACCAAAGGACATCTTTTTTGGTGAATTACAGACGGGTAGGAGATCTCAAGGTCGGCCTCTACTACGATACAAAGATGTGTGTAAGCGGGACATGATTGATACAGGCATTGATAAAGCACAATGGGAGCACGTCGCCGCTGAACGTGTTGCATGGAGGGCAACTATCAGAAATGGAATAAAGACAAAGGAGAAAATGATTGCAGATAAAGCACACACAGAGCGTGAGAGACGTAAGATGGTGCAAAATGGTGGAAATGACCATGTTTTCACATGCACCTACTGTGGGCAAACATTTGCAGCAAGAATTGGCCTTACCAGCCACACTCGCCACCGCCATGGATCGTAGTTATTGCCATATGACAGTTATTAAGCCTTTTTGAAGCACAATGTACCAAACTATCGTCTGTCAAGACGGAAAGGTGCCAATGATATATATATATATATATATATATATATATATATATATATATATATATATATATATATATATATATATATATATATATATATATATTAGGGCTGCAGAAGTTAACGATTAATTAATCGATTAATCGTTAATTTTTATTAACGATTATTTTTTTTAAACGATTAATCGAACACTTTTCTCCCATCACTTATACAAATGAACCGGAAGTCTAAAAGTAACAACGTGGCAGCGGAGAAATATAAACAGATGTCCGGACGATTACATGAACATTTTGGTTTTAAAGTTTTGACTGATGGAAATATTGAAAATGCTGAAAACGTTTATTGCGTTCATTGTGATAAATCGTTTGCCTACCATGGTTCTAACACCTCGCTTACTTACCACCTTCAAAACAAACATCTACTACAGTATCAGAAACTTCAGCTGAGACGGTCTATTGCAGCATTGTCACCTACTTCGAAGCAGGCTACTCTGAGTCACTTTTGTCATTCGTCTGATCGTCCCGTGAGTGCATTATAACATGATATTCAAGTATCACTTGCAAACTGGATTGCTAGTAGCGACAGATCAATATCAGTAGTAGATGACGACGGCATTCAACAAGTATTACTATTACGCACAGCATTGCAAAATGCTGAATATAAGCTACCTTCCCGCCGCACTATTGACAAACTGTTGACTGCTAAGTATAACAGCAAGATTCAAAATGTTAAAGAATCTGTGAAAAACGCAAAGGAATTGCCTTAACATCTGATTTTTGAACATCTCTCGGTAACGAAAACTATTGTGGAATTACTGGCCATTGGATTGCCGATGACTGGAAATTAAAAAATGTTGTTCTTGAATGCGTGAATGTTGTTGAGCGTCATTATTCTGACAGTGTTGCCGAGTTATATAAACAGTTTACAATAGACTGGGATATAACGAACATAATTCCGTCTCTAGTTACTGACAATGCAAGAAATATGGTTTCAGTTATTGATAAAACCAGTTTTGCACATATTCCTTGTTTGCTCATAGCTTATGAGAGCTTATGGCTCATAGCTATGTCGAAACATTGTCGGACATTTTGAACATAGTGCTGCAAACACAACCGAGTTGCAAACTTGTACCGAGTCACCAGTATGTAAGCTGTACACTATGCAAGATGTACCAACAAGATAGAACAGTATTTTTATTATGCTACAGAGTTTTCTACAGGCTGGATGGAGAAGCATTAGCTGTCTACATATCAGAAAAGATCCAATACAAAGGCCCAAATCTATCAGATTCGGATTGGGAGAAGATTTCGAAATATGTCAAAGATATGGATTTATTCTGCCAAACCACGGTCCTGCTTGGCGGTCAAGATTATGTTTCATGTAGCTGTGTATTGCCACCGCTATCATCGTTGAAAAAGCATATGACTGTACACGATGATGATCCGGGCTACATAGCTAAATTTAAGGCAGCATCTATTAATGACTTCAGTGAACGTGTAGCTAATATGACAAGTATTGAAATACTATATATTGCAACAGCACTTGATCCACGGTACAAATGCCTGAAGTGTTTGTCAAGAGATGCAAAAGAACGAACTTGGTCACGTATTGAACAACAAACAGCAGCTGATGTTCATGATGAGCAGATGGAGACTGCTGCAACGAATGATACTGACATTGACAATGAAACTATATGTGAACCAAATGAAAAGCGTATTAAGCTAATGGAGTCTGACTCAGACACGGAAGATCATGTCGACGGCTCTTCTGATGAATTGCTACGTTATAACATGGAGAAAAATGTTGCTGAACCGGTTGACCCTCTGCAATGGTGGAAACTTAATGAACATCGATATCCAAAATTGGCGGTCAAGACGCGCTCGTCACGTGAACCAAATACTGTCAACATACCCGTCTGTTTGCATAGTTGGCTATTTGATGACATATGAACAAGACAATCCAGTGTTATTTCGATTTTTGACAAATACGACTATAATGTGAGTAATGTGACTATAAATGTTTTGCTTTAAGAGTTTAAATTAATTGTTCGCAGCCCTAATATATATCTTATATATAAAAGGCAATGTGTGTGGATATGTCTGTATGTATGTCCTTTATGCGTTCGCGAACGGCCCATCCGATTGAGATGAAATTTTCTACACGCCTTCCTCTCATTCCAGCGCTGCCAACTGTCATATTTTTGTGTCTTCTTCCTCCTCCTCCCTCCTCCCCCTCACTAAATACGTACGCAAATATATGATGATGATGATGATGATGAAAGAATCCCCGAACCAAAACGATAGGACAAGCGAAGAAAATGACGTGACTACACAGAATCGTCACACGGCAATCATCATCATCATCAAGTGCCGTGCCGGCTGGCGTAGGCGTTCATAGTTCTCCATAGATCTCAGTCTTTGGTTTTCTGGATCAACTCTGCTGCTGATATATATGCCTCCATGCCACGGCAATATCAATAACAATTCATCTTTTTATGTGTAAGGAAGTTATTTACAGTCGTGTAGAAGGGAAGAACAATCAATGGAAGGACCGAAATCACAGAACCTAGACGAGTATGAATTCGGAATGGCGAACTCCCTCCTCCTCTCTTCTCCTCCTCCCTCCTCCTCCCTCTACCTCCTCCCCCTCCTCCTCCCTCCTCCCTCTCCCTCCTCCTTATCCCTCTTCCTCTCCCTTCCTCCTCCATCCTCCTCCCTCCTACTCCTTCCTCCTTCTCCCTCCGCCTCCTCCCTCCTCCTCCTCCCTCCTCCTCCCTCTCCCTCCTCCTCCTTCTCCCTCATCCTCCTCCATCCTCCTCCTCCTCCCTCCTTCTCCCTCTTCCTCCTCCATCCTACTCCCTCCTCCTCCCACTACCTCCTCCTCCTCCCTCCACCCTCCTCCACCTCCCTTCTCCTCTTCCTCCTCCCTTTCCTTCCTCCTCCTCCTCCCTCTACCTCCTCCCTCTACCCTCCTCCTCCTCCCTCCTCCTCCGCCTCCCTTTCCTTCCTCCCCTCCTCATTCTCTCTCCTCCTCCCTCCTCCCTCTCCCTCCTCCTCCTTCCTCCTTCTCCCTCCGCCTCCTCCCTCCTCCTCCTCCCTCCTTCCCCTCCTCCCTCCCCCTCCCTTCTCCTACCCTCTACTTCTCCCTCCTCCTCCTCCTCTCCCCTCCTCCAATTCCTACCGTCTTCCTCTTCCCCTCCCCCTTCTCCCTCTCCCTCCTCCATCCTCTTCCTCCCTCTTCCTCCTCCTCCTCCCCCTTCCTCCTCCTTCCTCCTCCTCCCTCCTCCTCTCTCCTCCTCCCTCATCCCTTTTCCTCCCTCCTTCTCCTCCCTCTACCTAATCCCTCCTCTCCCCCTCCTCCTCCTACCCTCTTCCTCTTGCCCCCCCCCTCTCCCTCCTCTTCCTCCTCCATCCTCCTCCTCCCTCTTCCCCCTCCTCCCTCTTCCTCCTCCTCCCTCCTCCTTCCTTTTCCTCTCCTCCTCCTCCCCCTCCTCCCCCTCCTTCTATCTCCTCCCTCTCCTCCCTCCACCTCCCTCTTCCAACTCCTCCCTCCTCATCATTCCTCCTCCTCCTCCCCCTCCTTCTCCTCCCTCCTCCTTCTCCCTCCTCCTTCTACCTCTTCTCCCTCCTCCTCCTCCCTCCTCCTCCTCCCTCCTCTCTCCTCCTCCTCCCTCCCTCCTCCCTCCCTCTCCCTCCTCCCTCCTCCTCCTGCGTTCTCCTCCTCCCTCCTCCTCCTCCCTCTTCCTCCTCCCTCCTCCTCCCCCTCCTACCTCTCCCTCCTCCATCCTCCTTCTCCCTCCTCCTAATACCTCCTCCTCTCTCCTCCTCCTCCTCTCTCCTCCTCCTCCCTCCTCCTCCCTCTTCCTCCTCCTCCCTCCTCCTCCCTCCTCCTCCTTCTCCTCTTTCCCCCTCCTCCTCCTAATCCCTCCTCCCTCCTCCTCCCTCCTATTCCTCCCTACTCCTCCTCCTCCTCCCTCCTCCTCCCTCCTCCTCCTCTCTCCACCTCTCTTCCTCCTACCTCCTCCTCCTCTCTCCTCCCTTTTCCTCCCTCCTCCTCCCTCTACCTCCTCCCTCCTCCTCCTTCCTCCACATCCCTCCTCGTCCCTCTTCCTCCTCCTCCCTCCTCATCATTCTTCCTCCTCCTCCTTCTCCCCCTCCTACCTCCTCCCTCCTCCTTCTCCCTCCTCCTTCTACCTCTTCCTTCCTCCTCCTTCTCCCTCCACCTCCTCTCTCCTCCTCCTCTCTCCTCCTCCTCTCTCCTCCTCCTCTCTCCTCCTCCTCCCTCCTCCTCCCTCCTCCTCCTCCTCCTCCTCCTCCTGCGTTCTCCTCCTCCCTCCTCCTCCTCCTTCTCCCTTCTTCTCCTTCTTCCTCCTCCCTCTTCCTCCTCCCTCCTCCTCCCTCTTCCTCCTCCTTCCTCCTCCTCCTCCTTCTCCCTCCTCCTCCCTCCTCCTCCTCTCTACTCCTCCTCCTCCCTCCTCCTCCTTCCTCCTCCTCCCTCCTCCTCCTTCTCCTCTTTCCCCCCTCTTCCTCCTAATCCCTCCTCCTCCCTACTATTCCTCCCTACTCTTCCCTCCTCCTACTCTCTCTGCCTATCTCTTCCTCCCTCCTCCTCCTCCCTCCTCCTCCCTCCTCCACCCTCTTCCTCCTCCTTCCTCCTACTCCTCCTTTTTCTTCTTCTTCTGCTGCTGCTGCCGCCGCTCCATTTACCCAAGTTAATTGTTGGGGGAATATGTAAAGATCTTTCAAGTGCTCTTTCTAATGCTTTTTGTCCGTTTATCTAAGGTTGTTCTAACCGCAACCAATAAATGATTAGACAGACAGGCAGACAGACAGACAGACAGACAGACAGACAGACAGACAGACAGACAGACAGACAGACAGACAGACAGACAGACAGAGAGGGAGGGACAGACAGATAGACAGACAGATAGATAGTCGGGAACGGGAACGGGAGCTTATATGACGACTTATATGAATTAAATGAGATGCTCCACACCAGGAGCCAGGCGATGCCGGGCAGGGTCAGACAGACAGACAGACAGACAGACAGACAGATAGTCGGTAACGGGAACGGGAGCTTATATGACTACTTATATGAATTAAATGAGATGCTCCACACCAGGAGCCAGGCGATGCCGGGCAGGGTCAGACAGACAGACAGACAGACAGACAGACAGACAGACAGACAGACAGACAGACAGACAGTCAGGAACGGGAACGGGAGCTTATTTGACTACTTATATTAATTAAAAATGAGATGCTCCCCACCAGGGACTGGGCGAAGCCGGGCCGGGTCTGCTAGTATATATATATATATATATATATATATATATATATATATATATATATATATATATATATATATATATATATATATATATATATATATAAAAGGGATCTCATTCATTCATTCAGTCGCTTGTCCTTTGCAGAACCTCGCTCCCATAAGGGATTTACGAAGCCATGTTTTTCTTCTCAGTTATCAGTTATCAGTTATCAGTTGGGGTATCTTCATTGCACTCCGGACATGTCCATAGGTGCTCAGATCCTCCCCCCAACATATGCATCAGCGTCCGGTGGCTAATAGTGCAAGTTCTGTGTTGGTTGACGAGGCGCTTTGTTTTCCCGATGTACCTCTCGCGTCTGGCTGTGCCGATTCTTACTCCCAAGACTTTCATCCTGGACAGCGATGTGGAAATGTTTTTCTTGTTTTTCATGATCTAAAGCGCAGTGTTTATTTGTGAAAAAGTAATGCCAAAAGCACAAATTATCCGTTTTTCTTAAAATGTAATGTGTGATTTGATATCTAGGTCAACATGTAAGTGTCAGATTTTCCCTGGAAAGGAAAAATCTGACATAAGGTGACAATGTATACAGTGCCTTGCAAGTGTAATGTGGGGGAAGAAAATGAAAAAAAAAAAACTCCAAGCTTATTCAATTTATGGAGGAAACACCCAAAATAAACATGAATTACGAACAGGATTTGTCATCAAAAAAGAGTTATGGGGGAACGTTATAAACTAGGGGTGGCCAACACAAGGCCCGCGGGCCGCATGCGGCCCACCGGTAGTCATGTAGCGGCCCGTGGAGTGAGAAAAGACGATGTGGTCGAATCAGTAGCACGTTTGCTTGTTTTCTTTAATTTAACAAACAAAATTAGGTGCGTGGCCCGGCAGGAAATATTATTTCTGAAATATTGCCCGCCTGCTGAAAAGGTTGGCCACCCCTGTTCTAAACTTTAAAGCTGGTAATGACAGGATTAGTAAATTACGAATAAAAGGTAAATGGAAAAATATAACAATGATTAATGTACATGCACCTACTGAAGAGAAAGAAGATGATATTAAAGAAGACTTTTATAATGATCTGGAAGATGTCATAGAAGAAACCCCCAAACAGGACATCATGATTGTGCTGGGAGACTTCAACGCAAAAATAGGTAGAGAGCAAACTTATTAAAAAGTTGCCGGTATGGAAAGCCTGCATACAACTTCAAATGACAATGGATGGAGTCATCAACCTAGCAGAAACCAAAGGACTGCAGATCAGCAGTGCCAGACTGCAAAGAAAGGATATACATAAACAAACTTGGAAATCATGTGACAAGAGAACCTATAATCAAATAGATCACATTTTAATTAACAACAAAAATGCATCAAACATACAACAAGTTAGAAGTTATAGAGGAGCTGAGTGCCACAACGACCACTTCCTCGGAGCAAAATTTAAAATAAAACTTAAGAGAGCATTCTATGCTATACTACAAATGTTACACCCAATATATAACAGAGAAAAACTACAAGAAAGTACAATCAAGGAGAAATTTGCAGATTAAATAAAATGTAAACTTGAAATTCTACATAACCCGTTGGAGGAAAGCGCTGACCAAACTTGGTTGAACATCAAGAATACAATTCAAACTACCGCAGAATAATGTCTCGGCGTGTTAACCACGCATAGAAAGAACAGATGGTTCAATCAAAAATGTGAAGAAGCAGTCATTAGAAAAAAGAATGCCAGACAGTTGTGGTTAAATGACATCAACAACATCCAAAATGAAGGGCAATATAGAACTGAATGTAAAGAGTCTACAAAAATAGTTCGACAGCAGAAGCGAGAATATATGAGCAATACAATCAAAGATATGGAAACTAATCACCAGAAAAACGAATCCAGAAGGTTTTCTAATGAACTGAAGACTATGAAATGAGGGCACCAACACAACACATATGGTTTAAAAGACAAAGATGGGAATATGATAAATACCAATGAGGAAATGTTTAACACATGGCAAGAATACTTTGTTGAATTATTAAATTGTGAAGCTCCAAGTAACACTTTCCCACAGGAAGCGGTTCTAACGTGTGAACCACAAACTGAAGAACCTGCTTTTGAAGAAATCCTATATGTATTAACACGACTTAAAAACAATAAGGTAACTGGGGCTGATGGAATTGCTGCTGAATTTATAAAGGCAGGCGGCCATGCATTATATTTAAAGCTATACGAACTAATAATAAAAATCTGGAGGACAGAAGAATTACCCCATGACTGCAAGGAGTCATTATTGATACCTATCTTTAAGAAAGGAGACAAGTTCCAATGTGAAAATTATAGAGGAGTATCACTCCTGTCTATAAGCTATAAGATACTATCCGTGGTATTAATAAATAGACTAAAACCATATTCAGAAGACATATTAGGTGACTACCAGCGGGTTTCAGACAAAACAGATCAACAATAGATCAGATATTTATCTTACGACAAATAGCCGAGAAAATTTGTGAATATAAAATAGATCTCCATAACATTTTTGTGGATTTTAAAAAGGCTTATGATAGTGTCCATAGGAATAGTCTATGGAATGCTATGCAGGAATTTGGAATACCAAGGAAGATAATCAACATGACCAGACTATGCATGGAAGATACTTATAATATAGTAACATATAAAGGCAGGAAATCAGACCCTTTCCAAATAACATCTGGCTTGAAACAGGGTGATGCACAATCGCCGCTCCTTTTCAATCTGGCTCTAGAGAAAGTTGTAAGGAAGGTAAAGGAGGAATGTGCTATTGGAGGAACATCCAAACTGCTTGGTTATGCAGATGATATAGATATTATAGGGGAAAATGAACAAAAGACATTGGAAATATTCACTCACTTAAAGGAAAAAGCTCAACAAATGGGGCTGGTTATCAACCAAGATAAAGCAGAATATATGGTAATTTCAAGAGAAGAAACGGCTAAAAACTCTGGCCACATACAAATAGATAATATGACCATTAAAAGAACGGAAACATACAAATACCTGGGTAAATCTTCAACTGCTCCAACATAATAAGGGAAGAAACGCAAGCTAAAATCAACTCTGGAAATAAGATATACTATGCACTACAACACCTGATAAAATCAAATGTGCGCTATCTCGTAACACCAAAATCAATATATACAAAACACTGATGAGACTAGTTGTGTTTTATGGCTCTGAAACCTGGAGTACAACTAAAGGAGACGAAGCCTTGTTACAAACCTTTGAGAACAAAGTCTTAAGACGCATCTTTGGGCCCATTAGGGATACACAAAGTGGAGAGTGGAAAAGAAGAAGCAACAAAGACATTTATGATCTGTTTAAGTCCCCGCTAATCACTGGTATCATGAAGGCTAATAGACTGCAATGGCTGGGGCATATAGAAAGAATGGAAGATAATAGGGAAACAAAACTCGCTTACACTCAAGAAATAAATGACCCTAGACCCCGAGGTAGACCAAAAAGACGGTGGAGAGATAATATGCATACAGACCTACAAGCACTTGGAATCAACGACTGACAAGAGAAGGTCGTCCAGAGAGAAGAATGGAGACGGCTTGTATCTGCAGCAAAGAACCTCAATGGCTCGGAATGCTGAAGAAGAAGAAGAAGAAGCAGAAGAAGAAGAAGAAGAAGAAGAAGAAGAAGAAGAAGAAGAAGAAGAAGAAGAAGAAGAAGAAGAAGAAGAAGAAGAAGAAGAAGAAGAAGAAGAAGAAGAAGAAGAAGGAGAAGAAGAAGAAGAAGAAGAAGAAGAAGAAGAAGAAGAAGAAGAAGAAGAAGAAGAAGAAGAAGAAGAAGCTTATTCAAAGGACGGGTATCCCAAACTGGAACAGCTCTGTTTACAAATCCGTAATAGTAGCAGTTTTTGGAAGGCTTCCAAGTCTGAGATCCCACAGACGTGTCTAGTTGGTCATGCGTCGAAGTACACTTGTTCCTGCAGCGAGGTGCCGTCGATATTTGGAGGTGACAGGTTCGAATCCCGGTCGGTAACTATAGCTTTCAAATTGTATGATGTCTAGTGTGCCCTTCAATCTGTACTCCCTTCTCCTCCATATCCTTTACAGGACGTTGTAGTCAACGCCAGCATTTTACTGCCGTTGTTGATCTTTTGGCAGGTTTTACGTTTAGCTGCGCGAGATTCGGTGTGCCGCGTTGGTTCCTTACGGGGGTATGTAGGCCGGTCGCTCAGAAAGCAATGGCAAACTACTGAGCGTAATCTTGCCAAGAAATCAACGACAGCGGTAAAATGCTGGTGTTGACAGCGATTTCCTGTAAATAGGATATGCGGAAAAAATTGCCATTGCCTTCTGAACGACCGGCTTCCATACCAGCACGTTAAAACCAGCGCGACACGGTCTGCTGCCATATCGGTCACCGCTGTTTCGAACGCGGGTAAAGCTGCATTACGAATCGCTTCCGCAACGCCACGAAGGTCCACCAATAGACACGTAAAAAAATTTGAGTCATTCTGACTTTTCTTGATCTTCGGCCTTTCACAAGCCGGTCAAAAATGAAATATGTAACAGATGTTCTAAAATGCTAATTGTTAATAATGGTAAAACATTGTATGTAGTATGTAGTAGAAATACAAAGAAGAGTTATAATAATTCTTCAATCAATCAATCAATCATGTGCCATGCCGGAACGCGGTGGGCGGTCATGATTCGCCATTTCACTCGATCACCAGAGTCGTGGATCAGCTCAGTGTTCCTGTCTCGTCCATGCCATGTGGCCAAGCCATCCAGGTATTTTCCTCTCGGTCTTCCTCTTGGTCTGTTCCCCTCGATCTTGCCAGCTGTCACCAAGTTCTCCAGTCCATTTCTTCTCATAACATGTCCAAAAAATTTTGACTGCTACGTCTAATTTCTCTAATCAATCTACGATTTTCATTTGTCTCTTGTAGTACTTGGTCATTGGTTTTTCTATCTGTCCATGGTATTCTTTGCATTTTCCTCAGAAACCACATTTCTGCAGCCATCAGATGTTTTTCAGCTTGACTGCACATTGTCCAAGTTTCACATCCATACAAAAGAACAGGCTCTATGTATCCCTCAACACTCTTTTTCTCGTTTCAATTGACATCATTTTATTGGTCAGAATTTTATATTGGGGCAAAAATAAAGTAAACAGACTATAGCTCTGCTTCCGTGTTGAAAGTCGTACTTTCGATTGAAAAAGACATGCTTTCTGGCGTAAAGTGGAAGATTCTAACGAAATATTTGTGTCCATGGATTTGAGGGGACGAAAATGTTGTTGTAAACTACAGGGGAACAATCTAATACAGATGAATGGCCTTATTGTTCCAAGAGAAATAGCTCAACTCACACGATAGGACTTGAAACGTTTGTTTGTAGGTTCTGACAGTAAACACTTAATGTTTGAAAAGGATACCTACATTCCTATTTATATGCAACTTTTCAATGCAAACAGCATTTAATGTCTGCGAGGATTTAATGTATAGGATAATAAATAGTATGGAGCCCTTTTCTTCTTCTTCTTCTTCTTTTCTTCTTCTTCTTCTTCTTCTTCTTCTTCTTCTTCTTCTTCTTCTTTTCTTCTTCTTCTTCTTTTCTTCTTCTTCTTCTTCTTCTTCTTTCTCTTCTTCTTCTTCTTCTCCTCCTCCTCCTCCCTCCTCCTCCTCCTTCCTCCTCCTCCTCCTCCTCCCCTCCCCCTCCTCCCTCCTCCTCTTCCTCCTCCTCCTCCTCCTCCTTCTTCTTCTCTTCTTCTTCTTCTTCTTCTTCTTCTTCTTCTTCCTTCTTCTCTCTTCTTCTTCTTCTTCTTCTTCTTCTTCTTCTTTCTTCTTCTTCTTCTTCTTCTTCTTCTTCAGCGTTCCGAGCCATTGAGGTACTTTGCTGCAGATACAATCCGTCTCCATTCGTCTCTTTGGTTGGCCTTCTCTTGCCAGTTGTTGATTCCAAGTGCTTGTAGGTCTGTATATATATTATCTCTCCACCGTCTTCTTGGTCTACCTCGGGGTCTAGGGTCATTTATTTCCTGAGTGTAAGCGAATTTTGTTTACCTATTGTCTTCCATTCTTTCTATATGCCCCAGCCATTGTACTCTATTATTAGCCTTCATGATACCAGTGATTAGCGGGGACTTAAACAGATCATAAATGTCTTTGTTACTTGTTCTTTTCCACTCTCCCACTTTGTGTATCCCTAATGGGTCCAAATATGCGTCTTATAACTTTGTTCTCAAAGGTTTGTAACAAGGCTTGGTCTCCTTTCGTTGTACTCCAGGTTTCAGAGCCATACAGCACAACTGGTCTGATCAGTGTTTTGTATATTGTGATTTTCGTGTTATGAGATAGCGCATTTGATTTTAGTAGATCTAGATGTTGTAGTGCATAGTATATCTTATTTCCAGAATTGATTCTAGTTTGTATTTCTTCCCTTATGATGTTGGAGCAGTTGAAAATTGTACCCAGGTATTTGTATGTTTCCGTTCTTTTAATGGTCATATTATCTATTTGTATGTGGCCAGAGTTTTTAACCATTTCTTCTCTTGAAATTACCATAAATTCTGCTTTATCTTGGTTGGTAACCAGTCCCATCTGTTGGACTTTTTCCTGTAAGTGAGTCAATAGTTTCAATGTCTTTTGTTCATTTCCCCCTATAATATCTATATCATATGCATAACCAAGCAGCCTGGATGTTCCTCCAATATCACATTCCTCCTTTACCTTCCTTACAACTTTCTCTAGAGCCAGATTGAAGTGTAGCGGCGATAGTGCATCACCCTGTTTCAAGCCAGATGTTATTTGGAAAGGGTCTGATTTCCTGCCTTTATATGTTACTATATTATAAGTATCTTCCATGCATAGTCTGGTCATGTTGATTAACTTCCTTGGTATTCCAAATTTCTGTATAGCATTCCATAGACTATTCCTATGGACACTATCATAAGACTTTTTAAAATCCACAAAAATTTTATGGAGATCTCTTTTATATTCCCAATTTTTCTCGGCTATTTGTCGTAAGATAAATATCTGATCTATTGTTGATCTGTTTTGTCTAAAACCCGCCTGGTAGTCACCTAATATGTCTTCTGAATATGGTTTTAGTCTATTTAGTAATACTGCGGATAGTATATTATAGCTTGTGTGGACAGTAGTGATATTCCTCTATAATTTTCACATTGGAACTTGTCTCCTTTCTTAAAGATAGGTATCAATAATGACTCTTTCCAGTCATGGAGTAATTCTTCTGTCCTCCAGATTTTTATTATTAGTTCGTATAGCTTTAGATGTAATGCATGGCCACCTGCCTTTATAAATTCAGCAGCAATTCCATCAGCCCTAGTTACCTTATTGTTTTTAAGTCGTGTGATTACATATAGGATTTCTTCAAAAGCAGGTTCTTCAATTTGTGGTTCACACGTTAGAACCTCTTCCTATGGGAAAATGTTACTTGGAGCTTCACAATTTAGTAATAAATATTCTTTCCATTTCCTCATTGGTATTTATCATATTCCCATTTTTGTATTTTAAACCATATGTGTTGTGTTGGTGCCCTCGTTTCATTGACTTCAGTTCTTTAAACAATTTTCTGGATTCGTTTTTCGGGTGATTAGTTCCCATATCTTTGATTATATTACTCATATATTCTCGCTTCAGCTGTCGAACTTATTTTTGTAGCCTCTTTACATTCATTTCTATATTGCTCTTCATTTTGGGTGTTGTTGATGTCATTTAACCATAAATGTCTGGCATTCTTTTTCCTAATGACTGCTTCTTCACATTTTTGATTGAACCATCTGTTCTTTCTATGCATGGTTAACACACCGAGACATTCTTCTGCGGTAGATTGAATTGTATTCTTGATGTTCAATCAAGTTTGGTCAACGCTTTCCTCCAAAGGGTTTTGTAGAGTTTCAAGTTTACATTTTATTTCATCTGTAAATTTCTCTTTGACTGTAATTTCTTGTAGTTTTTTTCTGTTATATGTTGGGTGTAATCTTTGTAATTTAGTATAGAAAGCTCTCTTAAGTTTTATTTTAAATTTTGCTCCAACGAGGAAGTGGTCGCTGTGGCACTAAGCTCCTCTATAACTTCTAACTTGTTGTATGTTTGATGCATTTCTGTTGTTAATTAAAATGTGATATATTTGACTATAGGTTCTCTTGTCACATGATTTCCAAGTTTGTTTGTGTATATCCTTTCTTTGTAGTCTGGTACTGCTAATCTGCAGTCCTTTGGCTTCTGCCAGGTTGATAACTCTCCATCCATTATCATTTGAAGTTGTATGTAGGCTTTCCATACCGCCACATTTTTATGAGTTTGCTCTCTACCTATTTTTGCATTGAAGTTTCCCAGCACAATCAGGATGTCCTGCTTTGGGGTTTCTTCTATGACATCTTCCAAATCATTATAAAAGTGTTCTTTAACGTCATCTTCTTTCTCTTCAGTAGGTGCATGTACATTAATCATCGTTATATTATTCCATTTACCTTTTATTCGTAATTTACTAATTCTGTCATCAACAGCTTTAAAGTTTAGAACGTTCCCCCATAACTTTTTTTTTAATGACAAAACCTGTTCCTAATTCATGTTTATTTTGGGTGTTTCCTCCATATATTATAATCATTCCATTTTGCTCCAAAGTACCCTCTCCTGGCCACCTTATTTCTTGAATTGCTGTTATATCCATTTGATATTCAACCAGCTCCCGGGTTAGTTCTTCAGCCGCTCCAGCTCGATGTAGTGTCCGTACATTCCATGTTCCAAATCTCAAGAGTCCTTTAACGTTCCAAGGTCGTTTTCCAAATAAGTCAGTCCGAATTCGAGGCTTATGTATCTGTTTCGTAACAAAATAGTTTTTACAAAGGTGGGGATGTTAACCCCACGCTTCAACCCGCAACCTAAAGGACCAGGGTGTTCCTCTTTGTCTGTTCTCTACCCTTTGACCTTTCCGGCTTGGGGGGCCCTGCTGGTAGCTACGCTACCGCCGGCATAGCTCTCAGGGTCATTGAGAAACTCAAGCTCCCCCACCACGACAAGGTGGAAACACCATCGGTATATAATTTACGGGTCAGAGATTAAGTCCATAATTTTAAAAGTGTTACACCTTCACTAAGACACATCCGCGCTTTTTAAAAAAATGTCTCGCGGTTTCCGTTTTGGCACAAACTGCGCGCAGTTAAATGGGATTGTTCAGAGCTGTCGTCAATGTGGGTTCTTTCATGAAACGTGATTATATAAATAAATATATAAATAAATCTTACCATTAATATAATATTAATTGCTAATATTTTAATGTGTGAATATTGTTCAATGGGATTGAATGTGAAATTTTGTACACTTCAAAGCATCGCTATGAAGTTGTACACATATTTTTGTCAAGAAGCTGATCGCAGGAAACTGTTTCATACTGTTACAAATCCCGAAAAAAGAACAGTGCATGCATTGGGTTTTAGTAAACAGTCATTTCGTTGATGGGTGCAAGAATCTGGAATGAAACTAACACGCGATAAGCAAACGGTAGGTAGAAAGGCAATTGTAGACAGATTTGACAAGGATGTCATAAGGCGAGTTATTTTAAAAATGATGGATGTCAAAGAAACAGTGACTGAACGAAAATTTAGGGTTTGGTTGAGAAAGAACAATAATATAGAGCTATCCAAAACAACTTTGTGGAAAATTATAAGGACATTAGGCTTCACTATTAGAAAGTACAAGGGAGGTAGAAATATCCTTTGCGAGCAACCGCATTTAGGAGCCATGAGAAGCAGATACCTAAGTGAAATAAGGGAAATGAGCAAAGAAAATTATTACATGGTGTATTTGGATGAGACGGGGATCAATGCGCACCACACAAGTGAAAAGGAATGGCAATTAGTGGATGGAAAGATAAAGCTTTATGTGCCGACTAGTAAAGGACAGCGTTTGGTCATAGCCTATGCTGGTAGTACTCATAATGGCTTAAGCATACAGACAATAGGGATTATCATAATGAGATGAATGGTAATGTATTTAGAGATTGGCTCGAGAATACAATACTTCCATCCCTTGATAGACCGTCTTGTCTAATCATGGACAATGCATGATATCACAATGTTGTTGCCCAAGAAGACAAAATACCTACGGCATCGAGCATAAAGGAAGCAATAAAGATATGGCTCCGAAGGGAAAATATACCATTTCCAGAAACATATTTCAAGCTACAGTTGTTGTTCCTTGTAAAACAGGCGCAAAAAAAAACAAGAAATATCAAATCGACAAGTTGATAGAAGAGCATGACCATGGGTATTTGAGACTTCCGCCATAGCATTCTCATTTAAACCCTATAGAACTTGTGTGGGCTAAAATTAAAGGACAGGTGACAGCTGCCAATACTACATTCAAATTGTCTGACGTCAAGATACTAACCCAGTCTGCGCTAGTAAATATTGATACAAGTTACTGGGAAAATGTGAGGACCATGTGTTGATAGAGGAAGAGAACTATTGGAGAAAGGATTGATTGAATTTTATGCAACCGACAGCAGTCATCAACCTACTGGAATCGTCCGACACAGATTAAGGTCTGAGCAGATCGCAGACCTTCATCCACGTGCACACTTACTGGGATATTTCATACGAATTGCAGGCCCTAAACATTACAGCATCAGTACAATGTCAATGGCAACAGTTTGTATTCCACAGTGATGAATTTTCAATACAGCAAGCCCTCAGCGGTGACAAACAACTGGTATTGAAAAAAAAAAAACGCACACACTAAACGCATTGAATACCAACAGAAGAGTAATATTAATTCACTATATTTTCACCAAAACATCAAAGATATGTCACCGCTTTCGATGATTTAAGTTTCTTTTGGACCTATCAAAAACATATTCCTTGGGTGGGGGTAAACATAAGACGGCAGGGAAAATTTCATAACGATGCAACAGACAGTTTTCTAAATAATTGACCGTGAATGACGGCATTTATTTCTGGACAGACTATAGCGTAGTGGCTATGCGTTCCCCTGTCGGCTCGGTGGTCATGAGGTAGAATCTACATCGGGGCTGAATTTTACATTGAATCTGTCCTCCTTGGTCGTAAGTGGCTGATGAAGACTAATCGTTGCAGCGTCTTTTGTTTTCCGTCATTTTGTTCTGTAAAACTGCGATACTTAGTGTTATTTTATACTGTTTACATTTCTACAGCTTTACCGCAGATAAGCTAGGAAACATTTAATGGCAGGGAAAAGAGATTTCTGAGGAAAATGTAAAGAATGCCATGGGTGGACAGAAAAAAGAATGAGAAAGTTACTTCATGAAAGAAATGAAAAATTAAACCAAACAAAAAACAAAAACAAAAAAAGAAATACATCAACTGAATAGAAAATTAATCGCAAGCAGTCCAGTTGTGTGTGTGTGTGTTTTTTGTTTTTTTTTTCAATTATGGAAATATATATAAAAATTACTGTTTTCTGGTAGAAGAACTGTTGCAATTTACCATACACGTTTTGTAAAATCTTGTAACCAGCGCCGTCATGTTCTAGTGCACATTTCATATGTGACTTTTTTGTTTTTTGTTTTTGTTTGTTTTTTTCGTATATCCTTTACAGGACATCGCTGTCAACATCAGCATCTTTCAGCTGACTGTTGATTTCTTGGCAAGATTACGCTCAGTAGTTTACCATTGCTTTCTGAGCGACCGGCTCATATACCGCGTAAGTTATCGGCGCGGTGAGAACCGCTACCGAGTTTCGCCATCGTCACGTTACTCACGAGAGTATACGGGATTACGGAGAAAGACGTTAAACACCTAAGCCAGGGAGACCGGGGTGTGACTTTTACAGGTAGATAATCCATGGGAAATAACTTTACAGCAATATGTGTTTATTGTACATTCTTAAGTATCATATGATCTTGGACCTTAGTCATCTTCTCCTCATATTATTCATCTGTCTTTATTTCGCTTTCATGTTTTTTAAGTCTCCCACTATTTCGTTCGCCTTGTGGGTTCCAGGCAAGGAAATGCTTTGGTATAAGATTCATAATATGTGCCGTGCCGACAAGCATGGCTGTCATATTTCGCCATCTTACGCAATCACAAGTGTCGGGGATCATATCCGTGTTCTTGGCCAAGCCACATTTCTGCTTTCCCTTGTTCTCTCTCTCTCTCTCTCTCTCTCTCTCTCTCTCTCTCTCTCTCTCTCTCTCTCTCTCTCTCTCTCTCTCTCTCTCTCTCTCTCTCTCTCTCTCCTCCCCCTTTTCCAGTATTGCCAGTTGTCACAAAGTTCTCTAGTTTATTTACTCTCATAACGTGTCCAAAAATTGTGACTACGTCTAATTTCTCTAATCAGTTTACGATTTTCATTTGCTTCTTGTAGGACTTGATCATTGGTTTTTCTGTCTGTCCATAGTATTCTTTGAATTTTCCTCAGAAACCATATTTCCACAGCCATCAGATGTTTTTCAGCCTGTTTGCTGACTGTCCACGCTTCACATCCATCCAAAAGTACAGGTTCTATGTAGCACTTCAACACTCTTATTCTCGTTGCAATTGACATGTTTTTTTTATTAGTCCGTATGTTTTCCATCTTGCAAAAAGGCTACCGTCGCCATGGCGATTCTAATTCTAATCTCTTCAAGGCACCTCCCTTCAGATGTTATGACTGTTCCGAGATAATTGTACTGATTCACTTGTTTAAGAATATTCCAATTTACCCGATATTTCTTTCTTCCTAAAGTCGACGATAAACTCTGTTTGCTTACAATTTCCAACCCTACTTATTCATTGTGTACAATGATCACGGCAATTGGGTTACGAATGCAATTCGTAATCCTGTATACCTCGTTCGAAACACAACTGCGGCGATTTGGAAGTAGACCGCCTTGCGTTGGTTTCTACACAACTATATGAGTGCCACTCGTTCAGAAAGCAATTACAAAGTAATGAACGTAAACATGCCCAGAAATCGTAAACAGCAATCAAATGCTAGAGTTGACTGGTACATACTGTAAAGGATATGCAAATAAATTTTAATAATAATCACATTTACTAAATGTCTCAGATACTGTTCAAAGACCAAAGATTATCAGGTGTTTATCAATGCGCGTTGTATTCAGCGCCCCCCCCCTCCTCTCCCCACTCAACACCCCCCCCCCTTTCACACACACATACCTTTTCTATTTTCTAAGTCCTTGCAATTTGTTTAACTGTATCCATGATTTCAACATTGGTACTTCTGTCATACCAGTTTAGTCCCACTATTGTAAGCTGGCACCAGTTTATACATGTTTGTAGTTTAGTCCCACTATTGTAAGCTGGCACCAGTTTATACATGTTTGTAGTTTAGTCCCACTATTGTAAGCTGGCACCAGTTTATACATGTTTGTAGTTTAGTCCCACTATTGTAAGCTGGCACCAGTTTATATATGTTTGTAGTTTAGTCCCACTATTGTAAGCTGGCACCAGTTTATACATGTTTGTAGTTTAGTCCCACTATTGTAAGCTGGCACCAGTTTATATATGTTTGTAGTTTAGTCCCACCATTGTAAACTGGCACCAGTTTATACATGTTTGTAGTTTAGTCCCACCATTGTAAGCTGGCACCAGTTTATACATGTTTGTAGTTTAGTCCCACTATTGTAAGCTGGCACCAGTTTATACATGTTTGTAGTTTAGTCCCACTATTGTAAGCTGGCACCAGTTTATACATGTTTGTAGTTTAGTCCCACCATTGTAAGCTGGCACCAGTTTATACATGTTTGTAGTTTAGTCCCACTATTGTAAGCTGGCACCAGTTTATACACGTTTGTAGTTTAGTCCCACTATTGTAAGCTGGCACCAGTTTATACATGTTTGTAGTTTAGTCCCACTATTGTAAGCTGGCACAAGTTTATACATGTTTGTAGTTTAGTCCCACTATTGTAAGCTGGCACCAGTTTATATATGTTTGTAGTTTAGTCCCACCATTGTAAGCTGGCACCAGTTTATACATGTTTGTAGTTTAGTCCCACTATTGTAAGCTGGCACCAGTTTATACATGTTTGTAGTTTAGTCCCACTATTGTAAGCTGGCACCAGTTTATACATGTTTGTAGTTTAGTCCCACTATTGTAAGCTGGCACCAGTTTATACATGTTTGTAGTTTAGTCCCACTATTGTAAGCTGGCACCAGTTTACATATGTTTGTAGTTTAGTCCCACTATTGTAAGCTGGCACCAGTTTATACATGTTTGTAGTTTAGTAGTACTTCGTTTAGTCGTTTCCCGGCTGGTTGATTGATTGATTGATTTAGGAACCGTCATCACAGCATTCGTGGCATTCCCATAAGCGCTCCGTCCCCATCCTCAGCAGCCAGCGAAGAGTTTCAACACTAATGGTTCCAGTAGCAATCTGATTATATGTCCGTCTCGCCTTTCCTCTGAGCGTCGAGCGTCGGCCAGATCCCCTCGTTTCCCGGCTCTGTAGTGAAAGAGTTAAGAACACGTTTCGTAATCCCGGATACTGAAACACAGCTGCGGGCGATTTGGAAGCAGACCACTTTGCGTTGGTTTCAATACAATGGTATGATTGTCGGCCGTTCAGAAAGCAACGGCAAACTACTGAACGTACACTTGCTACTATTGTTAGTAGCACCGGGCTGATTTTTGCATGTATATTATCTTTCCCTATTTACCAGTGTCTCTCGCCATCAGGCGAACCCACTCCGACTTCAGATGTACTTGTAAATTACGTCAAGCACGAGGAGTAAACATTTTAGTCCTATTGACCGGTGTAGGGGTTGAACCGCTACAGCAGCATCAGCGCACCGAATATTTAAGAACGAGCGCGCTTGTCCATTCCGCCACGCTGTCCTCTCGGAAGTTGTTTTGCCCGGGTTCATTGAGTTCCATTTCTGTCATTGGTTATTGTCTTCACAATCCAGTCAATAAAAATAATAATAGTAACAGAAGACATCCGTGACGCACTCCTTTTCTTTCTTTTTTTTTATATTCAAAATGCAAATGTATATTAAGTGTTCTCACATAAAGAACTCTACATTTCAGATCTTCATATGTTGCCCTTATTAAGTTAATTGTTTTTGTGCGGGATTCTATAGTGCCGCACCAACCCCCAAAGGAACTTGAGTTGAGTTGAGTTAATTTGAGTTGAGTCAAGAACAGACATCACAGCATTCATATCCGCACGAGCTTTGGCCTCATCTAAAACATCCAAAGAACAGTCACAAAGCTAATGATACAAGTTACAATCTGATTATGTGTTTATCCTTTCCTCTGAGCACTGAGGAGCATTGTGTGTGATATTCACTGGCACAGGAACGGAGCATTACGAGGTGACCTTTTGTTGTGAAGTTAGAACCGCGACTAACTAACTAACTAACTAACTAACTAACTAACTAACTAACTAGCTAACTAACTAACTAACTAACCAACCAACCAAAATACTCACCAGTCTAACAACCAACCAGCCAACCATTTAACTAACTAACCAACCAACGAAACTACTCACCAAACTAACAACCAAACAATCAACCAACCAAACAAACAAACTACTCACCAAAACTAACAACCAACCAACCAACCAACCAAGCAACTAACCAACCAACCAACCAAACAAACAAACTACTCACCAAACTAACAACCAACCAACCAACCAAACAAACAAACTAATCACCAAACTAACAACTAAACAACCAAACAAACAAACTACTCACCAAACTAACAACCAAACAAACAAACAAACTACTCACCAAACTAACAACCAAACAACAAAACAAACAAACTACTCACCAAACTAACAACCAACCAAAGAAACAAGCTACACACCAAACTAACAAACAAACAACCAACCAACCAACCAATCTAACCGATTGTCCGCGAGATACTCTGCTCACCCCTTGCCGCACCATTCAGCCCAGGTCATAATGATTGTATCTATTCTGCCACACTTTACCTTTGATCCAAAAGCTTTATCGTGCACAAAATACCACACCCAGCGGTACCGACCCTGCTAGTCTGTTCGCCTACTCGTCCCCCAAAGTTTTCTGTTAATACTATCCATATAGTGGTGGACAAGTTAGGTTTACATGTATATGTAAAATAATAATTGAATCAGGCAACAATTTTGGAGCTTTGATGCATTTAATATCAAACATTGTTGATTGTTGTTGCTCGGGTCGTGGTCTCTGGACTCCCGCTTCGCTTCTCAGATGTATCTTGAGGCTCTTTTTCTGGCGTGACATCAAATGACCCTACCAGGATCAATGCTGCTGTGGGTTCTTTGCCTTGCCCGTTGGCGTTCTGAGGTTCCTCCAGACACCGTGTCCACCTAGCATACACGTAAGCTATGGATATGCAGACAAGTGAACATGCTATTCCTACGGAGCCAAAGCCGTGAATCTTCAACCTGAAAAGAGAGTTGTCGTATCGGAGGCACCGTCCTTGAACTTCACAAGTGATGTCCCAGATTGTGCAGATGCCATCAATGACGTTGCCAAAGACAATGGGTCCCAAAAGCCAGCCTGTTTCAGAAGAGACAATTTGCAGCAGTTTTGTCATTTTCAGATGTCAACTAGTTCATCTTCTAAAACATCTTTTAACTGATTCAGTGCCAAGCAAATGGGGTTTGGACCAAACAAAATAGGGGGCGGAAAATGGGAAGTAAGGGTGTCACAATTATCACTTAAAAGTTATTATTACGGTAGCAGACATGTTATGTTATATATTTAATTAAAGGGAGTTGCATAGGGAAAACTACTGTATATACACCCATGGAAGATACGGGAAGTCGCTTAATACGATTAATCATCCCATGGCAATTAATCAATTAACTGATAAAATAAATTTAATAAAGGACAATTATGGACAGGAAAACGGACGCACAACAATCAAAATGTACAATGGAATAATGTTAGTTATTTGCATGTCCTTTACAGGACGTCGCAATCAACTGCAGCATTTTTAACTGTTTAGTGATTTACTAGGCAAGTTTATGTCCAGTAGCTTGCCACTGTTTTCTGAACGACCGACGCTCATACCATTAGTAAAAATCAACACAAGGTGGTGTGCTTCCAGATCGCCAGCAGGGATTTCGGACCCGGTATGCGGGATTGCAAATCGCTAACGCTTGGTCACAAACGCCGCATGAAGGAATTAAGAAAATGTTTAGCATGTTAGTCTCTTCAGGTCTCAGTCAGATATGACTGAGCTATCGTATGACAGTAGACGGTACTACATGCTTTCTGTTAGCGCCGAAAGTTGGGATGCGCTGACCAAACCCGACAACCCACATTATGCCATCGGCTTTGGGCGGAGCAGTGCAACTGGGGTTGCACCGGGTTTTATCCTCGGTCTCTTTCCGCAGGGCGGCCTGTCGAAAACGTCGCACAAAGCACGAACTCTTTAGCTCCAGCAACGACCCCCAGGAGTCTCCGAGAAAAATGCACTCGTGAACCGTAGCCCGGAATCGAACCTACAACGCTTCGAAGCGCGAGGCTGACGGCTTGACCACTTCGCCACGGAGTATCCCGACAAGTTTTATCCTGGTGCGAGGAAATGCAACTTTAAAGACTAAATGTCACGGCAGGGAAAACCAGGCCATTAGTCTCCTTAAGGCGTGGGAAAGGATCCTGCAGTTGTCTACTTATACACTTGTACACCACAACACAAGGGGCATCACTGTAACGTGCAGAGTTTGCTTTCCCTGCAAGTTTTCTTTCATGTTCCCCTGCTGGCACTAGTCTGCTGACAATGAAATATCCAAAATCCGCTATGAAAACGTTACGAACCTAGGCCTGATATCCGCCAGATCCCCTGTGCTGTGCTGTGTTGTACTGTGTTGTGCTGTGCTGTGCTGTGCTGTGCCGATCTGTGCTTAATCATGTGCTGGCTACATCCTAATGTGCCTCTCCGCAGATATAAACTTCTGGTAGCGGTGTAGCACAGCTCTCAATTTTCCGAGCCCGGAGAGGGGAAGCACAGTTCCCCAACAGTTCGGTGGAGATGACACTTTTGAAATTGATGGGAAGTAAAGTCCCTACACCAGCCTCAATGCGATAGATGGAAGCCCTTATGAGGGCTCAGTTGACCTGAAAGCCATATCTTCGGAGCTTAGAGTTACAGTTCACTGTCTTCTGAAGGATTCACAACCAAGTACCCAACTCACACAGACAATCAGGACAACGCCTTTTTCACCAAGCATATTCGCCATAAGATTCGAAAAACATTATGAACACATCATCATCATCATCATCACGTGCTTTGCCATCTTACACGATTACAAGAGTCGTGGATCAGCTCTGTGTTCTTGTCTCGACCATGCCATGTGGTCAAGCCTTCCACATATGTACTTCTCTGCTTCCCCTTATTCTTTACCCTCAATTGTGCCATTTGTCACAAAGTTCTGTAATGTATTTCTTTTCACAACGTGCCCAAAATATTGTGACAGTCTACTTTCTTTAATTAATTTACGGTTTTCATTTGCCTTTTGTAGACTTACTGTCATCTGCTGCCTATAGTATCTTGTCGTGTAGAAAAGAGGGGTCTTGAGCCTGAAGAATTAAGGCCGCCTGGCTAGTGTAGTCGCCGCGAACTGTGCAGGTTAGGGTTTTCTGTTTTCCGCCGACGGGAAAACAATTCACACCTTACCGAGGATTCGACCATGGGTCTCCCGAAGGAAACCTCCGCTTTCTATCCACACGGCCCGCCGCTGCTCTACAAACCTGTCAATACAAGCCAAAGTCAGGAAACATACGTCAAACGAGACATTCAACATGGACAACAAGAACCACGGTACTTCGTTCATTTTGATGTTTACCTAGCAAGGACATCATGAAAGATGAGAAGCCTAAGGCCAGGGCCCTGTCTTTGTGAGGAACGCATCTGAACAGAAAAAGAATTAAAATAAGTCACCACGACATTCACTACTACCGGTACTACTACTATACTACTACTACTACTACTACTACTACTACTACTACTACTACTACTACTACTACTACTACTACTACTACTACTACTACTACTACTACTACTACTACTACTACTACTACTACTACCACCACACCTAATACTGCTTCTCTGTTGCTATTAGTATTACTAATATATCTACTACTACTACTACTACTACTACTACTACTACTACTACTACTACTACTACTACTACTACTACTACTACTACTACTACTACTACTACTACTACTACTACTACTACTACTACTACAATATGACATTGCCGTTTCTATGTTAATGTTTTATGTTACGAACACTTGCCATTACAGAGGTAGAACTTACACCTCAGTTTGGCTGTCTGTCTGTTTCTCTGTCTGTCTGCGTATCTGTCTATCTATCGGTCTGTCTATCTTTATGTCTATTTGTCTATCTGCCTGTCTGTCTGTTTATATGTATATATATATATCTTCCACCCCCCACCACGGTGTTAATACACAAATACTAAACCCCAATGACACATATAATGAAACGAGCAAACAAAACAATACCTGATGAAAACAACCATTTTAGGAATCATGGACAAGGAACCAAACAATGACCTGACACCCATCACAGCGACATACGGGTAGAGATGCGAACACGAGTAGTCACAGGTACCACTGGCGGCCACTCCACCCGGAATACATGTGCAGTTTTGGTAAACCTAAATTCAAATAGAAAAATACATCATTTTCATTCTATTTTTCTCTGAATATATGTTCAAATATGTTACAAATATGGACATTTTATCGTGTTTCGTTCATGCATTCAATTATCAGTCTTATTGCATGTTTATCTGTTTACCAAACTAATTGTCCAATCAGTCTGCTGTTTTGAAATTCATATCCACTTTTGTTCTTTCCGTGCTAGATATAAATCAAGCGATCTATCTTCTTAACAAGTCCTGGCCTTTAAAAAGTCGTTTAAAAGTGCACAGGGTCGACTTCACTGCACCGGGTTTTTATCCTATATAGCTCAGTCTCTTTCTGCAGCTCGGAAAACGTCGTACAAAGCACGAACTCCGTATCTCCAGCGTATCATGGCCTAAAATCTAAAAAGTCCTAGCCTATCAAGCCTATGTCCTTAGCACTCTTCTTTATGGTAGTGAAAACTGTTAAACTTACTCACACCAAGAGAAAAGCTTGACAGCTTCCATGTGTTGTGTCTGCGAAGAATACGTGTATTGAGTAGCAAGATAAGATCACAAATACCGAAGTATTGAAAAGATCGGGTGGTGTGACCGTTTGTCCCACGCTCGGTCTTCGTTAGATAGGATACATTAGGAGGATTGACAATGGTAGAATACATAAAGGATTTATTTGTATGTCGGTGTGTCTGCCTGAGTTTCGTCCATTTGTCTATCTTCACGTTGGTCTGTCGATCTCCCTACTCTCCTGTCTGTCTGTACAAATGTAAATGAAGAGGCTGTTACATCGAGATATCAATACAGGGTATGAATACATAATCGCACCCAAAATACAAACTACAACTAAAGTTACAACTTATAACCGAAGTTACAACTTATAATTGAAGTTACAACCTACAACAGAAGTTACAAATTATAACTGAAGTTACAATTTATAATATAAAGTACAACCAACAGCTGAAGTTACAACTTATATGTCTAGTTCAACGGATCTCCGTGACGAAGTAGTTTAGCCGTCAGCCTGGCGTTCCGAAGATTGTGGGTTAGATCGGTCACTCGATTCACCACTGTAATTTTCTCTGGAGACTACTGGGGTCGCAGGTGTAGCTACGGAGTTCGTGCTTTGTGCGACGTTTTCGGCAGGTCACCTTGCGGAAAGAGACCGAGCCATAGGGGATAAAACCCCATAGTGTTCTTCTCCCCCCCCCCCATCTTTGAACTCAAGCGTAGTACATACACGTGATGCAACTTCTAGTTTTCTGGACTGATTTGTGTGTGTGTGTGTGTTAGCTTTCCCTATCGTGGGAGACGACCAACGGAGACAGACGTATTGAGATTATAGGAAGTTGGACGATAGAACGATAGTGTCTGACGGATAGATGCGACTGACGTGTGTATCTGTGTTCTAGTCGTGGGCTAGCCGTGATAAGACCGCGAGGCGGGAGACTGTGATAGCTGATAGTGAGAAGTGCGATACTGCGTGAATATCTTCTACGTGGATGGACTGATGTTCCAGACGTATTGGTTACCCATTCCTCTGGAGTACACAAGGCATATGTCGTTTAGGCATCACGTGTTTCTCTGAAGCTCTGCCCAGGCATTGTGATGGACGTTTTGCCACATTCCAACTCACATACTTTGGTATGTCAAGACTGTAAGATGCCACTCAGACGGACCGAGTGTTTGGCCGTCCATGAGAATGAGTCCCCGACCGTAAGAGTGGGTTGTGTGGCTGTGAACTGTGTAGTGAGTGAACGTGTGGTCAAGTAACTATTAAACACGTTACAATGTAATAAAGCTTGCACAGGAAACATCTCCTGTTAGTCTCCTAGGGCAGTCATTGTTACTGTTGTGTGTGAATATCTTAATATTGTAAATTGCCTGTCCGAGACCCGTGAACAAGAGTGGGAAGATAGACAGGTCTTTGATACTCGGAAACAGAATGAGAGTGTCAGAATGACACTGAGTTGTCATATTTAGATTAAACTTTTTTAAAAATAAAATACTCTTGAATATTAAAATTAATAAATTCTGTTGTTTTACATGTCCCTTTGTACATGTAGTTCTATTTAGTAGACACTAAACCTAAACTTTCATCAATTTCATAATTTTATTTGAACTGTATTCCATATTAATATTATCATGGGAATGCCATGGAATGAGATGGGATGGGACAGGCATAAATTACCATGGGATGGGATGGGATGAGACATAAAAATATGCCCCATGGCCAAGCGTGCCAATAACCTACCCCATTTTGCATTTGGCCACAGCCAGCATGACACGGAGAGTAGTACATCTGTCCGTCCCCTCCACAGATGGGGAAATAGCTGTTGTCCTTGCAGTTACACTCGCTGCTGCACGTGGTGTCTTCGCTGCAGACAATCAAACTTATATTTTACAATATTAACTTATTCTATGCCAAACAAAATATTAGGACTGGACCAAACTTACAATCAAAACTGAAGAAATATTGTACTGTAAGTCTCAGTTCACTGAGAATTAAACTTGTGGCAGATACTACTAAGAAACAAAACAAATGACAGGATGACCCTAGTATGACAATATATCGTCCCTCTGTTCAAATAGAGGGTAACATTTGGCGATATATTACCCTTTGGCACAGAATAGCTTTTTGCTGAGATCAATATAAGAATATAAGAAGAGTTTTTGAACTTTGTTTCGAATATTTTTAGCAATGTTTCTACAGCACAGTAATCTTTTTCTTTATATTTTCAACGGACATTTAGTTTAGTTTAGTCGACGGATCAACATCGCGGCACACGGGTGTGACCCATAAGCGCTCCGTTCTCTTCCTAACTCAAGCCTGAGTCCAGAGAAACTCATCTCAGTGCACGAACTCCGTAGCACCGGCGAGGTTCCTGAAATACTTTGGGTAGATTTTTAAACTCGAAATTTGGCCCGGGCAGCGCCGTTAGGTTACTCTTTTTCGATTTCCAACTGCCAAGGGATTTTTACGTGCGCAACTATACACATGGACGTCCGATCTCATTACCCAGAGACCAGGGGAAATTTTGTTACTAGAAATCCACGTTAAAGAAATCCCGGCCTTCACCGGGGCCTGAACCCGGGACCTCCAGCACTCGAGGCGAACACCATACCTCGAGAGCACTCAACCGAAATGGAATCTACTACTAACGATAATTATCATAACCGATAAAAAAAAAATTATTATACATATGTTAAGAAATAACAACAACAATTCACCTAAACGAACATCCCTTGAAACAAGTAAAGAGTTTCAAGTACCTAGGAAGTATAATATTATCAAATGGCAGATCAGAAGACGAGATCGAAAATAGGTACAATAAGGCAAATCAACTCATTGGACAAATGGCACCAATACTAAAGAACAAACATGTATCAATAACTACTAAGAAAGCACTTTACAACACAATCTTCTTGCCAACTCTATGCTACCAATGCCAAACCTGGACAACGACAGAAAAAGAGAAAAGAAAATCACAACAACAGAAATGAGGTTCCTGTGGAGAATACTCAACGTATCAAGAAGAGATAAGATCAGAAATGAAGAAATCAGGACTAAAGTGGGGGTTAAAGCAGCACTAGATTTTATCAGAAAGCAGCAAGTCAAATGGTTTGGCCATGCAAGTAGGTTACCAGTCAACAGCATACCACAACAGGCAATGATGTACAGACCGGATGGAAACAGAGGAAGAGGCCGACCACGTAAACGTTGGACGGAGAGAATAGCAGAGTCCATGGGAATATCGATATATGAAGCCCATAATCGGGCACTCTCACGAAGTTTGTACTTCATCTCGACACCGCAAGGTACAAGCGGAACATGATGAGATGGGATGATGATGAGATGGTTAAGAAATAATAAAAAGATATTATGTGTATTTCCTTAGTTACTTCGAGCATTTCGAAATGGGCGATTTGTAAGCAGACCGTAATGCGCTGATTTTCATACAATGGTATGAGTTCTGGTAGTTCAGAAAGCAATGTCAAAACTAGATGTTAACTTGCCAAGAAATCTGCCCAAGCGATCTTTTGCCTAGATCAAAGTGTAGTTTATACTGCCTTTGATCAGGTCAGGACCTTGTGGCTCACCACTCTCCATTTCCTCTCAGTAGGTATAGGTTGGTGGCCCCTTTTGTGGGGCAAAGGCTAATATCCGAGGTAGGGGGCCTATTCCCTCGCGCCCCTCACATAGGCCTACCCCGTACACACACAAACACACACACCCACTCTTATAGACTGGGACTCGAACCCAGGTACCCGGCTCCTATTTGGTCTACTTATCTATATTAGTATACCACATGCCCGGGGCTTGCCTCGCTGTCTTCAGGTGGTCCCGGGACGGATCGGGGAAGCGGAGGCGGTCGGCAAGGGCATCTGGGGATACCGAGGGCGGGTACCCACGGACCGGAAGACAACCGGAAGTACCGGAAGTGACACCGGAAGTAGTCAAAAAATACCCGCCAAAAATTCAAAAATGAGGTCCGTTTTTCAGGAGGGCCGGTTGCGGAGCTATACCCTTCATATAAGGAAATACGACTTCCGGCCCTCCTCCATGGCCCTCAATTAGGGTGTAGTTTGCACATTGTGCACAAACAAACAAACAAACAAACAAGAAAAAGAATAGCACAGTGTGAACTGATCACGACCTTTTGGCTAAGGTCAGTGTCTTGCCTTTAGGACCGAGAAAACCTAATAAACACGAATACCAAACCGCTGACCACTAACACTGACAAAAAGGCTCACTGTGAGACTGAGAGGCTTAAACAATAAATATTCAGTTCAGGCAGGTTGGGCGTGATCAGTTAAATAAAAGTTACACACTTAAGAGATTCATCAGTGCCAAACAAAAAGTGGGTTTGGACCTAACAGAAATGGATGGCGAAAAATAGAAAGTACTGTGTGTGTGTGTGAGAGAGAGAGAGAGAGAGAGAGAGAGAGAGAGAGAGAGAGGGGGGGAGAGAGAGAGAGAGAGAGAGAGAGAGAGAGAGAGAGAGAGAGAGAGAGAGAGAGAGAGAGAGAGACGGTAACTTGCCTTTATGGCTAGCGCATTCATGGGATCAAAATATCTCACAACAGAAATAATTTATTTTTTTTTTGTTTCGTGGCCGCGTGACTTCTGGGTTGAGCCAGCCCCACGAGCTTCACAAAACTGGTGCCAGACAACTTTCCAAGCCACTTACCCAGGCCCGTTAAGAACCTCAGGCTGCTCACACTGGAAAGCGAATCCCAAGAGCTGACAGACAAAGGCGATTGTGACCACAATGATGACAAACTTCAAGGCTTTCATTGCCGTCATTGTCAGCCGTTTAGACAAGTAGCCTCCTAGGAAAGTTCCCAATATCGAAGCACACAGTACTTGTCCCGCTGGGGGAAGAAAAAACGAATACATTTGGTTTACATGTCACCTTTAAAGTATCGTCCGGCGCTGTAGCGATGGTGTTCGAATGCGATTTTCAATCTCGCATACCGCGTTCGAAACACAACTGTAGGCGATTTGGAAGCAGACAGCCTTGGGTTTGTGTACTAGTGCCGGTCGTTCAAAAAGCAACGAGAAACTACTGAACGTAAACTTGCTAAGAAAAAAATTCTGAGGTTGAATGCAAAGTCGTGTAAAGTATACGCAACTAACTTTTATCAAGTCATTATTAATCACTAATAACAACATCATCGCGTAATACATCATTACCACCACCAATATCATCATTACCACTACCAACATAATCATTACCACCATCAACATCATCATTACCAAGGTGATAGCAGCATCTATTGACGTGTCTCGACTCCAGGGGTCGGCAACCGTTTAGTGGCGTCCTAAAGAAACGTTGCTATATCATTCAAGGTACCAACTAAGTCAACTATCGTCTAATCTAATATTCGTTTGTCCAGTGTTGAAACGAGCGCATATCAAATTTGTGTGGCTTTTGTGGGTCATTTTAACGACACTTTATAACTTACTAACAACACTTAATTTTGTACTACGATTATAGGACTGGGGTGGGTCCCAGAGAGCTACAGATTTGGTGGTGAGGGTGGTCGGGAGAGAGAAAGGATGGGACAGAAACAGAACTTCGCCACGGTCGTCATTGTTGTCCCATACTCACCAAGTTTGCGTTAGATAACACATTCTTATATTTAATGTCTAAACATTTTCGTGCTTGTGCAGACTTGAAAATAAGTGCAGATGAGCAGCACCCCCTGCATCAAGCTCTATTCAGAGAATAGGGTGACAAACTAAGGAGGGGCAAATCATGGATGGCTCGGGCGGAAGATGTCAGACAGGTCAGCAACCTTACCAATATCAATCCGTCGGAGCACTGAGTGTCGACCAGAACTCTCATCACTCCATGCCGCACCATCATCTTCAGGCAATGATGGTATATCTGTTCTTCCACACTTTACACTTGATCCCAAAGGGCCCTGAGCGAGCACCGAGCGTAGAACCTGGTCTGATTTTTCCGGGCCTCTTCCCTAGCAGGCAGGTTCAACTGGGGTGACTGGTTATTTCCTGCAGTAGTATAGATACTTCTATGGAACATATACACAAGAATCATCACCGGTGCTACGGAGTGCTTGCTATGCACTCCGTGTCATCTTCAATCGCCAGCGAAGGTAATGAGTGAAGAGAAGAAGGCAAGGAAATGAGGAGAGAATGCAGCAGAGAAACATGAGATCAGGGGCTAGGAGAGTCAGTCTCCAAACTTGTATTACTTTCAATCAATCATTTCCCTTATCTGAGACGGCTAGACATGAGCAAGCATGAGACGTAGAGAATCATTAATAGAGTCTCATTACACAATCAGCCGAACACACAATCTCACCTATAATATAGTTGGCAGTGTGGGCCGGCAGGTTGAACATTCTCTCCAAGTACTTGGGGATGTAGGACGAGGTGCCTCCCATCGTGAAGACCAGTAAACAGCCGGACAGCACCAAGAGCACGTAGACAGGGTTGACCAGCAAGTGAATTATCGTCGTCACAAAATCTGCCATGTTCAAGAATAGAACATGTTCAAGAATAGAATCGCTACAGGCTCGCTCAGGGTTTAACTACCGATGATGCGTCTACAATGAATGCAGATGGAAAGTTGGAGGACATCAAAAAAGAAATGGAGAGAGAGAAGATTAACATATTAGGAATATCGGAAACGAGATGGAGAGGAGCAGGGATAAGGACAGGAGAGGAATGTAAGATTATTTACTCGGGGGGAGAAGAACAGCAAAGAGGTGTAGCCATTATATTAGATAAGCAAACATCAAATTCTGTCAAAGGATATTGGGCTGTGTCAGACAGAGTTCTATTAGTAAAATTAAACGGAAGACCTTTTAAAATAAATGTAATTCAAGTATATGCCCCAACAAGTGAAAGCAGTGAAGAAAGTATAGAGGAATTTTATAATGACATGGAGTCTGCTTTGAAGAACTGTAAAAAATCAGAAATAAATATCATAATGGGTGATTTCAACGCAAAAATAGGAAAGCAAAGCGATGGATACAGTGTAGGCAACCATGGTTTGGGAGAGAGAAATGAAAGAGGTTACAGACTTGTAGAATGGGCAAAAGAACAAGAATTGGTTGTAGGAAACACCTGGTTTAAACAACATCCTAGAAGATTATGGACATGGAGGAGTCCAGACAGCAGGATTAAAAACCAGATAGATTACATCCTGTTAAGCAAAAGGTTTCGAAATGCATTAACAGTTGTAAAAACAGTTCCAAATGCAGACTGTTACAGTGATCACAGATTAATTACTGGCACATTGAGGGTAAAGTTAAAGAAAGTCAAGTATACAGCAGGAAACCCTAAATATGACTTGTGCAAATTGAAAACTGACAAAGAAATACAAGATAATTTTAACATAGAAGTAAAGAACAAATTTGATTTATTGTCTGATCTAGAGATCCTATTTCAAGATGTAGATGATCAATGGGAAATGCTGAAGAATTCAATCAGTTGTGCAGCAGAAAAAACTATTCCAAAAGTAAAGAAAGTTGGCCGTAAGACATGGATGACTGAAGAAATTTTACAACTAATGGAAACAAGAAGACAGAACAAAAATAATCCTGCCAAATATGAAGAAATTCACAGAAAAGTCAGAACCTTATGTAAGGAGGCTAAAGAAACATGGCTTGAGAAAAATTGCAGAGAAATTGAAAAACAACACAACAGTAAAAATGCAAAACTAATGCACAAAAGAATTCAGGAGATTACTAATCAAAGAACACGTACATCAGCAGGCTGCCTAAAGACAAAAGATGGAAGAGTCATAATAGAAAAAGATCAGATTTTACATGTATGGTCAGATTACGTGAAAAACCTTTATGACGATAGCAGAGACGAACAATATATTGTTCAAAATAACAATGAAGGGCCAGCAATTTTGAAGATGGAGGTTCAGAATGCTCTTAATCATATGAAATTTGGCAAAACCCCCGGTCCAGACAGCGTCACAACAGAAATGATTAATGCTTTAGAAGAATATGGAATAGATAAAGTTACCAGTCTGCTTAATACAATATATGATACTGGAAACATACCTCATGAGTTATGTAATTCTGTATTTATTGCAATCCCAAAGAAATCAGGAGCCTTGGAATGTGATCAACATCGAACAATTATTATAATGAGTCACATCACGAAGATTTTGCTAAGAATTATCATGCAAAGAGTTAGGAGGAAAATACAACCTGAAATAGGAGAAGAACAATGTGGGTTTGTAGTAGGCAAGGGTACAGTAAATGCTGTGTATATACTGAGAACCGTAATCGAACGTTCTATAGAAGTAAACAAAGATCTACACCTTTGCTTCATTGACTACACAAAGGCTTTTGATAAAGTGAGACATGTCAACATGATAAGGATGCTTGAAGAACTACAAATTGATGGGAAAGACCTTAGACTTGTAAAAAACATATATTGGAAACAACAAGCTGCCATAAGAGTTGATAATGAAGTAAGCCAATATCAGCCTATTAAGAGAGGTGTGAGACAGGGATGTGTAATGTCTCCAGATCTGTTTTCCCTGTACAGTGAAAATATTTTCAGAAATATTGAAAATATGGAAGGAATCAACATTGGGGGACGATGCATCAATAACATTAGATATGCAGATGATACAGTCTTGATTGTAGACAATGAACAGGACCTGCAACATTTAGTAGATGCGGTTGTTACACACAGTGAACAACAAGGGTTAGAATTAAATTGTAAAAAGACACAGATTATGGTCGTCACTAAGAAGAACGAAATACCACAGTGTAATATACAAGTAAATGGGAATATTCTTCAACAAGTGAATAGGTACAATTACCTCGGAACAGTAATAACATCTGATGGGAGATGCCTTGAAGAGATTAGAACAAGAATCGCCATGGCAAAAGTAGCCTTTAGCAAGATGAAAAACATACTGACCAATAAAAAGATGTCAATTGAAACGAGAAAAAGAGTGTTGAGATGCTACATAGAACCTGTACTTTTATATGGATGTGAAGCTTGGACAATGAGCAGCCAGGCTGAAAAACATCTGATGGCTGTAGAAATGTGGTTTCTGAGGAAAATGCAAAGAATACCATGGACAGCCAGAAAGACCAATGAACAAGTCCTTCAAGAAACAAATGAAGATCGTAAACTGATCAGAGACATTAGACGTAGACAGTCACAATTTTTTGGGCATGTTATGAGAAGAAATGATTTGGAGAACTTGGTGACAACTGGTAAGATCGAGGGGAACAGACCAAGGGGAAGACCTAGAAACAAGTATCTGGATGGCTTGGCCTTGTGGCATGGTCGAGACAAAAACACGGAACTGATCCACGACTCTGTTGATCGAGTGAGATGGCAGAACATGACCGCCCACGCTTACCGGCATGGCACATAATGGATGGATGGATGCGTCTACAACAGTCATAACAACAACAACAACAACAACAACAACAACAACAACAACAACAACAACAACAACAACAACAACAATAACAACAACAACAACTACTACTACTACTACTACTACTATTACTACTACTACTACTACTACTACTACTACTACTACTACTACTACTACTACTACTACTACTACTACTACTACTACTACTACTACGACTACTACTAAAGCTGCTGCTTCTGCTGCTGCTGCTGCTGCTACTACTACTACTACTACTACTACTACTACTACTACTACTACTACTACTACTACTACTACTACTACTACTACTACTACTGCTACTAGGGAGGTACGGCGTGTTAGGCATTGGTAAGTATGACTGTCACGCTCTTTTCAGAGCACATCCTCCATTGGTCCAAGCCTGACATCCAGCTCACACCTGTGGCTCCTAGCAGCTGTCAGCATGCGGCAGCGGCGACCCCCTGGGCAACAGCTGTGACAAGCTGGCTAAGCCAGGCGTGGGTAGCCGATTTAGTGTCAAACCAATCGATGAACTAGGGTATGCCTACCCAGCATGTGAAGACAGAACTCGGCAGACTACGCGGAAGAAATCATTACTGATTCAACGGGCAAGACAGCGTTTATCTTCAAAAGCGTTGTGGAACGTAATAAGCACGGCAGGGCTACGTAGAGCGCCCTGGTCATCCACTGCACATGGATTCGTCTCCAGTCGTCTTGACTTATCTTACTACTGGACTTAGATGGACTCAGGCGAGAGAGTTAAGTCGACGAATTGCGCAGCTCTTCCTCACTTTAATCCAATTCATCGCACAAGTCATTCTTCATTCAACTTCATTTAGCTGAGAGTCAATGTGGCTTCAGAAAAGAACGAGGAATTGTCGACATGATTTTCGCTGCAAGGCAACTGCAAGAGAAATGTCAGGAACAGAACTCCGAAATGTTCTCCACTTTCATTGACCTTACCAAGGCTTTTGATACAGTCAGCAGAGAAGAACTGTGGAAGATTATGGCGAAATATGGCTGTCCACGAAAGTTTGTCCAAATAGTGCGGCTATTTCATGATGGTATGCAGGCAAGAGTACAGAAAATGGTGAACTGTCTGAGCCATTTCCTGTCACCAATGGTGTGAAGTAAGGATGTGTCCTGGCACCAACACTATTCAGCCTCATGTTTTCAGCTATGCTGACGAATGCCTTCGAGAACAGTGACATTGGAATAGACATCAACTACCGCATGGATGGAAAGTTGTTGAATTTCAGAAGACTGAAAGCCAAAACCAAAACTAACAACGACACCGTCAGAGAACTGCTGTTTGCTGATGATTGCGCTCTATATGCCAACTCAGGGGCAGACATGCAACACAATGTTTCAGCTTTCTCTTATGCCTGTGCTAACTTTGGGCTCAATATAAACTTGGAGAAGACTGTAGTTATGTACCAGCCAGCTCCAGGGAATAATCACACAGTGCCGAATATCAAGGTGAAGGGTCATAGACTACGCGTCGTGGACAAATTCACTAATCTTGGCAGCACTGTGTCACAAGCTGCCACGATTGTTGACGAAGTGAATGCAAGAATCTCCAAGGCCAGCGCGGCCTTTGGCAGTCTGTACAGGAATGCATGAGACAGAAATGGAATAAGCCTGCAAACAAAGCTGAAAGTCTGCAAAGCAGTTGTATTATCCACACTGCTATATGCTTGTGAAACCTGAACTGTTTATCAGCGACATGCTAGGAAATTAAACCACTTCCACACAGTCTGCCTTAAGAAGCTATTGAAGAGTAAATGGAAATATAAGATCTCAGACACTGAAGTTCTAGAAAGAGCGTCCACACTCTACTAATGAAGAATCAGATTCTCTGGGCTAGTCACTTAACTCTCATGCCAGACAACAGGCTCCCTGAACGAATTTTTTTTTTTTTTTTTTTTTACGGCGAGCTGAGTTGTGGTAAACGCTCCCAAGGCGGCCAGAAGAAACGCTTTAAAAACAATCTGAAAATCTCACTGACAGCTTTTGGAATTCATCATGACACTTGGGAGACTGCTGCCAAAGACCGGAATTCGCGGCGTACATCATTACGCAAGGGTGCAGTCACTAATGAAGCAACCAGGACTGCAAGAGCTGTGAAGAAAAGGCTGGACAGAAAAACCACTGCAGGAGATCCTCCTCCTGGAACGTCAAGCATTCTTTGCCCACATTGTCAAAGAACATTTCGAGCAAAAATAGGCCATATCAGCCATCTTAGAACTCACGGCTCCATACTTTTAACCCCACTGGATGAAATAAATGGTCATCATCAACCTTGATGGACAAACAGCACTACTACTACTGCCACGAGAACCACTAATACAATTATCATTACAGCTGATTCTCCACACACCATAGCAGATTACTGCAACACACCATAGCAGATTACTGCAACACACCATAGCAGATTACTGCAACAGGACTTTTTGATAAATCAAATACAAACATTATTTTACATCTAACTTTAAGTTTTGTTTCATTTAAACAAAATACAATTTTATTTTACGGTGCAGTGATGTATGCTCGGAAAGCTGAAGAAGAAGAAGAAGAAGAAGAAGATATCTCATCCTCTGCTGAGAGAAAAACAAACAATCGATGGTTGTAGATCAGTGTCTTATGCCTCGACCACAGAATTATCCGCTAACCTTTGACATGTTCGCATTGACCTTACCTCTCACATGTCTCAAAATAAATTTGGAATAAATTCTTCCACGAATCTGCCTTCCATTTTGCTGCGTGTGTGTCTCGAGGGATGTCACGGGCTGGATTTTTGGCAGTTTCTGGTGAGAGTACCAGGATTTGGAGGCACTGGATCTGTAGGGGAATGAACCAATGGATAATTAGAGCCTGGTCATGGGGTGATGCAGAGTTCAGCGTAACCGAATGGATAAGATCGTTTATTCTTAAACACCCGATGTGTCGATGCCAAGGTAGTGGGTTCAAGCCTCTACACCTGTCAGTTGGACTGAAGTGTTGACTCATAGACCTTGACTTGGGGATGTAAATTACAAGTACCTCTGAATCGGGGGGGGGGGTCGCTTAATGGCGAGGGACACTGGTAATATGGAAAGCTAATCCACATGCAAAAACCAGTCCAGAACACAAGTAATAGCACGTGTATGGCCAGGCTTGAGTTCAAAGCGAACGGAAGCAGAATAAGGTGAATCACATTAAACTGACAAGAGTATCGGACATATTTAGAACAGAGAAAACTATATTACACCCGCTCCATTTTAGGACAGACTGTCAACAGGCTCAAGTTGACTGTTGCTCTCTTTGGATTTATTCGTATCGAAGCCAGCAGGTAACAAAGAAGAAGTAATGATTTGCTGCATAATGTATAGGACTTCAACTGGAATTTATTTTGATTTCTTTAGTCTTTGACTGTCACCGGTATAATATGTTATATATCAGTGTTAGTGTCCGATTGTCTGGTCCATATCCATTGGCGTGTCTAACTTAGGAGAATCTTCTCCCTCTTCTTCTTTGTTAGTCAGGAATATTGTTTTGTTTTGTTTTTTGAACTTTTTTTTCGCATATCCTTTTTACATGACATCACTGTCAACACCAGCATTTTACCGCTGTTGTTGATTTCTTGGCAAGATTACACTCAGTAGTTTGCCATTGCTTTCAGAGCGACCGGCTCACATACCCCTTAAGTCATCAACGCGGCGAGAACCGCGATTCAAAATCCATAATTAATTTGATCACAGAAGCCATAAACTATATGTTGCACGATTTATTGTCTGACATATTTCGCTGCATCTCGTCAGGTACAAGCTGCAGAGTTACTTATCATACGAAGTGAATGCCTTGGCTAAAATACTTAAAACACATAGTCACTGAAATTGTTCCAATGTTGAGCGTTAGTTATCCCTACGGTAATCTCAAATGTAAAATGAAAACTTTATGTTTGCACAAAACTGGCTGCAACCGCCTAATTGCTGATGTCTTGATATATTTGAGCAATAGTTTATTGTTCGTCGAATACAATATTCCAAAAGTCTTTTCTTTGTTAACTTTTTGATAGTTATTAAGCATATTTTCCGGGACCTTTGCGCTCTGCGATTGACTGAACCCAAATTACTGACTTGACAGGCAAACACGCAAGTCATTCAGCATTCTAAAGGATTCACCAACCAACTAAGAAACCAACAACCAATGTTTCCTTTAAGTCGTGTTAGCGTGCTCTAATACAAGCCCTTAGCGTACATATTTTTGGCTCGGCGCACAAGCAGAGATATAACGCAAAAATCTACCCGATTAAAACAAATGTATATTCGCTCACAACTTTAAAACCAATAGCTAAAGAAGCAGAATTTTTGCTTACTCCATCGTATACATATTCAAACTTATAAACGACAACTTAGATGCCTTACCTTCTCTTGTTGGTATCATTCGTGATGTCATTCTTAGCTTGTCCAGGCAATCGTTTCGGAAAGCAAAAGAGAGGCAGCGAGACCAGCAAAGCCAGGGAGCCAAATAATACGTATCCCAGCCACCATGCTCCGATCCATCTAGGATGAAACGGTGTCAGTTTCGTGGCTGCAATTAGAAAGTATTATTATGTAAATATACTTTGATTGGTTGATGTAAGAATCGGCATAGCTGTGGGTAAACCGGAGCAGGTAAATCTGTAGAATCACTATTCCTTGCCAGCACATGTCGTAACGTGTAGATGCTGATAGTTTCAGCTGGTTGTAAACATGTTGTAATCGTCCTCCCATATGCCTCATCCCATCGAGACCCCACCAGAATCAGCATCCAAGCATCCTTAAGCACGTTATTCAATCTCTTATTGCACCTTCAGCAAAATGTCGTTTCCAGTCTTCAGACAGCCTGCCCTGTACACCCTGAGTGTTCCAACCACTGGAGCTTCAGAAGGCAACAAATCTGCTCACTACCTCACACTCCTGCATGACTCCATCGACAAGAGTTTTACAGATTGACCCGGGTTCCCAAAACAATTCAGCGTAAAAGAGGTGCCAGGAAATGTCATAGAGAGTAAAGGCAGCCGATGGAATCTTGACCATGTCACGCATCAAGTGCCAATTTGTCTATAGAAATAGGTGGCTTACACCATATACCTCGTCTTCATAAAGTTCGTTCTTTCGTTCGTTCGTTCGTTCTTCAAGACGTTAAACTTCCCCTTTACTATTGTTGTCTACTTAAATTATTCGTGTCCATCTTTTTCTTATTATACTGAGTTCTTTCCCTTTAACAGATTTGTTCCATTTCTCACTACATTTTTAAATTGAATACATTTCTACATGTAATAATGCGACAATGATTTCCAAAAAGATATGTAAATAACAATCAAATGAATATAATGTAATAGGCGCGCTTTATGCATTGTAATTTACACTGCTCTGAATTGTTTATATCGTCATGGGGTGAGATAACTGCAACCGTTCCTCATTGCACCCTCTATTTTTTTTTTTTTTTAAACAAACTTGTCAAACAGGGTGCCATTTACAACTTCTACTTCTTCTTTACAAAACGACTGTTTGTCTTTCAGAGCCAGGTTAAGAAGTGTAAAGTAGACTTTAGTGTTTGCTTCTTGTTTAGTGGTATTCAGTTTCAACTTGGATCACTAGCGGCATTACATTCTGACTCTATTTTTGGTAATTAGGAGTTTTTCTAGGTCAATATTACCAGTGTTTGTCCTTTCCAGCGTCAGCATCTGTTCTCGATTATTAACACACAATAAATAACACAGTGACTAACTCAACGTTGGAAGGTAACGTACATCTTGCTAAATAGAAAAAAGTCGTTTAAAAGTCGACAGGGTCGATTTTATTGCAACGGGTGTGTATTCATGTGGCGCAGAAAGCGTCGCACACAGCACGAACTCCATAGCTCCAGCGACGACCCCCAGGAGTCTCTGAAAACATTCACTCGAAGGACGTGGCCCGGAATCGAACCCACAACCTTCGGAGCCCGAGCTAGACGGCCTGACCACTTCGCCACGGAGACTCCCGCTAAATACACTACCATACACAGTGACTGACTTATGTTGTGACTACATCTTGCTAAACAAAAATGCCATGCACGCTAAGTAACTTACGTTGTAAGGTGACGTATATTGTACTAAACACACCTCCCATACAGAATGACTAAATTACATTGTAAGGTGGCATACATTGTACTAAACACACCTCCCATACAGAATGACTAAATTACATTGTAAGGTGGCATACATTGTACTAAACACACCTCCCATACAGAATGACTAAATTACATTGTAAGGTGGCATACATTGTACTAAACACACCTCCCATACAGAATGACTAAATTACATTGTAAGGTGGCATACATTGTACTAAACACACCTCCCATACAGAATGACTAAATTACATTGTAAGGTGGCATACATTGTACTAAACACACCTCCCATACAGAATGACTAAATTACATTGTAAGGTGACGTACATTGTACTAAAGACACCTCCTGTAAACAGTGACGACTTACGTTGTAAGGTGACGTACATCTTGCTGAACACACCTCCCATCAGGAAAGCTACAGCAGGCCCAAGATGGCCAAGTGTGGCAACTATGCCTATACATTAAAAACAAAAAGAACCAGAATACAATAGCATCCACCATAAACCCACTTACAACGCACTGTTTTGTCAAGATTGTGGCGTAATGGTTCCATTTCAACAGACATTTCTGTTTGGTTTACTACCACAATGTTATTTTGTTAGTACGCTTGCTTGCCAAGAGAGTAATCTGTTTTTAATTATCATAAATGGCAAGAATATTGTTTTTGACCAGTACGGCTGGCGTCCATGTTGTACCGGGACTCATAAAGAAACCGTAGAATAATATCCCTGTAACCTACCAAGCATGCCGTAAGAGGAGACCAAGGAGGTTGGCATGAGCCTGGCTAACGCATCCAGTGGAAGACTTCAGCTGCAAACTCCAGCCAGTCGTGAACAAGTCTACAAAGGATTTGACGTGAGTTGGTTGGGGGGGGGGAGGGGGGAACCATTATTCCATTGGGATATGAAAGTCACAAGAAGAACAAAAACAATAAGAACAAGAACAAGAAGGACAAGAACAAGAAGAACAATAAGAACAAGAACAAAAAGGACAAGAACAAGAAGGACAAAAACAAGACCAAGAAGAACAAGAACAAAAATAACATGAACAGCTATTTGGTAGACCCAGTCTCATAAAATAGGAACATGATAATTTCCGGAACTGTGTAGGAAAGAATGGTGAAGAGGAAGAAAACTGGTCATCTCATTACACCATGACCTCGAGTATGTGAAGGCTTTATACACCACTTTCCAGTGGTAGTATCTGCCAAGATTCTATCGTTACCTGACCTTCCTATCTTCCCTAGCCTATGACAGTCGCCTGTCTACCTATACAGCAGCGAATGCATTATTCATTCATTCAGTAGCATGTCCTTTGCAGAACGATCTCCAGATGGTGTATCAGACGCGGGACATCTTGCTTATGTTCGCTCCCTTAACAACCTCCCGGAAAACCTCTCGAACATAAGCAAGATGTCCCGCGTCTGATACACCCATCTGGAGATCGTTCGCGACATCCTGCACACATATTTTTTTTTGACCTTCCTATTCCTCTCTTCCCTTGCATATACCCCTCCATTATTGTTCTCTCGAAACTTTCGTGACGTTTTAAGTGACCACAATATTTCAATTTTCTTTGTTTTATAGTCTTTATTAGCCAAACTTCTTCAATATTCAGCTCTTGGGGTATGGATGCATTTGTGTTTTTCCTTTATCCACAATATTCCTATAACTCGCCTATAACAATTATACTCAAAGGCATTTATGCGCTGTTCAACTTGTTTATAAGTGTCCAGATCTCACAGGCGTATGTTGCAATGGGAAAGATGCATCCTCTCAAAAATCTAATTTTTGTAGTTCTATCTGTCCCACTCCACAATTTATTCAGCTGTTTTAGTCTTTGAAGAGCGAATGAATCACGATGCAAAAATATAGAAGTAGACGGTAAGCTTTACTAGAACATCACGAGCAACAAAATGGACGTTGCGGCCAAAGTCCTCGTTAGCACACAAACACCAAATACACACCGAGAATGTGTTTGGATTCATACACGCGGATTTCATAAAACAAGTGTCCAGTCCACAAAATGCATACAGATGCGCAACTCTTATACAGTATTTATATTTTCATGTTATCTTTTTCATGTATAGGGTATATTTTTAATGACCGTGAGGCAGTTTTTGAAAATATTGCCGTTCCAAAGAGGAAGGGGGAGGGGGGAGAGAAATGGAAAGTTCCGTATGCAATTCAGGGTGTATTTTTAATGAGTGTGCAATGTTTGAAAATGTTGCCGGTCCAAGTTTTGTATTTACCTATTATGTTGCATGAACTTTACAGAGGGTGAATACAAAACTTGGACCGGCAATATTTTCAAACACCCCACTGTCATTAAAAATACACCTTATATAATCCATAGACATTAGAGAGTTAAATAGACCAACAGTCTGCAAGATTCAAAGCTACTGCCGTTGGGGTATGAAGTTTTAGGCCTTCACATATTCTAGGCCACGACATTATAAGGTGGGATGCTAGTTCTATTCCCCGGCGTCTTTCCTACAGAATGTGGTAGCCAATCATAAGACTACCCACTTTAATCACCATAAGACGTATAGTTTAGGTTACAGCGTTACTATTCCTTGCTTCTCTAATCAGTTATCAGTTATCAGTTGGGGTATCTTCACTGCACTCCGGACAGGTCCATAGGTGCTCAGATCCTTTCCCCCCCCCCCCCAGCATATGCATCAGCGTCCGGTGGCTAATAGTGCCAGTTCTGTGTTGGTTAACGAGGCACCTCGTTTTCCCGATGTACCTCTCATGTCTGGCCGTGCCAATTCTTACTCCCAAGTCTTTATCCTGGACAGCGATGTGGAATCACTGACGTCAAAGTCCTCTGTTCTCGACATATCTTTAAGGACGTTAATAACATCGGCATGATCCATGGGCTGGCCATCTACAGGGGGTGCAGAGCCAGCCAAGTTTATCAACTCGTTCATTTCCCTCGACTCCCGCATGTCCCGGGACAAAGATGAAGGTGACTTTACGGACAACAGACTTCCTCAGCGACTCAGTCCACTGTCTACGTACAGATCCAGCTTCGACCTTCCGAATCATGCTCATTGAATCACTTAGTACACACACGGTGGTATAATGCTGTGATTCTAGCCATAGGAAAGTCTGTGTTACTGCCATCACCTCCATCGTCATGCTGCTCGTGGGCATAGTGTGGGCACCACTGGATTCTTGGACGGTTCGGCCCGCTGAACGGGCTGTAAATGCCCATGCACTTCTCTGATTCTTTACAACAGATCCATCTGTATAGATGAGCATTTGGGGTTGACTGCGTATTCATTGATGAGCGCGTTGACCTCTGCATTGACAGTGACAAGATTCTGTTCTCTACACCGTCTGTCAAGTTGCTTCTCTAGTGAACTCAAGTAACATGCTGGCGGACACGTGTAAGAGCTGGACCCAATTATCAGTTCTTGAGTGTTTGAGAAAAAAGTGACTCACCCATATAGAAGCCAGTGTTCACATTAGAGGTGTTGTCATCGATGTATGTAATACTCAGAGACGTCCTAGGCGCTTTCCCAAAGCCCTGGAGCGTCATACCAAGGACAATGATAACTAGAGATGCTTTGGCCACTTGCTCGGGCGCGGTAAATAAGGACTGCGATGAGGCTCTTTGGGCTGAAATAGAACACAGAAAGTGAGAGACAGAGAGAGAGCGTTGGTTGTGTTGTTATGTTGGAAATCATACTTGCTAATTACCACTACAACTACTGCTAGTACTGCAATTACTCCTACTACTTTTGCTGCTACATCTACTACTATTACTACTAACACTGCTACAATTACTACTAATACTGCTACTGCTGCTGCTACTACTACTACTACTACTACTACTACTACTACTACTACTACTACTACTACTACTACTACTACTACTACTACTATTACTACTACTACCAGTACTACTACTACTACTACTACTATTACTACTACTACTACTACTACTACTGCTGCTGCTGCTACAATAACAGCAACAGCTACTGCAACTGCTAATAATAATTTATAATGTTATTGCTACAGCTAATAAGTGGAAGAAAGTAGAAAAATAAATAAGGGTTTATTAAATAATCAGACTGACAGACAGACCAACCAACTGACCGACAGACAGACAGACAGACAGACAGAAACCTGCTAGATCTTCACAGTAGTCCCGGGTAGAGTTGTTGGTGTCACACAGAGCTCCAAACATCGAAGCCTTCCTCGGGATGACCAGCAAGGCTGAGGTGACATTGTCAGCATCGGCAGTCGAATCCCCAGCTGATGGTGCTCCAAATATGAAGTGAGGGAGCGAGCAGGCGATGCCGGATAATCCAAACAGCACTGTTGCTATTCCTGCAAGAGAAGCGGCAATAACTGAAATTGTTCTTTGGATATTAAGAGATAGCAGCTTCTTCAATTAAAACATCAAATAAGGTCAGTACGGCCGAACTGATAAGAGCGCTCGTTCCTAAACATCCGGTGTGCTGATGCCATGGTAGTGGGTTCAGCCTCTACACTGGTCAGTTTTGATAAAAGTTTGACTTCTCGTCCTTGACTTGAGACCGTACATTACAAGTACCTCAGGAGTCGGAGTGGGTTCACATGATGGCGAAGAACCTGGTAATAGGGAAAGGTAATTCACACGCAGAAGTAATAGCAGGTGTATAGACTATGCAACAACAACAAAAAAACATTCTTTTCCTGCAAGATATGCTGGTGTTGTAAGAAACGAGAAATGGTGGGAAGATTGGCTGGATCTGCATCGCTGGATGGGGTACTGGTGCACGGTATGACAGATATGATCAGGTCCGTTTAGGATAATGTATAGTGTTGAAGAACACATTCACCATCATTGGCTGAAGGGAAAGGACCTTCAGGAAGTTACCACAGAGAATCTGGTCCGAGGAAAAGCCAGACGGACATATCAGATTGCTGATACTATTATTATTGGGACTCTTCGCTGGCTGCTGAAGCTTAGGACAGAGCACATATGGGAATGTATCGAGTGTTGTAATGTCAGTTCTTGACTGAACTCAACTCCGCAGCACAATGACATTTCATTTTAGTACGGCTGTGATGTCATTTCCTAAATCAATCAATCAATCAATCATTTTAGTACGGACACTTCAAGAAGAAAACATACAGTAACCATGTTTATGACGTAGTACACAGATGTCTTGTGTGACGTACCTAGTGATCTTGGAATATGCAGTCTGGAGGCTGAGTAACTAATAAACAGCACACAGACGAGGTAGCCGATGTCGTTTGCTGCCATGATGATGCCAGTCTGTTGTGAGGTGAAGCCGAACTGTCTCTCCAGAGTTGTAACCTACAATATTTGTTTGTTGACAATATAAAAATATAGCAAACAATAATGGTATGTTTCGTTTGTGCATTGAACACAAATGTTTAGTTGAAGATTGGAAACAAATATTATAAACAGCATTATAGGGTTAAGTTTGTGTATATACAAAAGGTATTACAGTAGTTGGAAACATGAATCTGGGTTCAAGCCCCGGTTAGGACCGGGATTTATTCACATGGACTTCTGGTAATAAAATTCCCCTGGTCTCTGGGTAGTGAGATCGGACGCCCATGTGCATTGTTGCGCACGTAAAAAATCCCTTGGCAGTTGGAAATCGAAAAGAGTAACCTAACGACACTGCCCGGGCAAAATTTCGAGTTTAAAATCTACCCAAAGTATTTTCAGGATCCTCGCCGGTGCTACGGAGTTCGTGCACTGAGCTGAGTTTCTCCAGACTCAGATTTGAGTTAGGAGGAAAACGGAGCACTTATGGGTTGCACCCGTGTGCCGTGATGTTGATCCATCGACTAAACTAAACTAAATTAATGAATCTACAAGAAATAGTAAAGAAAAGTTTCCTGTGTGTATTCTACAATAATTATGTGTTGACAACTTTCAACAACAACCATATACACAAAATTAATTAACTAAATTAAATAATTAATACATACTTTAATAATAATAATAATAATCAAAACCTAGTCTTTCCTCAGAAATCACACATCCGCTGTTATATGTTTTTCAGCTTGTCTGATTGACATGCGTACAACAATACAAGTTCTATGTAGCACATTAACACCCCCTTTCCCTATAGCATTTGACAGCATTGTATTTGTCAACATGAGTTTCCATCTTGCAAAACACTACGTTTGCCATGGCGATTCTTGTAACAAGATCCTTTACAGGACATCGCAGTCAACTCCAGCATTTTTGGCTGTTTGTGATTTCTTAGCAAGTTTACGTTCAGTAGTTTGCCATTGCTTTCTGAACGATCAGCACTCATATCATTTTATGAAAACCAAGCAAGGTAGTTTGCTGCCAAATCACCCGCAGCTGTGTTTCGAACGTGATTATGTTGCATTACAAATTGCGGCTTTGCCACAGAGCCGGGCAATATGTTCCAAGATAGTTGTACCAATTCACCAGTTTAAAAACGTTCTCATTTACTTGAATATCACTTTGAAGTAATAGGACGGAGGAAGACTTTGTGGTAGGGGGATGAGTGGTCTCGAGGTATGGTGTCCGCCTCGAGTGCTGGAGGTACCGGGTTCAATCCCCGGTGAGGACCGGGATTTTTTTCACGTGGACTTCTAGTAATAAAATTTTCCCTGGTCTCTGGGTAGTGAGATCGGACGCCCGTGTGTATTTTTGTGCACGTAAAAAATCCCTTGGCAGTTGGAAATCAAAAAAGAGCAGCTGGCCGGGCAAACTTTCGAGTTAGAAATCTACCCAGAGTATTTCAGGAACCTCGCTGGTGCTACGGAGTTCGTGCACTGAGCTGAGATTCTCTGGACTCAGGCTTGAGTTCGGAGTTAGGATTAGAATGGAGCAGTTATAGTTTACACCCGTGTGCTGTGATTTTGATCCGTCGACTAAACTAAACTAAACTATTACGTTGTAGTATTTCTTTCTTCCTGACGATGGCCAATAATTTATTTTCTTACAATCTTATTCTAATCCTGCCGTCTCGGTGGCGAAGGTCTTACGGACGCGATTCGTAAGCCCGCTTACCCGCGTTCGAAACACAGCTGTGCGCGATTTGGCAGCACACCGCGTTGCGCTGGGTTTTAACGAATTGGTATGGGAGTTGTCGTTCAGAAAACAATGGCAAACTACTGAACGTAAACTTGCCAAGACATCAACAACAACAGTGAAATGCTGGTGTTGACAGCGATGTCCTGTAAAAAGGATATGCATCAAAATAAATTTTAACAATTATAATCCTATCTGCCCACTGTATATCATAGCATCATTCACTAAATGCTGCAAATCCTGTTCACTGTTGCAGTCAACCACTGGTCATCTGTAAACAGTATTTTTATTTATTTTTTATTTTATACGCTCCTATGACGATACCTCTCATGCTTTAAATTTTGCATATTACCACAATACAGAGAAAAAAGCCAGGTGACCCCCATCTTCGTCTTCTTCTTTCTTTCGCTTTAAATTTTTCTATAACGGCAATGCTGTCTTTTGTGTGAATTTAACTGTCTTTTTTAGTTTACTCAGTGGTTCATAGAGTTTATCTTCCACTGTTGTTTCTCTAGGTTCGCCTAGATTTGTCGTATTTTGGGCAGTCTTGGAGTTTGTGATTTGTTGTCTGCAGCCCCAGTGCACATAGCTGAGTCACAAGTCTTGAAGTTAGTATACATGTGGTTGCGTAATCTAGTGTGTCCTGTTCTGAGGTGGAGAATAAGGATTTGTTCTGGTCTGTCCATAAGTCGTCTTGAGCAGGTTTTGGTGGCCTTCTGACTGATTTGATCATTCTTTTCTTTTGGTGGTATGGCCTGGAGATATTACACATCTCTGTCACACACTGTCACGCGCATATCTTCGTTATCAATTTGTTTGAAAGCATGTTGTTTGCAACATATGCTCTTCACCAGTCTAGGATCTTGTAGAGATCTGCGTGGATTTGTACAGTATCGACGCGACCAACTCCGTCGAAAGTCTGTGTCATCAACGAAGCGCAGGTTTTGGTCATTGTTTACTTCTATCGAAGGAACTGTTAATGTTCTCAGCAAATATACAGCTTTTATTGTAGCCCATCCTTCTACCAATGGATATTCTTTTATTTCCCATCGTGTGGTTGCAGTTTCTTCTTAAATCTTTGTAACATGAATCTTTATCAAATCTGTGTTATCTGAGTCATTGTGCTAATTGTTCTATGTCGATTACATTCTAAGGCGTGTTACTTCTTCGGGATTGCAATAAACGTAATTAAAGCGATGTGTCTTCAGTATCATATGATGTGTTCAGCAGCCTGATGACCTGGTCTATTCCATGTTCTTCGAAGGCTTTGACAATGTCAGATGTGATTTTGTCATGACGGGATTTTATATTGTCAAAGACATTCTAGCTGGTTCCGTGGCGAAGGTGTTACGGATGCAGTTCGTAATCCGGCACACCCGCGTTAGGAACACCACTGCGGGCGATTTGGCAGCATTCCGCCTTGTGTTGTTTTTTTACGAAATGGTATGGGTGTCGGTCATTCAGAAAGCAATGACAAACTACTGAACGTAAACTTGCCAAGAGATCACACCAGCAAAAAATGCTGGTGTTGATTGCGACGTCCTGTAAAGGATATACAGCTAACATTTTTGTAAGGTATTCTGAACTTCCATTTTCAAAATCTGTCATGCGCCGTTGTTATCGTGAATACAAAACTGTTCCTCGCGTGAATCGGCGTGAAACGTCGTTCACACGCTCCGACCACGTATTTACAATTTTACACTTCGCCATGATTCATTTGCCTTCTGTGGTTTTCAGGCAATCTGCTCACGTGGGTGTACGTGTATCCATTCCAATTACGGGGCCACGATAGAATCATGTATTGTTATTTTTCGTCACTACCTCCCTGTTCTGGGAGTGGGAATGTTGCACGCCTGCTGCCTTCTTTGGATGTGGTAGTCGTATCTCATGCTCCATCTCTGGAATTGAACCCTGATTCCCCGTTACAAACATAGTTGGCACGTCACATACCATCTACATTTGGTTGTGCAGACATTGGAAAGATGCATGGCCGGCACGTAAGGCATGCAATCAGCACAAAGTTATTAATCCAGTCACCAGTGGGAACGCCGCGCACCGCCAAGGGCAATGACCATTCTTTTGTTAGTGAATGCATTAATTCTTTTGTGCATTAATTTGGTATATTTCGAGTTGTGATACTTGGAAGCAACAGAGATGTGGTTCCTAAGACGAATGTTGCGAATTCCTTGGACTGCCAAACAACGACTTTCTGAAAGAGGCTAATGAAACCAGAACATTATATACAACAATAAGAAAGAGACAAACAGCTTTCTTTGGTCATATGATGAGAAGAGAGGCGTTGGAAAACATCGTGACAACTGGAAAGTTTGAGGGGAATAGAGGGAGAGGCAGACCAAGAGAAATGATGCAGGATGGATTGAGAAAGTGGCTTGGAGGAGTATCATCAGCAGAGTTGATCCTGAAAACCAAGACCGAGATTTGTGGAAAGTCATGAACGTCTACACCAGCTGCCATGGCACTTGATGGTGATGATGATATTAGTGTTGTTTGTTTTTCAGTTATCCCCTGCAATTTCCCTCTATCCATAATTCTTTTACCTCTTTGCATAATTTTCTCTTTTTTCCTATGAATTTAACTATTATTTTTGTTGTTTCTTCTTCCCCCACCCCCCCCCCCCCCCACCATTAATATTAAGAATCTCGCAGCTTTGGGACGATTGTTTCTGCACCTTATCTGGAGGATTTCTTCAATATTTCCCATTGATAATTAACATCCTGCAATTCGATTTCTACATCACACAAGGCATGTTCTTTATATCTATGGGTCCTATACCTATGTTGTTGTTTTTTTTACAGTCATGCCTCTGTCTAGCAGTTTTTATTATATTATATTTTATTATATTACCAACGAGACAAACACAACAACAACAACAACAACAACAACAACAACAACAACAACAACAACAACATTACGTGCGGTGAGCATTACCTGAGAGGTGACATAGGTGGAAAGTGTTGACGTCATCAGCGCGGCAATACTAAAGAACATCGAGAAGACCCCGATATTTGCACAAGGCTGCAGCAGTCCTGGGTGGACGAAACACAACCCGCAGCGTGCATTTATCTCCCCTATGTCAGAAGATTGATCATTCTTGTATTCTTTGATTTTATTTGGAGCCTTTTGTCCATTATTTTGAACCGGTTTGTAAATCGGATTACTCATATTTGTTTTTAAATTCAAGAACAGTTATTTTTTTTTTCTTTTTCAAATGAGTTAGACTTGTTGCGTTTCACAAACTGCAAACTGGGGCTTGTTTCATCTTGTTAAGTTTGCTTCGGTGACCACCAATTCAGGCTGATAATAACGAACGAGGAATCCTGCAACACGTTGAAATTCATATATTGAATAAATAGTAAACATAGTTAAAGATAAAGAAGCGTTGGCTAGCACGCTTGCCTGCCAGTCTAATGGTTATGTGTTCGAATGCCAACCCAGGTGGATTTTGTTAAATGACTTGTGCTCCCAGTTCGACCAAGCCTATAATGTGTACCAAGAAATGTTATGGGAAGTAAAAGCGACCGGTGTTATTTTGATCACATCATTCATTAAGTGCTTATGGCTCTATAATAATATGGGGTTAAAACAATAAACCTTATAAGCTTCAAGGCTTGGGAAAGCTCCAAAACTGTGCACAGTTAAAGACGATAAACGTGGAATCTCAGTATTATAGTGCCTAAGCCTTATGTCTTTAATTTAAATTTTTAAATTTAGTGGCATGTCCTTCACAGGACGCAGCAGTCAACCCCAGCATTTTTGCTGTTTGTGATTACCCGGCAAGTTTTACGTTCAGTGGTTTGCCATTGCTTTTTAAAAAGACCGGCACCTATACCACGGAGAACGATGCACTTAATAATAATTTAAAAAAAATTATAGTGAGGTCGCTGTGCCTGATAGATTTGGCGTGGTTAAACTTGCTCCCGTATGACCGCGAATAAGGGAGATCTTTTCACGCGCCGGCGAGATTTACATGGAAGAAAGCAATGGCAAACTACTGAACGTAAAATACCTAGTAAAATCCAGAAACAGCCAATAGGAGCTGGGGTTTGTCTGAAACAAAGAACGTGCAGTTTTTTTTTTTTTTTTTTTGTCAAACTAAGACATTGGTCCTTATTCAGTCCCCAGAAGTAATAGAATTATTTCTTCCTACTATCAAGAGATCACAACGGTTAAAAATGCTGGTGTTGACTGCAACGTCCTGTAAAGGATATGCAACTAACTTTTTTTTTATACAACTTGACCCAACTTCATAAAATAGGTACTGGGTGCTGATCAGAATTTTGTCGCGATTGTTCGATAAAAAAAGAGGGAAGAAGAGTTTGTTCGTTTGTTTGTTTGCGTCAGCTTCGCGAAAAAGCGACTCCCATGGCACATATTGTCATTGGGGCCTAAAGTGCTAGGCCTTCACCGGTTCTAGGCTCGGCGTGTGAGGTTAGATAGATAGCTTTCCTCTTCGCCGTCCTATTCTTCCGAGCCAATTATGAAAGAGAGTGGTCCTTATTCAATCCTTAACTGTCCCAGGATATTTTAACCGAGCCCACATGGGGTCGGAATCGATTCATCGTGGGAAAATTGGCTATCAAAAGTTGATGTAAACTAGTATATGTGAAGGTGTAATAGTTCACATCCTCAGGGTAATATTTGCCATGTGGTTAACTACGTTTATCTATGTGCGTGCGTGCGAGCGCGTGCGTGTATTTGTGTGTGTGTGTGTGTGTGTGTTTAGTTCTAAAAGTTGTCAACAAGCATTAGTGTGTGTGTGTTTTTTTTTTTCAAGTACATCTATTCTTCCCACAAATTCTCCAATTACAGTTAATTTTATAATTACATTAAAGACTAAATTTTAAAGTATTTCCAAGCTATTTGCTAAAAGTTTAAAATAAAAATGGTTAGTCTAAATGTCTAAATGTAGCTAGAGTTGTTTTCGTCACTATCTCAATAGGGAGCCAGAGAAAGAAAATAGTTGGTCAATATGAATTAGTGTTCATAATAAAGCTACAGTAACGACAGACACGCAGTCGTATTTAAGTTGTGTCTATTGTGAATCTCATCACTAGATTTCAACGGAAATAAAGTTTTGTTTATAATCAACGGAAACAATCCTTATACTAAACACTGGCTACATTTGTATTGTTCCGCCTCTTCTACGCTAGGGTTAAAGCTAGTTGCATGTTCTATACATGACGTCGTAATCAACCTCGACACTTTTTTAATGGTGTGTGATTTACTAGGCTTCCTAATCGCTTGCATCTGATTTCGATGTAGGATTCAGAATCACTTTCGTTACCCCTTCGCCATAGACGACAGCGCGACCGTAGGTCACAGTGAGAATACTTGATATAAATAAACTCTCTTCATTTGCCGGACTACATACAGCTGGTACTTTACCGTGGGACCGATCTTCAAGTATCCACTGCTATATGTCTAACTACACCACATGCATTTCTACAATAACAATACACATTTTAACATCCAACAACAAATTCTTTGAAAATGCTGCTCAGTTCAGTGTTTTAAAAATTGAGATGATTGTGGCATAGTGAAGCTAATACAAGTCCTTTATAAATGCCGGACTGGGAAACCCACGAAATCTGTATTATGTTTACAACACTACTAAACTACACAGCTTTGAATATACGGTGTGCTTCTGTCTTAGCATAATTATCAATTATTTTGAACCATGAAAACCGTGTTGATGACTGGTTTTATCGCTAATTTTTGTAAGCTATGGCCTAGGTCAATTAATGTGTACCTGTTGATATTTAATATTTGTTTGCGAAGCGGTCAAGAACAACAGACGTAAACAGATAAGCCCACTTGCTAACTGGAATTGCCTTTGGTCGGTGAAGGTTAAGGAACTGGAGTAGGACAATGATACTTACTAGGTGTACCGTGTTGTGTGAAAAACATATGGAGATGTGGTTGGCATTGTCCGGGGTAAGACACCTGAACAAATCAAAGGTGACACTTAAGTGTGTCCTCCACTGAAGATACTGTAGGTGTCGGTAAGAAAATTCTACCTGGAACGTATTGATAATTACCTTTCTGGTAGTTTCCGTTCTAACCATCGGCGTATTGCTACATGTGAGGTAGATGCGCATGCATAATTGAGAGGCCTTTGTTTACTGCTTTTGGAGAATTAATGCCAGGATATAAACAATGTACGTGTCTGTTGTTCTCAGTAGTTACCCTATTTCAGTGTTTTTAATATGTTTTGCAACGTATGGCTCCATTAAATCTTTCTGTCGCGGACAGCTGTTACTTTGATTCTTAACATACAAAAAGTTTACATTTAGCAGCTGTTACTTTGATTCTTAGCATCCAAAAAGTTTACATTTAAGTAATAGCTGTTTGGGACTGAAGGAGTTAAAATAATGACACTGTGAAGTGGAGAGAGAGAGAGAGAGAGAGAGAGAGAGAGAGAGAGAGAGAGAGAGAGAGAGAGTTAGAGAGAGAGAGAGAGAGAGAGGAGAGAGAGAAAGAGAGATGGAGAAATGAAGATGGAAAGAGAGATAGAGAGATGGGAGAAGGAGAGATAGAGAGATATAAAGATGGAGAGAGGTGGGGAGATTGTAAGAGATATGGAGCTTAAGAGAGAGAATGAGAGAGAGGTGGGGAGATTGTTAGAAATGTGTAGCTTAAGAGAGAGAATAAGAAAAAGATGGAGATATAATAAGAGACTGCGAGATGAGGGGAGAATGAGATATGGAGATAAATGCAGAGACATTGTCAGAGAAATGTACCAGTCTCGGAAACTGAAATACTTATTCCATATTAAACACAGCTTGGAAAGAACAGCAATGGAAGGCTTGGTTACCGAGAGAAAAGGCAGGGATCGACTAGCACGACGATGGACACAGGATATTGCAGACACTTAGGCATGAGGCGAGAGAAATGGCAAGAGACTGAGGGGCTTTATGGCGTTTGAGAGCCACGTTCTGCAGTGAACCTGCTGCATGATGATTCTAATTCTTTTATTCAATATGTGTCTTCCGTAACTTATCTTCACAAAGGAATAAAAACACACACATGAGATATAAAGACAATTCCTGACGAACTTACGATACCAACATTCATATCTACGCACAAAAGGTACGTCCTACTATCAAACAAACAGCCACATATGTTTATTTTGATGGTAACAAAAACAGAGGCCTTTGCTCAACCACTTGCTATGCACCAACACTATGCCATTTGAAGACCACTCGGTTTACTTAAGTCAACACTAAATGAACTCACGATGTGGACTCAGAATTCGGCAAGGACGCGACTCTTATCTGCCCAAGTGGCCATCAGGAGCTCACGACATGAAGCCTCTTCTCAGTCCGTTATTCGGATGTAAGCTCTCGGTAGCGTGGACTCTACCCTGCATTAGTGGCCAAGTTGAATGTTTTCCTGATCTGTACAACTCTAACATCGACCAAGTTTCATAACAGGTCTGGGTAGTTAAAGGCAAACATTACACAACTCGAGAGCCCTGCGTAGCTTAGAGGCTAACTGCTCGTCTGCCGGCATGATGGTTCGAATCCGTTTCAGAGCGGATTTTTAAAAACTGACCTGGGGTTTTAGGTCGACCCAGCCTTAAATGGTCGAGGTAGAGAGCCGAAGTAGCGCAGTGGCTAGCACGCTGGCTGCCGGCCTGGTGGTCATGGTTCGAATTCGCTTTTAGTTTTAGTTTAGTCGACGGATCAACATCACGGCACACGGGTGCAACCTGTAAGTGCTCCGTTCTACTCCTAACTCAAGCCTGAGTCCGGAGAAACTCAGCTCAGTGCACGAACTCCGTAGCACCGGCGAGGACCCTGGAATACTTTAGGTAGATTTTTAACTGGGAATTTTGCCCGGGCAGCGCCGTAGGTTACTTTTTTCTGATTTCCAACTACCAAGGGATTTTCAAGGGATTTGAGAACAAAGTTTTAAGACGCATCTTTGGACTCATTAGGGATAAACAAAGTGGAGAGTGGAAAAGAAGAAGTAACAAAGACATTTATGATCTGTTTAAGTCCCCGCTAATCACTGATATCATAAAGGCTAATAGACTACAATGGTTGGGGCATGTAGAAAGAATGGAAGATAATAGGGAAACAAAACTCTCTTACACTCAGGAAATAAATTTCCGTAGACCCCAAGGTAGACCAAGAAGACGGTGGAGAGATAATATATATACAGACCTACAAGCACTTGGAATCAACGACTGGCAAGAGAAGGTCAACCAGAGAGACGAATGGAGACGGATTGTATCTGCAGCAAAGAACCTCAATGGCTCGGAACGCTGAAGAAGAAGAAGAAGAAGGGATTTTATACGTGCGCAACAATACACACGGCGTCCGATCTCACTACCCAGAGACCAGGGGAAATTTTGTTACTAGAAGTTCACGTGGCAAAATCCCGGCCCTTACTGGGGCTTGAACCCGGGACCTCCAGCACTCGAGGCGGGCACCATACCTCGAGACCACTTGAATACTCATATGGGTTAATGTTACTAAATTGATCCGGGTTCTCAGGTCGACACAACGCCTTGTTTTTGTTTGTATGTCGACCGCAGTATAGGGTACCCACCAACCGCGGCTAGTTGGTTAGGTAATGATGAAGCAGACCCAGCGCCTTATATGACTACAGAAAAAAATGTGTTGGGAAGTAAAGACAACATGCCTAACATTGACCACAGCGCCCCTGGGGTGCCGGTTTGTCTATAACTGATTAAGTGTCATGGGATGATTAATCGCCTTAAGCGACTTACCATATCTGCCATGGGCTTATATATCGTCGAAATGTTGTCATTGCAATATGTTGTCTAATTAAAACACCAATAAGTAGTTTTCCCTATGCAATCTTTTTTAATTTGAAATATAATACAACACGTCTGCTACCATATGAACAACTTTTCGGTCATAACCGTGACACTTCCCATTTTCCGCCATCCATTTTTGTTCGGTCTAAATCTATGTTTTGTTTGGCACTGAATCTGATAAAAATATTAGACCAGCATCATATGCCGCAAGCTGTGTAAAACTGGTCCCATTGCGATTTCCACTTTAAACAAAAATTACACTACAAGGTGCAAAGTAAGGCACTCTGAGTTATCACAGGAGTAATGAAGTCCACACCAATAGTAGAATTTGAAAACGTTAGCAAAAACTACAAACACCAAACTACCGAAGAGATAGTCAAGTTATAATTCAGGGGGGAGGGAGGGGGGATGTCCTTGTCCCAATCACTATCTATTGAGAAAAAAAAAAGATTCAAAGATTCAGTCGCAGCGATTGGTCAAACCATGAGGTATAGGTGATATTCTAGTATGAAAACTTGGTCGCATCTAGCGTGAGCCGCGTGATCAAGTGGTTACACACACGCCAGTGATCCGGAGTTCGATCCCGGGTCCAGCCTGGGATATGCCCGTGTGTTGCCGGGGCCCATACGGGGGAGCAAAGAATAGTAACACTGTTGCCTACCATGTCCGTCGTAAGAGGCGACTAAGGAGGCTATAGTTCCGTCGTCCTGCTACTGAGCGACACTGTGAGCTGTAAATTTCGCGTGGAATGCTTTTACATCTGTTCGTAGTTTGTAGCGTGAACTGCATGTTCGGAACGATGGCGGCCGGCTGTTGCTGGATTGACTGGTTTGCCTTTTCGGTTCACTAGTGCATATTTCAGGAGACTCCTGGGAGTCGTCGCTGGAGCTACGGAGTTCGTACTTTGTGCGGCGCTTTCGGCAGGTCTCCCTGCGGAAAGAGACCAAGCTATATGGGATAAAACCCGGGTCAATGAAGTCTTTCTGGTGACTGCCGTTTCCATCGACAATGAACTGTATTTCTCGTGAAGGACTTTTGTGTTGGCATTCTGGCGGTGGCATTATGCACAATGTACCTGTGCGGGCTGTTGGCTTGCCGATACTCCTGTCTATTCCATTGTTCACACAGGGCAGTGAGGAGCATTTTGTGTGATATTAACTGGCACAGGAACGGAGCATAATGGGGACGACCCGTTGTCGTGAAGTTGGAACCGCGACTAACTAACTAACTATATGCACTACTGACGAGCTCAAAAGAGAGCGAAACTCGAATCTAGTGCTTCCAATCTGACGTGGACAATGCCCAAGGCTCGTACCGGAATACGATCAGCGTTACGATCACCGTTGCCAGTAGTGGGTTGTGCTCAATCTTCAAATTCACATATCTGACATAGGGGCAGCTGCGAGGAAGTACGAATCTTTACCAGGCAAAGCTGTGCCGTTAACATTACTACCTGAGCGGAAACTATGGACAGATGAGAAAAGTATAAAATCTGTGATACACAAAGAAGTAACCCATGCACGCAGTTTGAAAAAAAAACAAAAAACGTTGGGAGTTGGCGCTGTAGTGTAATGGCTAGACACTCGCCTGCTGACCTGGCGCAGAGGGGCGGATTCCAATTTTGACAATTGACCTGGGCTCCCAGGTTGACCTATCCTAATATGGATATCAAGATTGCCTTGGGAAGTAAAATCGTGGCCGGCGTGATGCTAACTACATCACCCAGTGAGCACCGATTGGCCTATACAAATATGCATCTGGGAGCATGGTAAAATCTGACGAGATGCAGCGAAATGTGCCAGGAAATAAATCGTACTATATATGGTTCGTGTCTTCGTTATTCAAATATGCATCTATTGCCATAAATCCAAAGCGCCTTCTTCATTGTGTGTCACTATTAGGTCCTTTGCGGATACTTGCTCCCATCACGGCGCGTCGAAAAACCTCCGAATATCTTGCATTTCTCTCGCCTCATGCACCTCTTGCCAACGGTGTCCTGTGTTTATCTTCATGCTAGCCTACCCCATCTACCAGGAACCATGCCTTGCATCGCTGTTCTTTCGATGCCATTTTTAATATGGTCAAAATATTCCAGTTTCCGAGAGATGATACATTTGATAAGCCAGTTTTCTTCGGTGTTCAGATCTTGTATGTAGAATTTCACCATTTTTCTTCATCTTGGTCAACGATATTCTAAGAACTTTTCTGTAAAATTTGATATCAAAGGATCCAATGTTGCTTCTTAAGGTGTGTAAAACGATTGTGTAGTCCTTATCCCGGTATAACGGGGAAATTGTAAAACTACATTCACTAACCCATCAGCCACAAACGCCGGCCATTATTCACTTTTTTTTTTTTAATGTTGCTATCCCTTACAGGACGTTGCAGTCAACACCAACATTTTTCAGCTGCTGTTGATATACTAGTGTCACCGCCTCACCGTTAGATATATTATTTAGAGGGCTACAACTCCAGCCCAAGGGAGAGAACAGAGTCGCTCAGAGCCCGAGTAATCTAGAGCCTTCTAGAAGGACTGGTCAATGAGTCCAGGGTTCCGTGGACACTGATGTGGCCCGCCTATTGCGGGGTCCACGAGGAACTCGGACAGAGTTACCACCCGTGTCGGAATGGGACACGTGTGGACCGGCAGAGGACGGACGGACTTGAGAGAGGCAACAGGGCCTGCCTTTGAGGGACTCTATAGATATCAATAGATATATAGACATAGGCTAGATAGTTTGCTAGACTGTTGAATGATAACTATGTGTTTGATGTTAACCAGCTGTGATATGTAATATGCGCCAACGCATACTGTATACACAATAAATATTCGATCTCATAGCGAACAGGTGTTTGTGGGGGGAATACCGTTTTTACGCTCCCACTCTCTGATTTCCTTCTCAGAGCATGCTCGTATGTTGGGCAAATTCCCAAGTATAATATCAGCGACTGGATTTTCAAGGATTGCGCACAATACTTGTCCTGATATGAACGGTGTTCGAATTTCGACCAGAGCAAGGGGGTATTTCTCTATAGTACCTGCGAATGTGCGACAAGTGACATGTTTGTCTGTGTAGTTTTTAGTGTCTATTAATGTTCTCTTTATCCCACAGAGCGTTGCCCCGGAATCACGAATTAATGTGCACTTTTTGTTGTTTACAAACCCTGTAGAAAAAACTAGCTTGCCTGTAGATGACAAAGCAGCGTTGGCTGTTTCATTTGAAATAGGGATAGTGTGGCCACATAGTAATGTTGTGTCAAGTTGGAACTTCGTACAGGTGTTACACTTACTGTCTGTAATGGTGTCAATAATTTGTACAGCATTTCCAAGCTCGTTTTCATTGTCGTGTTGATTATTACAATCATTCAGTGATTCAATCTCTTCGTCTGACGACGTTTCCACTAGTGCGGCATTGGCTTGTTTCAATAACTTTCGGCCATCACAAAAGCGACTATAGTGGCCAAAACTGCGGCAAAAAAAACATTTGACCGCTCTCTGGTAAGCATTGCGCTTGGTCTTCTGTTTCTCCACCATCATCTTGAGGTGGTGAGGGTAGTTCGGCGATTTGTCGCACATAGAGCCAATGTCGTGATTCAAACCGCAATACTGGCATTTAACAAGTTTACTGACATTGGAGCGAGGTTTGAATTTACTCTCTGTTTGTTTGGAGTATTTGGTGTTCACTACTGCAGCTGCTGTATCGTTGTGACTTATGTTCAGCTGAAAAATATCCCTATTTGCTGTGAAAAATGCATTCCCCTTTGCCTCTATTTCCTGAATACTTTTGCAATCCATTTGTTTTAAGAACTTGGCAAAAGGTGTGGGGATGGTGCTAACTATTTTGTCTATAATAATAAGCTCTTTAAGTTTGTCATGGCTATTGTTGGTTTTAGCCGAGTTGATCCATTTTGTGCATACGTCTTGAACTGTACTGACATAATCTATAAAGGTTTGGTTTGGTTGTGGTGATAATTTGGCAAATTGTTGTTGGTAACCTGCAGTATCTAAAGAAAAATGTTGGAGAATGCGTTGTTTTAAGTAATCATAGTCTTTTCGCATTTCCTGTGGTACTGTCTCTATTACTTTTAGTGGTTCAAGAGCTAAGTTTCTCATTAGAATAAATGCCCAATCTGATTTAATGATCTTATGGTAGGCCATGAGACACTCAAAATTTTCTAAGTAGGCGCTGATGGAATCTCCTGAGCAGAACGCCTTCACGAGGCCTTTATACTTATTATATTTTTGTTCTTCCTCTTTGCTTCTTAGCTTATTTATCGATATTTCTGCGTTAGACTCAAGCTCCATCTGTTTTAATTTTAATTGTGTTTCGGCATTCAATTGGGCCTGTTTGGCCGCCGCCTCAAGCTCCAGCTGTTTTTCCTGAGCCTGCAATTGCATTTTTTTTTCTTCAATTTGCATTTGCATTCTCTTTTCTTCTGCCTCCATCTGCATTTTCTTTTCTTCTCGTTCTATCGCTCTTTCTTCACGGGCAATGTTTTCTGCGTGCGTTTTCTGTGCCCATTCTGACAATTTCTCTTCTTTATAACCTAACTTTATTCCTTGCTCAATGCATTTATCTAAGGAAGACATGTGATATGATCAATTAAGTAATTTTACATGGCAATTAATAGTTATTTCACAATAGATTTTATGCCAAAACCGGAAAACTAGCCCCCAAAAAGCCTGTCATAGTCTTGCTCGTATCGAGGTAACTAAACTTGGGTTCATACAGGCAACAATAAATCTGTTCGCTATGAGATCGAATATTTATTGTGTATACAGTATGCGTTGGCGCATATTACATATCACAGCTGGTTAACATCAAACACATAGTTATCATTCAACAGTCTAGCAAACTATCTAGCCTATGTCTATATATCTATTGATATCTATAGAGTCCCTCAAAGGCAGGCCCTGTTGCCTCTCTCAAGTCCGTCTGTCCTCTGCCGGTCTACACGTGTCCCATTCCGACACGGGTGGTAACTCTGTCCGAGTTCCTCGTGGACCCCGCAATAGGCGGGCCACATCAGTGTCCACGGAACCCTGGACTCATTGACCAGTCCTTCTAGAAGGCTCTAGATTACCCGGGCTCTGAGCGACTCTGTTCTCTCCCTTGGGCTGGAGTTGTAGCCCTCTAAATAATATATCTAACGGTGAGGCGGTGACAACTAGGCGGGATTACGCTCAGTAGTTTGCCATTGATTTCTGAGCGACAGGCTCACAAACCCCTGTAAGTTACCAGCGCGGCGCGAACCGCTGCCGATTCTCGCACAGCTGTGTTACTCACGAGAATATACGGGATTTCGGAGAAAGACGTTAACTCGTATATTCACTAAGTCCATGTATAAGGAGATTCACAGATTTGATGCAAGAAATAATTTTAAAAAAAAACAATAAAACGAATCCAATTTTGACTGCAATGTCAACAATCGCCACCGACTTCCGCTTTTGATTTCTCGTGGAATCCAAAATAATCACAATGTCGACGGTTCTGGTTGGTCTTCTAGATCAGAAAATACAGGATCCAAGTGCTGTCAGTTGGGACACAAATAAAATTGGAGGTTTACCAGTACGTGATATTTATCTTTGAAATTCTGACTAACTTTATTTGCTGCAGACCTTAGAAGTTAAGTTATAGTATAGAACTATACTATAGATAGAATAGATTGAAGATTCCCACTTCAAATTCAATTACAATTACTCTCGTTTTGACGTATCGGATCCATCTGTAGTTAGTGTAGTGAGTAGTTCAGAGTAGTGTCTGTAGCAGTTTCCATCATGATTTTCAATTTGAGTATTTACTAATGAAATGAGACCACCACAGGTAGATAGGCCATGAAAAACCTTATGGTACCTCAATGATGCATGTATGTATGTCAATTCTAAACGGAGATTTTCACATATGAGTGTCGGCGCCGTCGGTTTATGGCCAAGAGACTTTACCATGTTCCCCGTACTTTTTGGAACTCTTAAATGTGTCCATTACCTTCACTACCGGTCTGTGCGTGCGAGATAGTCTCAAACGGATATGAAAACTGACTTCAAAAATATGGTCCATCATGTTAAATAATAAAAACACAATAGTACAAATATACAAATAAATTATTAATAATGAATTAATAGCGTGTTCCATCGTGCCGCAACCGGAAATGAAAACCGAAGTGATATACGGAGTCATTCCGCCATTATTCACCGTGTCTCCCAATTCGCTATAGTTCATACCATGCATTCTTTCGACATCATTCATTCATTCATTCAAATCTCACGTGACAATAACATATGTCATCCTGGGCTTTCCAGGAAAGGTTTGCCTAATATTCCATGCGCAGCGATTGGTTGAAATCATCATGACCTTTTATATAAATAAGAATATATTTCATACTTACCGTAATTCATTTTTTTTTTTTTGGGTGTTCTTAATCGAATTAAATCAATTATAGATGTATTTTTGAATTCTGCATGCATACAATTTTAAATATATCTGGAAAGTTTCATCGCACTTAATAGCTTTTAATTGTGGATGAAAACAAAATTTCTGCGAAGATGTGTTTTTGTTCTTTGCGCATATTGATCGGACATGCATGTGCACTTTGTAACACTTTTCTGGCGTTCTTAATCGAATTAAATCTTTGTGGAACAATCATTGTGTCTTTGCTAGCGTAGTCGTTAGCATTCTGCCTGTCACGCGGGAGACCGGGGTTCTATTCCCGGCTGGGTACTTTTTTTTTTTTTTTTTTTTTCACAAAATTATTAGGTGATATAATAGAAACCATTAAACATTACGAACTAAAATATTATATAGAACTAAGAAACTGGAAGTTTGTGAATAAAGTGTGCTCTATGGATCTGTGCAAGTTGCCGACTGCTGGGGAGCACATCCAACAGAGGCAGCGGAATGATCGCGTATCGGAATCGATGAATACAATAGATGTCTTTGTTTAATGTAAATTTTAATTGTCGTATAAAATATTGCCCCTGAATCAGCATATTTTCATCACTAAACTTGCTCGAATTGTGGTTGAAAAACAGATTTTCTGCGAAGATGTGACTTTGTGAATTGGAAACCCACGGGTCATGACGGCCACGCATATCGATTGCGCTACACTTTGTAACACTCAAAACATGCAATTTGAACTGCTAAAGTTAAAGTGAATACAATTTTAAAGATTAATAATAATTTATTTGTATACTTGTGCTATTTTTTAATCATTTAACCCTTTACAGGGCATAGTGGCGGGTTCCAAATGTTGCTGTATGTAGCCGAGGCGCTGTGTTGGGGTGAGCGCCCAACATTGCTCAAATACCTCAATGGCTCGTGAATACATAACCTATGCAGCAAAAGTCCAACTCCTGGCCTTCACGTGGCGGACCTGTTTAAACTAACAGGAGAAGGGGCGACGGCGAGTCTCTGGCGCCGGAAAATAACCAGTATGCTCTAGATGTGTATGCACGTACATGCATGCGCAGACAGGTGTGTGCGCGCGTACACATCTACACTCGAGTGAGACCACAGTCTGCTCTAGCAAAGAAAGGTGCTGAAGACGGAGGCAACCAGCCAAGAGGCGCACCACAGAAATCAGGATGCCACGCAATCACGCAAAATGGAATATGTCGACTACTGCTAATCGTTATGGTGCTCGCCCTGCTTTGGACCCCCAGGCAGGTGCAGTGCCGGGCCCTATGTCTCGAAAGGGTCCAACCCCAACTACTGGAGGTCCTTCTCAGATGTCCTGTGGAGCCAGGGGACATGAGAATAGGACGACTGGCCATACTAAACGAAGACTTAAAATAATGCACTGGAATGCGGAGGGAGTCAGCAACAAAAAAATAGAATTAGAAAAAATCTTGGACCAAGAAAAAGTAAGCATATGTTGCTTGCAAGAAACTCACCTCAATGAAAATATAGCCTTCAAAATCAGAGGCTACCAGTGTTACCGATCTGACCGAAAGAACAGGCGAAAAGGTGGGATACTGACCCTTGTAAGAAATAACATCATGGCTTCCCAAATCAAAGTCTACATGGAAGGGGCTGAGTATCAGACACTTAAACTTAAGACAGGTAATACAGATCTACATCTGATCAATTACTACTGTCCAAGTGACCGCCCACAGGCACTGGACACTCTACCACTAAAAGAAAAAATGATTGTGTGTGGTGATTTCAACAGCTACTCGCAGAGCTGGGGCTATGATCACATGGACCAGAGAGGAGAGAGACTGGAAGACTGGCAGGATGAGAATAGATTCATGTTGATTAACAAGCCGTCCGACCCACATACTTTCTACTCGAGATCATGGCACTCTACAACTACACCTGACCTGGCTTTTCATTCACCAGACCTGGAGTGGAACATTACATGAACTGTTGGGAAACAACTTGGTGGCAGTGACCATCGGCCAGTCTTTCTAACCGTAGAAAATGAGCTTGTAAGTGAAAGCAGCACCCTCTCGAGGTGGAACTACAAGAAAGCAGACTGGGCAATGTACAAGCATCGCACCAGCATATTGGTTAGAAACCTGAACACTGAGAAAGACATAAATAAAGCAGTTGAAGAGTTTGGGAAATGCATACTACAGGCAGCGCGAGAAACAGTACCAAGAGGAGCCCGTAAACAATATAAACCCTACTGGAGTAATGAACTGGAACAGTTGCATAATGATGTTGAAGTGTGTAGAAAGCAAGCAGAGGCCACACCCAGCCAAGAGCACCACAATAAATTCCAGCATGCAAAAGCCAAATTTCAAAGGGCCAAGCTGCAGCCTAGACGGAAAAGCTGGCAGGAGAAAACGGAGTCTCTGAACTTTGAAAGAGACACAAGGAAATTGTGGAAGCTAATAAAACAGCTTAATGACGAGGGCACAGGGAGAAACTCAAAAATTGCACTACATAAAGATGGAAAAATCTTAACAAGAAAGCAAGCAGCTGACCATTTTGCGGACTCGTTCGCACAAGATAGCAATATCAAAATTAGTCCAGAGAAACAACAAGAGATTCGAGAGAAACGACAACATACAGGACAGAAGGAAATAGTACATGAGGTTCTGGAGGCACCCATCACAATCAGCGAACTGGAGCTAGCCATATCAAAACTGAAAATGAGAAAGTCACCAGGAGCTGATGGTATCTCCAATGAAATGATCAGGAACCTAGGAACAGAGGCCAAAACAAAGCTGTTGCAGATCTTCAATAACAGCTGGACCTTAGGCAGTGTTCCACAAGCCTGGAGAGAAGCAATCATGATACCCCTCCTAAAATCAGGGAAAGATGGTTCCATTGCCTCTAGCTACAGACCAATTAGCCTCACCAGCTGTCTCTGCAAAACACTGGAGCGCATCATCAATCACAGACTGCAGTGGTACATTGAAAGTAAAAACATCCTTGTGCCACAGCAGGCTGGCTTTAGGCAGTGCTACTCTACGGAAGATCAGACAACCCACCTCTCTCAAGAAATTGAGGATGCATTCCAAGAGAAGAAGCTGGTGCTTGCGGCATGGATAGATCTGAAGAAAGCCTTTGACAAAGTCTGGAAAGAAGGTCTGATGAAGAAACTGAGAAACTGCAAAGTCAATGGAAGAATGTACAAATGGGTGAAAGCATACTTGCACAACAGAAGAGCCTGAGTACAGATAGACGGACTCAAGAGCAAGAAAGTACTACTGCGTCACGGTGTCCCCCAGGGCGGAGTCTTGTCCCCCACACTTTTTCTAATCTTCATCAATGATCTTGTTGCTCACCTACCGCATGGAATTAAAGCGGCAATGTACGCCGATGACCTGGTTCTATGGAGCACAAATGAATATGCATCAGTGGCCACCAGATTGCTACAAAGAGCTGTAGATACATTTGCTGCATGGGCAAATAGATGGTGTGTCAGCATAAACACTGACAAGTGCAGCACCACCCTATTTACCCTCTCTCCAAAACAAAAGGCAGGGATCATCCAGATAAATGGAACACCCCTAAGAGAAGATAAAGAACCAACATACCTTGGAGTAACATTTGATGGCAAGCTGACATGGAGAAAGCACATCAACAAAGCAGTAGCAAAAGCCAGAAGGAAAATAGCCATCCTGAGAAAGCTAAGTGGAACCACATGGGGAGCCAGTACGAAAATACTTAGCAAAGTTTACCAACAGAGCATATGACCACACCTGGAATATGGGTCAACTGCGTGGTGTTCAGCATCAAATACCACACTACAAGAGCTGGACATGGTGCAAAATCAAGCACTTAGAGTCACCACAGGAGGGATGAGATCAACCCCTATAGTGGAAATGGAGAAGATGGGGAGGACACAGGCACTGAGTGAGCGCAGAGATACGAAAATGCTAATACAAGCAGAAAAGTTCCTCAGCTTGCCAGGCCACCCTATGAAGAACAGATTTGAAAACCTAGCTATGGGGCGGTTGAAAAGAAGTAGTTTTATCCACCAGGCCAAACGACTCTGCAGAGAAACCACTGATCTGCCCACAGTTGGTATCCCCCTAACAACTATTCCAGAGCGAACTCCATGGAAAGATGAGCATAGACTATCGTTACAAATCCAGACAAAAGTGAGAGGAATATTTGACAAGGAAGAACAGAACAGTGTGCAGCGCAGAACAGCCACTCTCAACTTCCTTGATGAAGAATACCCACAGGACCTCTGGATCCGAGTCTACACAGATGGGTCAGCACAAAATGCTGTTCAAAATGGAGGAGCGGGAGTGTACATAGAATACCCAAATAATACCAGGGCCACAGCCAGAGTACCGACAGGAAAGTACTGCCACAACTATGATGCCGAAATTGAGGCAATCAAGATAGCAACAGAGAAATTACTAAATAACAGCAATGGTACACAACCTGTGGTGCTACTAACAGATGCAAAATCAGTACTCGAGGCGCTCCTCTCTGGGAAATTGCCAGTACTAAGGACACTACTTTCTGAACTTAGCAGTCAGCATAAAGTCACCATACAGTGGATACCATCCCACTGTGGAGTACCCGGAAACGACAGAGCTGATCAATTGGCTAAGGAAGGAGCCAAAGAGGAACAGCCTGATGTGCCCGTTACATACCACCAAAAGAAAAGAATGATCAAATCAGTCAGAAAGCCACCAAAACCTGCTCAAGATGACTACCACATTATGGACAGACCAGAACAAGTCATTATTCTGCGCCTCAGAACAGGACACAATAGATTACGCAACCACATGTATACAAAATTCAAGATTGGTGAAACAGCCATGTGCACATGTGGATTGGCGTCGCAGACAGCAGAGCACATACTCCAAGACTGCCCAAAATATAACATATCTAGGCAAACCTTCTGGCCTAGAGAGACGACAGTGGAAGATAAACTCTATGGACCACTGTGTGAACTGAAAAAAACAGTTCAATTCACGCAAGAGACGACATTGCAGATATAGACATATTTCAAGCGAACGAAAGAAGAAGAAGAAGGGCATAGTGGCCATTAGCGGCCGATCGCTTAAACGAGCGTAGCGGCCGATTATGGCCGATACTTCTTCTTCGTTCATCCGGAGTTTTTTTTCGGATGTGATTGCGTTGTGCCTGTTTACAGCAGAGCTGCGTTCTTGCGCCGTTAGGCCGACACATCCGACTTCTGCGGGCATTTGTTGACCGGGTTAACCTTCCCGGGGTGGCCGATACTATTATGCATTGTAAAAACGCGATCTCTCGGCTTTCCGACACTTCTGACGGCTATTTTCACTTTCGCCTACAGCTTGACAACGTGGCCGCCATTTGTAAATGCGCTACAATGAATTTGAACAGACTTTTTACGGACTTTTTTTGATAGTTTTCGGGATTTTTACGCTGTTTTTCAAAATGGATTTCGGCGATTCTTCAAGTGATAGCCGAGATTTTGCTCTGTTCAATTTAAATGACATTAAAGGGCACGAAGTTGATTATTAATCGGAGCTAGATATCAGTGCAAAGCGTTACTTTGCATTAGCAGTCGTGAGTCGGACTTTAAAGAAAGTGATTATGATTCTGAAAATGTGTTTGTAAATTGCCGTATAGGTGACGGAAAATCACAAACATGCAGTATTTCGTAAATATTTGTGTTCATATATGGATTACCGGCAACAATCACGTGAGTAACATATTCTGCATGCTTTTCCCTTCATTGTGTTGTTTATTTAACTAAAATCGGTTGACTAACACCTTATTTGTGATGTTTTTACTAACGCGACCCGAAATTTTACAGAACCTGAAAAAATCTTGCCCGTTCAGTGCTACAAAACGGACAAGCGTCTGCCCTGTAAAGGGTTAACATGACGGAACATATTTTTGAAGTCAGTTTTCATATGACCATTTGAGACAATCTTGCACGCACAGAAGGTAATTGGACACACTGGAGAGCGACAATATCGGGTGAGGAGCATGAGAAATCGCAACTCGTCTCACCTTCACAAAAATGTGAATATCTTCACTTAGAAGTGACATACAGGCATCATTGTGGTACCATTAGATTTTGAATTTCAAGGCTTATCTACTGTGGCGGTTGCCCTGAAGTGCGACTCGGGTTGATTCTCTTCTAGGGGTATGATATGTATAAACTGAATCATCCAACAAGGCATCTTAAACAATACCAACACTGTCGTAACAGCAAATACATAACTGTTCATTGATGCTGTGTAACGATCAATAACAGGAACTCATGTGCATCCTAGTTGAACCTAAATATTTATTCATGCACAGCACTGTAACATGAGCATCACACTAGGCCGGCTTTCTGCCGTATCCGCCTTCCCATGTCTCAACTCACGCTCAGTTAGTATGTAATAACATTTCTAGTTTCATATTATCGTCATGCACGAGCCTGTTTTATCATTGATCATCCCAATCAGCACTTTCGTACCACATACTTACAGTACATTGGAGTATCTAATAACTTCTGGTCTAAGGCGAGTTTTCTCCTAACATTTTCTACAATCCATGATCACTGGCATGATGGATGGTGGGTCTATATCTTCATATCGTCATTCTATCTACACTATTGAAACTGACTGTTCCCTACTAATGGCTTTCATCTCTTTATATTTCTGAACGGCATTCTGATGATTATCCTTCAGCTTCCATTCCTTCAGACCTCTTCCCTTCTCTCTTGTCGTCTGACGTCTGTGTCTCCTTTACGTCATCGTCTCCAAGACAGACACTTTTGCGTTCAGTGTGCGGCCTCTACTGTTCTTGTACTTCCCGATAATCTATATCTATACGAACACCTGTCACACTGACTGTCCTGCGACACATAGCAGCGGTCTCATTAGTAAATACTCACATGTAAAATTGTGATAGTTCATGCTATAATAATCTTTAAACTTGTATTTTCTTTAACTTTAGTAGTTCAAATTGCCCGCTTTGAGCTGGTCCGATCGATACTTCGCGTCGACCGCCATCTAGGCTTTCCATTCACAAAGACCAAACATATGAGCAGAACTAATTTTTATTCTACCACCATAATCGACATAATTGATGAAAGTCTCCACATAAATGTAAAAATAGGTGCAAAATTCGAAAATACATCTAAAAATATCATTCAATATAAATAAACAAGCTCTAGAAAATAAAATTACTTACTTTACAGCAAATTATTAAATTTATTAAAAAGCCATGATAATTTCAACCAATCGCTATGCGCGGAATATTAGACTAACCTTGTCTGGAAAACCTAAGATGGCGTCTGTTATTGCCATGTGATATTTGAATGAATGAATGACATCGTAAGCAGCAGCCATTTTGTTGACACAATGAGTCAGGCTGGGGTGGCGCGGTATATCACTTCCGTTGTCTGTTTGGGTCGCAGCACGGTCAAATATCCTATTATCGAAGGCCAAGGAGAAGATGAAGATGGGTGCAGGATGTGGCGGATGATCTCCAGATGGGTGTATTGGACGCGGGACATCTTGCTTATGGTCGAGAGGTTTTCCGGAAGGTTGTTATGGGAGCGAGGTTCTGCAAAGGACATGCTACTGAATGAATGAATGACGGTTATCACCACTATAATAAAATATCTTTTAAAAGACAAGAGGAACGACTTCATTGCTCTGGGTCTTATCCCATATGGCTTTGTCTTTTTCCCAGGGCGGTGTCCCGAAAATGCCGCACAAAGCACGAACTCCGTAGCTCCAGCGATGACCCCCAGGAGTCGCAGAGAAAATTACACTGTGAACCGAACGACTTAGGCAGGAACAGGAACACATAACTTTCGGAGCAGGCATCATAGATGTTTAATGCATCTTTACATATCTCGGTCCCAGGTGTTCTGGATCAATTCCACTGATATCCCTTCGTGTGGCCATCCCAGTCCATTCGGCATAATTTCTGAGAAATGTTCTCTTGATCTGCTTCTGCCACCGCTCATCTCTCCAGTCATCTCCATATTTAGTTTCCAGGGCTGACTCAGTTCTCTGTGTTTAATAAAAAAAATAGTTGTATGTCCTTTACCAGACAGTTTTTGACTTTGTGATTGATTTGACAATTTTTACGTTCAACAGTTTGCCATTGTTTTCTGAATGACCAATGCCACATACCATCAAAATCAGTTTACACTGGTCTGCTACCAAATCGCCCACAGCTGATTTAGAACCTTCAACTCAGTTTGAATTAGAAACACGTTCACTGTCCCTAGACCACAACGCGGGCTTGTGTGTGTGTTCATTGGATTATACTACTGCAGGGGGCTGCGTAGTCTCGAGGTATGGTGTCCGCCTCAAGTGCTGGATGTCCCGGGTTCAAGCCCCGGTGACGACCGGGATTTTTTTCTCATGGACTTCTAGTAATAAAATTTCCCCTGGTCTCTGGGTAGTGAGATCGGACGCCAGTGTGTATTGTTGCGCACGTAAAAAATTCCTTGGCAGTTGGAAATCGAAAAAGAGTAGTCTAACGGCGCTGCCCGGGCAAAATTTCGAGTTAAAAATCTACCCAAAGTATTTCAGGATCCTCGCCGGTGCTACGGAGTTCATGCACTGAGCTGAGTTTCTCCAGACTCAGGTTTGAGGTAGGAGGAGAACGGAGCACTTATGGGTTGCACCCGTGTGCTGTGATGTTGATCCATCGACTAAACTAAACTAAACATACTACTGCAGTTTTTCCAGATACGTTTCTGTGTATGTTTTTCTTGACAAAGGATTTGGTTGAAACACTTTTATCTGTGTTTTTGCTTTTGTCAAGCACCCGAGTTGTATTTTGTGTTCATTCAGATTCCAGTACCAGCTTGGCAACATTAACCCCATTTTTTATTACTGATTCTGTGTTTTGACAGTTTTAGGACTGAAAAACATGGCATGATCTGACACAGCTTCATAGAGTGGGCATCAAAGATTGTGAAGCACAAAAGTTGCACATTAGGGACCTTATCATACTACCTCATAATGTTAAGTGTATATGAAAGTGTTTGCCTTGGAATTAATCATTATGAATTTTGTTCTAGAAAAGTTGAGGGCAAATGGAGAAGTAAGTAAGAAAATCCTGGACTCAACCAACAATCTTTCAGTTTTATTAACAAGTATAGGTGATGTATAAAGTAATGAATGAATGTATAGTGAGTTGCTTTGTGCAGCCTCCTCTTCTGCCTTTAAGACTACTAGTGGAGTATAGGCCCACAATCAAGCATTGCAAGTCCTTTGTACGTCATTTCATGGTTGGCTGAATGTTTCTGTGTGGTTTGAAGCAGCCAGTTTCATACCAGCCCTCTTTAGTTGCCTTTGATTACCGGCTCCGTGGCAAAGGGGTTACAGTTATGCTGCTGGCGATTTGGCAGTAGACTACCTGTAATTTTTTTTTTTATGGTATGTGTGCTGGCCATTCAGAAAGCAATGGCAAACTACTAAACATAGACCTGCCTAGGAATCACGAACAGCAAAGAATGCTGGGATTGACTTCTGCGTTCTGTACAGGATATGCAACTAACTAACAGGAGTTACATTGTTACTCTTCTTTACTTCCACTTTGGGGCCCCGGTAATTCAACGGGCAGCATGGTGTAGCATGTCAGGCAAACTATTTGGTTTGTGTAACTTGTTGTCATGGAATGAGTTTAGCATAAGCTGGCCAGGATATTATAATAAAAATAAGAGCAAAATAAGATCTTTTACTATTTGTTTTAAATGGAGCAATACTTATTTAACCAAGATAAGACAGAATATATGGTAATTTCAAGAGACGGAATGGCTAAAAACTCTGGCCACATACAAATAGATAATATGACCATTAAAAGAACGGAAACATACAAATACCTAGGTACAATCTTCAACTGCTCCAACATCATAAGGGAAGAAATACAAACTAGAATCAACTCTGGAAATAAGATATACTATGCACTACAACATCTACTAAAATCAAAGGCGCTATCTCGTAACACCAAAATCACAATATACAAAACACTGATCAGACCAGTTGTGCTGTATGGCTCTGAAACCTGGAGTACAACGAAAGGAGACGAAGCCTTGTTACAAACCTTTGAGAACAAAATTTTAAGACTCATCTTTGGACCCATTAGGGATACACAAAGTGGAGAGTGGAAAAGAAGAAGTAACAAAGATATTTATGATCTGTTTAAGTCCCCGCTAATCACTGGTATCATGAAGGCTAATAGACTACAATGGCTGGGGCATATAGAAAGAATGGAAGATAATAGGGAAACAAAACTCGCTTACACTCAGGAAATAAATGACCGTAGACCCCGAGGTAGACCAAGAAGGCGGTGGAGAGATAATACATATACAGACCTACAAGCACTTGGAATCAACGACTGGCAAGAGAAGGTCCACCAGAGAGACGAATGGAGACGGATTGTATCTGCAGCAAAGAACCTCAATGGCTCGGAACGCTGAAGAAGAAGAAGATTACTTATTTCATTCTCTCAAAGAATATTTTCCATTCATTCAGGCATGGATTTCCACAGTATCGTCACCGTCAGTCCCAGAATGCAAGAATTGTGGCCAGACATCTTCCCTGATATCTCAGATCTATTGTCCACTAGGTGGCTCAGAATATCATCGTTGTATCTACTTGTTTGCTTGCCCAGGAGATTGTAGCAAGCAGCAAAATGGGTATGTCATGAATTATTACAATCCTTAGATTCTGTGTTTGTAGTTTCCACAGATTTGTTTTTAATTTTTTATGAAATGGCCTTGATCAGTATTTATTAGGGTACTTATTGCCTGTTCTATCATTTTCATTTTGTTTATTTGCTATCATATATTCTGCTTCTCTATCTGTGTTACTATGACATGTCTGTTCATCTTTAATTGGTCTTTTTTATTCTGTTGTTTCATCAATGTAGTTTGTGTAGTTTGAACTAGCATAGTATTCTATCAGTGTGTTTGCATGTTTTTCCTGTAAGCATAATGTTTCTTTGATTAATTGTTTGTTGCTGGGTCTTTTATTATACATGGCTTTTACTAGCTTCCATGATATGTTTCCATCCTTGTCTGAGGTTTTTTTTTTTTTTAAATGTCTCTCTCCAATGTATTACTATCTCTCCAACTGAACTTTGATATGCTGTTGCACAATGTTACTATCTCTCCAACTGCTGTTACACAGTATTACTATCTCTCCAACTGAACTTTGATATGCTGTTGACACAATGTTACTATCTCTCCAACTGCCGTTGACACAGTATTACTATCTCTCCAACTGAACTTTAATATGCTGTTGAAACAATGTTACTATCTCTCCAACTGCTGTTGACACAGTATTACTATCTCTCCAACTGAACTTTGATATGCTGTTGACACAGTATTACTATCTCTCCAACTGAACTTTGATATGCTGTTGATGCAGTATTACTATCTCTCCAACTGAACTTTGATATGCTGTTGACACAATGTTACTATCTCTCCAACTGAACTTTGATATGCTGTTGACACAGTATTACTATCTCTCCAACTGAACTTTGATATGCTGTTGACACAATGTTACTATCTCTCCAACTGCTGTTGACACAGTATTACTATCTCTCCAACTGAACTTTGATATGCTGTTGACACAATGTTACTATCTCTCCAACTGAACTTTGATATGCTGTTGACGCAGTATTACTATCTCTCCAACTGAACTTTGATATGCTGTTGACACAATGTTACTATCTCTCCAACTGCTGTTGACACAGTATTACTATCTCTCCAACTGAACTTTGATATGCTGTTGACACAATGTTACTATCTCTCCAACTGCTGTTGACACAGTATTACTATCTCTCCAACTGAACTTTGATATGCTGTTGACACAGTATTACTATCTCTCCAACTGAACTTTGATATGCTGTTGACACAGTATTACTATCTCTCCAACCGAACTTTGATATGCTGTTGACGCAGTGTTACTATCTCTCCAACTGAACTTTGATATGCTGTTGACACAGTATTACTATCTCTCCAACTGAACTTTGATATGCTGTTGACACAATGTTACTATCTCTCCAACTGCTGTTGACACAGTATTACTATCTCTCCAACTGAACTTTGATATGCTGTTGACACAGTATTACTATCTCTCCAACTGAACTTTGATATGCTGTTGACGCAGTATTACTATCTCTCCAACTGAACTTTGATATGCTGTTGACACAATGTTACTATCTCTCCAACTGAACTTTGATATGCTGTTGACACAGTATTACTATCTCTCCAACTGAACTTTGATATGCTGTTGACACAATGTTACTATCTCTCCAACTGCTGTTGACACGGTATTACTATCTCTCCAACTGAACTTTGATATGCTGTTGACACAATGTTACTATCTCTCCAACTGAACTTTGATATGCTGTTGACGCAGTATTACTATCTCTCCAACTGAACTTTGATATGCTGTTGACACAATGTCTCTCCAACTGAACTTTGATATGCTGTTGACGCAGTATTACTATCTCTCCAACTGAACTTTGATATGCTGTTGACGCAGTATTACTATCTCTCCAACTGAACTTTGATATGCTGTTGACACAATGTTACTATCTCTCCAACTGAACTTTGATATGCTGTTGACACAATGTTACTATCTCTCCAACTGAACTTTGATATGCTGTTGACACAGTATTACTATCTCTCCAACTGAACTTTGATATGCTGTTGACGCAGTATTACTATCTCTCCAACTGCTGTTGACACAGTATTACTATCTCTCCAACTGAACTTTGATATGCTGTTGACACAGTATTACTATCTCTCCAACTGAACTTTGATATGCTGTTGACGCAGTATTACTATCTCTCCAACTGAACTTTGATATGCTGTTGACACAATGTTACTATCTCTCCAACTGAACTTTGATATGCTGTTGACACAGTATTACTATCTCTCCAACTGAACTTTGATATGCTGTTGACACAATGTTACTATCTCTCCAACTGCTGTTGACACAGTATTACTATCTCTCCAACTGAACTTTGATATGCTGTTGACACAATGTTACTATCTCTCCAACTGAACTTTGATATGCTGTTGACGCAGTATTACTATCTCTCCAACTGAACTTTGATATGCTGTTGACACAATGTTACTATCTCTCCAACTGAACTTTGATATGCTGTTGACGCAGTATTACTATCTCTCCAACTGAACTTTGATATGCTGTTGACGCAGTATTACTATCTCTCCAACTGAACTTTGATATGCTGTTGACACAATGTTACTATCTCTCCAACTGAACTTTGATATGCTGTTGACACAATGTTACTATCTCTCCAACTGAACTTTGATATGCTGTTGACGCAGTATTACTATCTCTCCAACTGAACTTTGATATGCTGTTGACACAATGTTACTATCTCTCCAACTGAACTTTGATTTGCTGTTGACACAGTATTACTATCTCTCCAACTGAACTTTGATATGCTGTTGACACAATGTTACTATCTCTCCAACTGAACTTTGATATGCTGTTGACACAATGTTACTATCTCTCCAACTGAACTTTGATATACCGTTGACACAGTATTACTATCTCTCCAACTGAACTTTGATATACCGTTGACACAGTATTACTATCTCTCCAACTGAACTTTGATATACCGTTGACACAGTATTACTATCTCTCCAACTGAACTTTGATATACCGTTGACACAGTATTACTATCTCTCCAACTGAACTTTGATATGCTGTTGACACAATGTTACTATCTCTCCAACTGAACTTTGATATACCGTTGACACAGTATTACTATCTCTCCAACTGAACTTTGATATGCTGTTGACACAGTATTACAAGGGTTGTTCAGAAAGTAATGCACCACATCGTTTTTCTCAGCTAATAAAGAAGATAGTAGCGTGAGATTTTGCACACTTCGGCATCTGCCAGTTGTGTGCCATAAATTGCAACTCCACCTGGCCAAAAAATATTGCTGCCCTAAACCATTGAAATGAGCGTGTTAGCAACTTGCATTAAGCTGCGAATTGTGATGGAATTTCTCATTGCAAAGAATGAAACTTGTACACATTACAATTGTCTATGTGATGTGTATGGAAGTTTTACCATCATCAGGAGTACAGTCAGTCGCTGGGTTCAGAGAATCAAAGAATCAGGAAGTGGAGATACGGAGCTGCTTGATCGGCCATGCTGTGGACATCCTGCCACAACCACCAACGTAGAAATGTTGAATTGCGCGGAGAGCATTATTCTTACTGATAGGCAAATGACTCACTACTCAGCAGTTGGCCTTACAGCTGTCAGTTAGCAATGTTAATGCAAATGCAGTTATAAAAACTCTTGGATTTTCTAAGGTTTAAGCAAGAAGGGTTCCTCGAAGTCTCATAAATGACCACTAATTTCAAAGGAAAGAAATTTGTTCTGTATTGTTGGAGCGTTTCAATTCGGATGGAGACAACTTGTTGGCTAAGATCGTTACAGGTTATGAAACCTGGGCACATCAATTTGAAACTCTCCCCCGAGCTTGAGTGTCCCACCGACCCCAAGCGTTGGGACAATGGATATAAACTACATATTGGACAGCTCTTGGGATAGGGACCAGACTAAGAGAGACACAACCTGCTGCTCTGCAGGTAGACTGAGGATAGCAGTCAGATTTTAAACTCAAGCGCACGAAGCCACAAACTTGGTCCAGACACTTACACAAAGGCCTCCATCTGAGAGATGTAGCCGAACGACTCTAAGCTACTACCCTTGGATGAGTGAACCGGGTCGAAAACTCACCTACCGAAATACGGAGGTGAGGTACTGAGCACGCTACATGCCCAGTTCTAATACTTGTTTGAAGGCTCTCAGCTGGGGGATATGAGTGATTCCCGTATGAGAGAGTCTGGCCGTTTCTCGTTCACTGCTGCACGGAGGTAAGGTGCTGAGCCGGCGGCACATGTAGCCTACCTCGTGAGCGATTACTAAAATGCAGAAAGTGCCCTAGTCGAATGAAATGGCTACGAAAACTGTCTTGTTGACAAAAGTGAAAAAACGTCTCAATAACACGAAATGGAAGGCATGGCTAGTGAATCCATTGCGTGGTCCGAAGTCAAAAGCAAAAGATTACCGAGTGGATGTCGCCCGCAATCTGACCGTTCCTGGTGTGTGCTTGAGCGACCAGTGGCAAGCGAGATGCCCAACACATGGAAGTGAGGAACTAAAGCAGCCATGAGCAAGACGTCGCAACTCCTTGGGTGAGCCCAGTCTCAGAGCAATATGTGCCGGCTCTGCAATTATGGAAGCCTCCTTGGATAGCCTTGGATAGGCCCATGGTCTGCCCCTGCCTTCCCTTGAGGGCTGACCGTGATGTCGATGATCGTTCTATCTTGACCAGCTGAGATGTGGGCGACATCACAACAATAAGTCTAACGTGCCTTGAAACTCGAGGAAGGCTAACCTCATTAAAAAAAATGCCTGCCGAAGCCGGAAGTGCCGTCCTACGGGCGGCAAAATAAAAATTGGCACTACGCATTTACGTCCGAGGGAAATGTCTTGTCCGAATGTCTCTCGTGCTAGGAACAGCTCTGCCTACCTAGTTTCCGAATGCCGCTCTTGTTCGGAACAGCTCTGACTAGATAGTTTTCCGAATGTCCGTCGTGCCTGGAACAGCTCTGAAAGGTGCAACGACAAGCACATGTCCGTGTCGAAAACTCGCTGAGTGGATACTGTCCACAGACCTGTCTGGTTTGTGCGGGAATGGCCCGGGGCGAACGAAATCCCAATATATTGAAGTGAGGAATTAAAGCAGCCATGAGCAGGACTTGACGATTCCCTCGGTGAGCCCAGTACCAGGGCGCTATGTGTCGGCCCTGCAATTATGGAAGCAACCTTGGATGGCGGAAAATGCCATGGACTGTTGTCCCTGCCTTCCTTTAAGGGTTGACCGTTGTCTTCGACCGTTCCAACTTGGCCAGCTGGGTTGTGGATGGTACCGCAAAAGTGTGAGTTTCCCAGGAATGCTACCTGGTCAAAAAAGCACGCTATAGCCGGATGTGTCGGCCTACGGATTTCGGCCTAAGGGCGCATAACAGACACACCGCAATCACATCTGAAAAAACACTCCGGATGAACGCAAAGAAGAAGAAGAAGAACTTGAAACTGAGACAAAAAGACAATCAATGGAGTGGCATCACCAGCAATCACCACAAAGAAAGAAGTTCAAGACAACTCCCTCAGCTGGAAAGGTCATGATCACTGTCTTTTGGGACATGAAGGTGTGATTCTTGTGGATCTTATGCCAAGAGGAGAGACAATCAATGCGCAAGCTTGCATTAAGACATCGAAAAAATTCAACGTTTTCACAGAGTTCGGCCGCACAATAATCCAGCAAAGCTGCTTCTCCTTCCCTAAAATGTGCGCCCGCACACAATTCTGGCAACACCGGAAGCAATCAGCAAATTGAGTTGGATTGTACTATCCCTTCCACCCTATAGTCCGGAATTGGCACCCTCTGATTTTCATCTATTTGGTCCATGGGACAAGGTTTGAAGATGATCAAGGACTGATTCATGCAGAGACGTGCTGATGCCGAGGTAGCAGATTCAATTCCTACACTGGTCAGTTGAACTAAAATGTTGACTTCACATCCTTGTCTTGGGGACATAAATTACAAGTACCTCTGAAGTCAGAGTGAGTTCACCTGATGTCAAGGGACACTGGTAATAGGGAAAGCTAATCCACATGCAAAAAATAAGTCCACTGCACTAAATGCAGCAGCATGTTTATGGACTACACTTCAAAATGAGTGAACACAAAAAAGAACCTGCATGGATTTAAACAGTAATCAGATCATGCATATGTCCTGTAGCAACATTTGTGTGTAAAACACGGATATTTAACAATTCAGCTGAAAAGCACATACGCACCTTTGAATAAACTTGAAATGATGGCATGGAGGAATATCATCAGTATAGTTGATCCAGAACACCAAAGACAGAAATTAGTGGAGAGACATGGAAACCTAAGCCAGTTGTCAGGGCACATGATGATGATGAATATGAGACAAACATATTCCATGGTCATTTGATGTCGAGCTGAGTCCACCAATTACTCATGTCCTCCTAGAGTTTGTGGTACACTGTACTAACTACAAGAGGCTATCTGTCTGTATGTACACTGACAAACCACATTGTCATCACACTGTCACTGTTGTACCCTGACACGAAAGTTCATGCTACTTTTCATATTAATTTTTGTTTCTTTTTCTTTCTTGGTAGTTTCTTAGAAAGCGGTCCACAAATCGATTCTTTTTCTTGTGAGTCAGTAAAAATTAAAACCAACTATTATTTTAAGTAACGGTTGCACATTATCTGTCTGGGCTGTGTGGATCTGAAACCAGAAGAACGACCAAAACATTTATAATTAACTACTCATGTGTCATGCCAATAAGTGTGGGTGATTGTGTTTCACCATCTTATGAGATCATCAGGGTTGTGGGTCAGCTCTTTGTTCATGTCTCGACCATGCCACATGTCCAAGCCATCCAGATATTTACTTTTGTCTTCCTCTTGTTCTTTTCCCCTCAATCATGCCAGTTCAAAGTTGTGACCATGTTCTCTAGTTTATTTCTCCTCAAAACGTGTCCAAAAATGTGTGACTGTCTACGTCTAATTTCACTAATCAGTTTAAGTTTGTAATCTGCTTCTTGTATGACTTGATCATGGGTTGTTCTGTCCGTCCTTGGTATTCAAACTACAGACATTCAAACTACAGACATTCAAACTACAGACATTTAAACTACAGACATTCATTAACTGGTGTCTATGCTCATACTCCAACAGCAGTATTGCTGTGGGACTACCTTTATCTTTTTAACTTGCTGCATCCCACTTGTATATCATGTATTTATTTGTCTGTATTATTTATTGTTTGCAATAATAGATGGAGGGTGTTCCGATCTATGAAGCATGACAGCAGTTACAAACCTGAAACAGATCAAGCCAGGGAGCCAAAGCAGCAGCCTTCCAACATTTTGAATGAGGTCTGGTCTCAAGACCAAGATGATTGGGGTGGTGACTCAAATGAATGGGGAGAAAAGGCAGATGAGTTGGATGAAGGTTCACAGGTGTTGCAGCCATATGAGGAGTCTACCCAGGAACCAGCGGAAAGTGACATGGCATGCTCAGAAGCACTAGAGGCCACTAAACCAGAAATGAAAGGCCATGCCTCAGGGGACCCAGATTCAAACAACTGTTTGTTGCAGAGTATAGAGTCATTATCTCAGGTATGATAGTTAGTCTAAGTTGATACTTTATGTCTGTTAGATACATGACGATTGGGGCTTTTATGCTCAAATGTTACAGAAAAATTGTTTGAATATCGTGGATCAGTGAGAAGAGAAATGTTGAAAGACCCAAACATCAAAACAAACTGGCTCTTAAAAATATCATCTCTCGGAAAATGAAATACTTTGGCCATATTAAACATCATTGTGGCTGGGAGAGAACAGGGATGGAAGGCAAGGTTCCTAGAGAAGAGGCTGGGGTAAACCAGTACGAATATGGACACAGGACATTGTAGACACCAGCAGCATGAGGCGGGAGAAATAGCCAGAGATTGGCGCATCAAGATGAGAGTGATATTCTGAAAAGGACTTGCTGCATGTATAGCTGTATGATAAGACTTTCACAAATACTAGGCTACCCCTTTGTGCTGTAACTATCACCCTTACTGCCTATCATTCTTCAGTTTAGAGCAAAAGTTTATTCTATGACTGAGTGTATATTATGGGTGTCAGATCCAGGTCATGTGGTTGTGATTCTTTCTCTTCGTTGCATTATCAAAGTCAATGCTCATTTCTGTGCTTTGTCACATTGGGTATATGGTGTAAGTCCCAAGCAGGGTTCAGTGAGTGATGTTGTCAGTATCATGCCGTACACCTTTACGCCCCAGAACAATTCCTGGCGCCCATTTAAGGCTGGGACCCCAGAGTCAATGTTTAAAATCATCACCTCAATGGGGATTCAAACATGTCTTCTTCTTCTGCGTTCATCTGGAGTGTTTTTTTCAGACGTAATTGCATTGTGCCAAGTTTATTTGCGCCTTTAGGCCGACACATCCGACTTCTGTGGGTGTTTGTTGACTGGGTTAACCTTCCTGGGTGTTTCAAAGGACATTCCACTCTTACTCTGGCGTTTTTGTGCCTGTTTATTTGCGCCATTAGGCCGACACATCCGACTTCTGCGGGTGTTTGTTGACCGGGTTAACCTTCCTGGGATTCAAACACATGATTGCCAGACTGACAGGCGAGCCGACCGGCCGCTATGCTACCTCGGATCTCTCTTTATTGTAAGCTTGTGTCTGAACCTTCCAGTCTCCTCCTCTTGTATTCTCATAAGGTCGATATTGTCTGTATTATTGTTTATTGTTCAGCTGTTCAAGCTTTCCATGGACATCTTTCTGTCTTCTTTTACTTCTCATGCCTAGTATTTTCCTGCTGAAGTCTTCATTTCTCTTCTGTTGATAGCTGTATACATTTTATTTGTTATATCCTTATAGTTTTGATGAGTGATTGTTAACACTCACAGCTGCAAATTCCTGATGTTTATCATCCATGATATTCTGAGCGTTCTTTATTGTTTGGGTTTATGTATTATTTCAAACTGGGTACCAGTGAATTTTGCATGTATTTTGGGGATGGTAGGTCCCATAGAAAAGATGTTGCTGTGAATAAACCATACGTTGAGAAAAACCAAGAATATTACAACTGGAAACACCTAAGTCTGAAACCCATAAGGCAAAAGAAAAAGACGAAGACATATAAACTCAGGAGAATAGAAATGAACATATAGGAAGAACATGGACAGATTTGCATGGGATAGCTAAAGATTAGGGGGGGGGGGGTGCGGTTGGAGTGATTTGGTTGGGGGACTATGCCCCGGTGGTGGATAGAGGGCAACATTCTGAAAATTGTCTGGTTACCATCTTTATAAGGCGGGGATAACCGCAGAGCCGTAGTGGTCAGGAAAAAAACAATCCTGCATCGTCTGAGGATTGAATCTGGACCTCTGTCTTGACAGGCAAGCGTATTAGCCACTATGCTACTGCAGTTTTTCCTTTAATATCTAGAAATTTAAACCTCTTTTGTTGGTTTTTTTCTCTCCGCATTTCTCAGCTAGTGCTGTCTGATGATGTACTCAGACAAGGTTGTCCAGCAGACGTCACAGGTTTGTTTCCTTTCTTTTTCCATTTTCATTGTGTGATAGTTTTCAATTAACCAAAATTAGAATTGGGAAATTTGAGGAAGTCAATAGAAATTAAAACTAGCACTAAATGTTGAATATTTAACTTTCAGTAGACATTAAAACTAACACTAAGTGTTGAATATTTAAATTTTACATTAAATCAGTACTGCTGTATAGATCGGAAACATGGATAATGACTAAAACATTTACGAATAAACTACAGAAATTCAGTAACTGGCGCATTTAAAAAATTAAAGTACTCGCATGGTCTAACAGAATCACTAATGAGAAACTTAAGAATAGATCTAGATTCTAGCTGAGGGCCTATATTCCAAAAGCTGGTAAAAGGCAGAAGACAGATTATTTTTTTATTTAGGAACCGTGCATTGTGGTTAAAGCACTCAAGTACTAATGCAGTCCTGAGCTAGTCCTCAGTAGAGGCAAATCTGAAGTTATTCCGACCAATACTTGCCTCTGGGCATTTGGTTGGAGTTTGTTGAGAATGAAATACCTCAAATTGGGGAGGAGACATACCAACCCAGGTCTAATCCTTCAGTCAGTCCATTTGTGCTGTGCTGAATCATGACCTGCTGACATCCTAATATGCCTCTCCAAAGTGTGAGGTTTCAGTGCCAGTCTTGCTCACCCCACTGGTTGCTGAGCTTGGAAAGGAGAGCTGTACAGCAGAGCTCTCATTGAGACAGGATGTCACTGCTGGGTCGAAAGTAGTCTCCACACCAACCTCATTCCAGTAGATGCAAACCATTCACAGGGATCCATGACCTAACACCAATGCATCAGACTTAAAAACTGTCTTCTAGAGAATTTATGAACCGTCCAGTCAGTGTAATCAACACATTGCTGGGATTGACCTGAAAATGACTATTTTACATGCCTGGAAACATTTTTGGTATATGGTGCTATTCCCAAATTTGTATAGACCAATCGGCACCTGATGGGTATGTGGTCAATATCGTACGGGCTGCCTGTGCATCCAAGACACTTCCTGGTAGCCATGTTAAGCTGGGTTGGCCTTATAGTCCAGGTCAGTTTAGAAAGTTAAGATCAAAGGGAAGAGATCAAGGGGAAGACCAAGAAGTAAATCCCTGGATGGCTTGGTCACGTGGCATGGTCGAGACAGTTAGTTGCATATCCTTTACAGGATGGTGCAGTCAACACCAGCATTTTTTGCTGTGGTGATCTCTTGGCAAGTGTACGTTCAGTAGTTTGCATTGCATTCTGAACGACCGGCACCCATACTATTTTCATAAATAATAACGCAACGCAGTCTGCTGCCAAATCGCGCACAGCTGTGTTTCGAATGTGGGTATGCGGTGTCACGAACTGCATCTGTAACTACTTCACCACTGAGACCAGTCAGTTTAGAAAGTGCTGTAATAAAATGGAGCATGGGTTTGAAAATACTGGGTTTGAGCTGCAAACATCTTCATTCTCTTAAAGGTGGAGAAAGACAAAGAACAATACATCTTTTTGCAAATCTTGTATATGATGTACCGTTACTTGAGAACACTGAACTAGTTACTTTCAGTACCTTTTAGAATACTTTTTACAAGTATATTTTTTATGACAGATAACATGGGAGCAGCAAATTCGGTCCTGCCTGCTTGTGTCCCTGCTTCCAGTGATGGCTGTCAAGACACAGAAGAAACTGCTGTTGAAGATATGATAACATTGGCTGATGCTGAGCGATGGAATGCTATGGCCAAGCTGCTGAATACTAAACTTAAGCAGGTAGAATAGTGAGCTAGCAACATGTTTGTTGATTTAAAAAACAAAAAGTTAAAGGTAATCACATAGATTCTGCTGTTGGATTGTGAAGTGTTAGGCCTTAACATATTGTTAACTTGTTTGTTGATATAAAAAACAAAACGTTAAAGGTAGTCCCATAGATTCTACTGTTGGATCATGAAGTGTTGGGCCTTGACATATTGTGGTCCATGGCATATGAGATGGGTAGCCAGTTCCCTTCCACATCCCTTTACTTCCTAGAAAATTGGGGTCAATACAAGATCTGTCCTGTAAATTTGACTAAACACTTGAGTGTATTCAAAGTCACTATTTGCTGTTGGTCTCATTATCTGGACCACTGATAAGTATCCCATTCTTATGAAACCAGAGACCACCTTTTCTTTAAATACCCTGCACTTTCAAACATTGAAGACAATTTAGTAGTTAGAAGCTCATTCTGTGAGTCCCTGGAACAGCTGCTGAGGACCTGCATCTTCATAAGGCTGCTTTCCTTATCCCGTAGAAAACTAGCTGTGAAATTCTGTCAATCCTGAATGTATCTACAAAGGGCTTTTGGTGAGTTGGTTGGGGGTCTGTACTGCATTGGGAGATGGAAGGCAGAAGGAGAAGTACATAAAGTGCACATGTTCACAGGACGATGCACATATTTACAGGACTATAAACATTCACAGGACTGTACACATGTTCACAGGATTGTACACATGTTCACAGGATTGTACACATGTTCACAGGACTACACACTTGTTCACAGGACTATACACTTGTTTACGGGACTATAAACATTCACAGGACTGTACGCATGTTCACAGGATTGTACACATGTTCACAGGACTGTGCACATGTTCACAGGGCTATGTATATATTCACAGGACTATGCACATATTCACAGGACTGTATACACATGTTCACAGGATTATACACTTATTCACAGGACTGTACACATGTTCACAGACTATACACTTGTTCACAGGACTATACACTTGTTCACAGGACTGTACACCAGCAAGAGCACAGTCAAAGAGGACAGTAGTCTTTGAATCGTACTACTTGTCTGTAGTGGACGAGCCAGCTGCCATAGTGGAGGGCAGTGATCATGTAACCCATTTGATCAGAGACTATGAAAGGTCAGAGGGCAAGCAACTACACATGATGATATCTGACAGGTAACATAGTTTTTATTTTATTTTCTATATTTAAAAATTCTCATTATTTTAGAAATGTAGATAGAGATGGGGAAACTGATAGAGATATTAAAATAAGAATACCAAAGGAAAGATGAACTTTCATGCTTGCTTGCTTGCTTGTGTTCGCTGGCTGTGAACTCCAACGTGAAGTCCTGTATGTCGGATGAATACATCCTGTTGTCCAATATCAATGTGATGTCATACCGGACCTGAGGTTTGCGTAAGTATCCGTTGTCCCGTGTCTGGCTTATAGTGTGGTTCCTCGCCATGTAGGCAGATACTCTCCGGCTTCGGAGGAATCATCGATTCTACTGATGTTAGCCAGGTCCCCGAAGGGACCTGTTGCCCAGGACGCACGGCGTGGAGTGTCAGCAGGTCTTGGTCAGTATAGATCCCGGCCCTGGTGCCTTGGAAACACCTCTGCATCCCAATGAACTTTCATAAAACTAGGAGATATGTGGAAGTCAGGGGAAATTAAACTTAGCACCAAGCTTAGAATTGTTAACTGTAGCCTTAAATCAGCTCTGCTGTATGAATGGCTCTGTGGCGATTGGGATTACGAATGCAATTTGTAATCCTGCATACCGTGTTCAAAACACAGCTGGTGGTGGTATGGGAGCAGACTGCCTTGCGTTGGTTCCCATCCAATGATATGAGTTCTGGTCGTTCAGAAAACAGTGGAAAACTACTGAATGTAAACTTGCCAAGAAATCACAAACGGACAAAAAATGCTGAGGTTGACTGCCACGTCCTGTAAAGGATATGCAACTAACTTTTAAACTATGAATCTGAAATATGGAGACTAAAACAATCGATAATAAACTAGAAACATTCATTAATTGGTTCCTGCGCAGAATACGACAAAAATGATATGTCAAAATCACCAGTATGGTGTTTCTGGACGGAACTAACCAAATACAAGTGATTCAAGGGGTGAGGAAAAGCCATTTGGATTGGATATGACACACGTTGAGAAAACCTGGTAATAGTGTACTAGACAGTCCTTTGTCTTTAACCCACAGGGTTAATGAATTAGAGGGAAACCTGAAAGCACACTGTGAAGAGAATTAGAGACCAAGATTAATCATATGAGGAGAACAAGGTGGGAGCTAAGAAGATAACAAAAGATAGTACGGCTTGACCCAAGTTTTTTGAGAGCCTCTGCTCCAATGAGGGATAAAGGATGGCAGAAGAAGAAAGCTGAGCGGTCTCGAGGTATGGTGTCTGCCTCAAGTGCTGGAGGTCCCAGGTTCAAGCCCCAGTGAGAGCCAGGATTTTTTCGCATGGACTTCTAGTAAAATAATTTCCCCTGGTCTCTGGGTAGTGAGATCGGATGCCTGTGTGTAGTGTTGTGCACGTAAAAAATCCCTTGGCAGTTGGAAATCGAAAAAGAGTAGCCTAAAGGCGCGTCTCGGGCAAAATTTAGAGTTAAATATCGAATTTCAGGATCCTCACCGGTGCTTTGGAGTTTATGCACTGAGCTGAGATTCTCCTTACTCAGGCTTGAGTTAGGAGTAGAACGGAGCACTTATGGGTTACACCCGTGTGCTGTGATGTTAATCCGTCGACTAAACTAAACTGAGAAGAAGAAAGAAATACTTGAATATTGGTCTTCATAACTGTCCATGGAGTTCTTCATTCTGTGATGGGACCACTTGTCAGTGGCCGCTAGCTGGTTTATCGAGTGAATTCGTGATCGTGTAGCATGTCCTTTACAGAAAGTTGCTCTCATCTGGAGCCGCAGTGGTGTGGTAGTCAGTAGACTTACTTAAAAAAACCAGTGGTCCTCGGCTCAATGTCTAGAAGCAGCACAATCGCATGTTTTCCCACCAGTATGGCTCTGTGGTCACAGTGGCTTAGAAAGACCAGTGATGGGAGGCAATGTTTCTGGAAGAAGAGACAGGGGTCGACCAGCAAGCACACAGGACATTGCAGACACCTTGGGCATGAGGCAGTTGAAATAGCAAGAGATCAAGAGACTTGTTGGTGGCCCATGATGAGAATGATGTCTACTTAAGTACATGCCAAATAATGATGATGACTGTGGTTGACACAGCCTCATAAAATGGATCTTAAAGATCTATTAAAGTAATATTCAACATTGTAAAACTGACCACATATCCCCTTACGTGATATTTATCACAAAAAATGTCCTGTGACAATATGCCCCTTGTGCTTTATAGCTTGTCATTGGGGCTAATTTACACATGTAAACAGGGCTAATCTACTTCACTTTTAATTTTTATATGCCCCTTGTGCTTTATAGCTTGTCATTGGGGCTAATTTACACATGTAAACATGTCTAATTTACTTCACTTTTAATTTTCTTAACAAGATTTTTAAGGATATTTCTGCCTGTCTTTTCAGACCCACATCTTTGAAAGGAAAAGAAGGCTCATCAGAATCGTATGAAAAGGTTGAACTTAAACATGGGGACAAAATCTTTTACAAATTCATGAAAAGATTGCAGTTATGTCCTCAGCAGTGTATTAGGTAAGAAGCATTTGATTGGTTATTGTGGCAGCAGCATTTTGTCTTCTTCATTTTGGTCCTAGATAATGTTTTGGTGCCTGCATGTGTTTATAAATTGATTTATTTTTTGTTTGTTTTATTTTAATTGATTCAGTGACATTTTGATTCTGAGCCTCTGACACTGTGCCAGGTAATGTTCTGAGCCTGTGACACTGTGCCAGGTAATGTTCTGAGCCTGTGACACTGTGCCAGGTAATGTTCTGAGCCTGTGACACTGTGCCAGGTAATGTGTTTCATAAATTGCTAGTTATCTTTGTGCAAAACAAAGATTAATATTCCACACCCAATCTATGTTGCCCTGTCATCACCTAAAGGAAATTTGATTAAAAGAGGCAAATCATGGATGGTACATGCTGATGAAGTCACCATCAAGTGTGCAGATCCACACACATCAGTCTTGGAGTGGGTACCAGTGCCAGCAGATAGCCGTACGACCATCTCTGTCCATGTCTCTCTTGAATGAAGTTGCAGGGAGCAAGATCCCATTGCAGTGGACACTGAGGTCAAGACACTAATAGAGGAAAACACCTTATAAGGCCATGCGTTGGTGTTTAAGATGACACTGTGGATAGGACAGGATGCATAACCAGTCACTGCAAATTTGAGAAGCAAAACTGTCAAGGAAGCAAGTGGTGATTTTGTTGTGACAACAGACAGCCTTACAATGGAAACAGTGGCAGTAACCAGTACCCTGAATTGGCTTGGCATGTAGAAATACTCACTGGCATTAATACTGAGCAACTCAAGGAACATGCTCATGAAGTCCAGACTGACTTCGCATGACAAGGGTGGCTCGACAGACTGCATATCACATTTAGTCCAGCTAACTTTCATCTAGGTGCAAGGCTACTCAGCCTGTCATTTGCCATCCATAACTCCTTCACCACAGGGCCAGGTATTAAAACACCTCAACTGATATTTTACACACACAAAAACCAAAATTGGTAAAAGAGAATATTTAATAACCTTGTGGTGTTCCTGCAGGCACATCAAATTATCAGCATAATTGTCGGCTTAGAACAATACTATATTAATATTTGATTTAAATATGTAATTCATTTTTACAATTCCTCATTGAATATTGTGAATGTCAGGATATGTAATTTTGTCAAAAGGTTTTTCATTCCTTTACCCAAGGAGATATACTGAAAAACACAAATGACAACTGCTTTCTCTTGTACTGGTGATTCTTGCAAAATTAATACACAAAGAATTATCTCTGCTTGTAATTCACATAGAGATATGAATATTATATTTATTGGCTCTATCCAGTATGAAAGCTATGGTAGCATAGTAACTAGATGCTTGCTTGTCGACTTGGTAATCATGGGTTCAAATCTGCGTCGAGGCAGATTTTAATAATAGACCTGGACTCTCAGGTCGACCCAGCCTAAACTGAGCATCAGGGAATGTCTCAGAAGTAAAGATGGCCAATGTGACACTGACCACATCACCCACCCAGTGCCAGTTGGCCTAGAAAGTATGGGTCTAACACCATATGTCCTTTACTTTTTTCTTCTACCCAATATGATTTTACCATACTTGTTGAAAAATCTGGTAAAGTTATCATCACAAAATTCCTTTTACTGAAAGTGATGTATGGTCTTTTCTTCTGTGTGGATACAAATGTTGGACGGGTAATGGAATAGGCGAAGGAGATGTCGTTTTTGAGAATACTGTAGAGAAAATGTCATCATGAGAGAAGAAAATAAACGCTGAAATATTGACAGCTGCAGGTATTACAAGACCACTCATCAAAGCCAACAGGAAAAGAGAAATGAAATTCATGGGGAACTTCAACAGGAGTGATGGAATAAAGAGATTTGCTTAATATGGGGAAAATATAGGCAAGAGAAGCTTAGGAGGAGAGAAAAGTGCGTGCAGACAGTTTAAACAGCTAGGCATCAAAAATAATCTGTGTGATCTGTTTATATTTAGATGTGGTTATTGTACATGGTGAACAACTAGGGGTAGAATTAAATTCTAAGAAGACAGAGATTATGGTCATCACAGGGAAGAAAGAAATACCACAACGTAATATATGGGTAAATGAGAATATTCTTAACAAGTGAATTAGTACAACTATCTCGTAACAGTCATAACATGTGATGGGAGGTGCCTTGAAGAGATTAGAATAAGAATCACCATGGCGAAGGGGCCTTTTGCAAGATGGAAAACCTACTGACCAATGAAAAGATGTCAATTGCAACGAGAAAAAGTGTGTTAAAGTGCCTCATAGAACCTGTACTTTTATATGGATGCGAGACGTGGACAATGAGCAGACAAGTAGTGGAAATGCTGTTTCTGGGGAAAATACAAAGAATACTATGGACAGACAGAAAAACCCATGAGCAAGTCTTACAAGACGCAAATGAAAACCATAAACTGATTAGAGAAATTAGATATAGACAGTGAACGTTTTTTTTTTGACACATTATGAGAAGAAATAAACTAGAGAACTTGGTGACAACTGGCAAGATTGAGAGGGGAAAAAGAACAAGGGGAGGGCATAGAAGTAAATATCTTAATGGCTTGGCCACATAGCATAGTCGAGACAAATCAAATCAACTTTATTTTAAAAGGGTCACAAATTGGGCACGCAAGCCCATCTTACATTCGGCCCTTCCAATCACTCATCTTTCGTTCATCAATAGTGCATTATACATTTACATAGGAAGAAAACAACATTGTCAAATGAATGTTGTAAACATAAACAATGCAAATTATCATGTTATGAGGCACATCTCCCACCCACCCACAAATCACCCCACACACACACACACCCACACCCACCCACACACACACCCAGAGACACATAATACCCCACCAACCGACCCATCCCCCGCCCACAATCCCACAAACACTGCCCTCACCCGTTCCCCCAACCCACACACATTTGCCACCCACACACACATCCCGCACCCACCCACATACACATCCTAACCCACACACCCATCCCCCACTCACACATCCTCTACCCAACCACCCATCCCCCACTCACACATCCCCAACCATACCTCCATCGACCACACATTCCCCACCCACACACACATCCCCCACCAACCCACACATCACGCACCCACTCACATATCCCCAACCCATATACACACATCCCCACCAACAGACATCTCCTTACCCACAAACACATCTCCCTACCCACCTATATATCCTCAATCCACCAATCCACTTACACACACACACCACCACCCACACATACATCCACACCCACCCACACATGCACTAACTCACATCCCCCATCACACACATATCCCCCACCCATACCACACACACCCCCCACCCACCCAATATTCCCCACCCACACACCACACACATATTCGTCACCCACATGCCACACAATATCCCCACCCACACACCACACACATCTCCCCACCCACACACACATCCCCCACCCATCCACCAACAGACACACAGACTCACTCACCCACACATCCTCCACTACGCAGCCACACACCCCGCAACCGCCCACCCCTAACCAAACATCTCTCGATCACACATACCCCCACCTACACACATCCTCCACCCACTCTCACATCCCGCTCCGACACACACACACACCCGCACATCCACCCCCACCACCCACACATACTCTACACACCCACACATATCCCCCACCCATACACACATTCCCCACACACATCCCCCACACACCACACACTATCCCCCACCCACACCACACATCCCCGACCCACAGAACACCCATGTATCCCCAACCCACACACCATACACTTCTCCCCACCCACCCTTACTTCCACAATCCACCCACACACATCTCCCACCACCCACACATACTTCCCCCTAACCATCCACACATCCTCACCCAGCCACACGTATCCCTCCCCCCCCCAGCCACACATATCTCCCACCCATACACACATCCCCTGCAACCATCCCCCACCCATACACACATCCCTTACACCCCGACACATCCACCCACACATACCCCCACCCACCAACACCCACAAATCTCACTACCTGCCAACACCCACACACCCCAATCCATCCAAACGTATACCCCCACCCACACATCCCCCCACACACATCCCACACTAACACATATCCCCCACACACACACACTCACACATCCCCACATCTAGACACATACATAATGCCTCGCATGATCATTGAAACTAATATGAACAAACTCCCATACTTTACTCACACACATACACTGATGATTGTCGTGAGCAGTCTCACAAAAATGTAAAACATGGAGAAAAATGTGTACATTCATTGTGTGGCGTAACAAATAGTGATGCTCCCACACACAGAGATACACACACAGACAGGCACACACACATGCGCAGGCACACACACATGCGCGTGCACACACATTCACTCTCACACTCACTCACTCTGTCCCTCATTCACACTCACTGACTCTCTCACTCAAACTACAGTAATATACATAAGTTTATATTACACATGATGAAATCAAATGACATTCAATTGATAATATGACAGATGAGAATACACAAACATATGGATTAGCATGTTACATGACACGCGTGTTACATGACATGCGTGTTACATGACATGCGTGCGCTCAACTCTCTCTCTCTTCTTTCATACACACACACTCACACGCATGCGCGCACACACACATACACACTAACACATCCACTCTCCCACTGTCTCACTCTCTCTCTCTCGCTCGCTCATTCTCTCTCTCACTCACTATTTCCCTCATTCATTCACTCTCTCCATCTTCATTCACTGTATCTCTCACTCTCTTACTCTTTCTCACTCACACACATACAGACACACACCCTTACGCTATAACTCAATGTTTCACTCACTCTATCTTATCCTAGAGAAGACAAGACTTAGACAAGAACATGGAGATGATCCACGACTCTGGTGATCGTGTGAGATGCCAGAACATGGCCGCCCACCCTATCTGATTGACACGTTAAATATAAGCAACGTTAATGTTAAAATAAAATTAAACTATCAGATGACAGAGAGGAGTGGAGAGTTGTGATCACCCTGTGCCTGTTTCAGGTCAAACACCAAAAGAAGACCTAGTTATACCAGCAATATCAGTCTCAGACTTTGTCTTATTTGTGTATGTATAAGTGAAGTTTTATATCCGGTTGATTGTGAATTGAGTTCTCACGCAGATTGAAGAAACTACTTGTGCTTTATCTTTCACAGATATGACAGAGGAAGTGACCCACTTTTAGTCAGCCATTTGCAAGATCAACCAGTTAGCCAATGTCCACACTGTGGACGAAGAAGAATATTTGAGTTTCAGTTGCTTCCTCCACTGATACCATTTTTGAAGACAGTTGATGGTACATAATGTTTGTACTTATTATGCTTCCCATTTTTCCAGTTGCTTAATAGTCAACAGGGTCAACTTCATTGCACCGGGTTTTATCCTATTTGGTTTAGTCTCTTTCCGCAGTGTGAAAAGTGTTGCACAAAGCACCAACTCATATCTCCAGCGATGATCCTCAGGAGTCTCCGAAAAAATTCACTCACGAACCTATGGATGCTGCCCAGAATCAAACCCACAACCTTCAGAGCACGAGTCAGATGGCTTGACCACTTCACCACGGAGACTCCCTCCCTATTTTCCCTTTTTTTTCAGTGAAATGTGTCAGGCAATAATTGTGCAGTCTGATGTTTGTGTCTTCTTTGTTTAGCAAAGAAATATGTTCATGGCTGGTAATAGTAATGAGATGCAGCTGTTTTTAGCTTCTACAACCTTGTTCAGCAAAGAAATATGTTAATGGCTGGTAATTATAACGAGATGCAGCTGTTTTTAGCTTCTACAACCTTGTTCAGCAAAGAAATATGTTCATGACTGGTAATTGTAATGAGATGCAGCTGTTTTTAGCTTCTACAACCTTGTTTAGCAAAGAAATATGTTTGTTCATGGCTGGTAATTGTAATGAGATGCAGCTGTTTTTAGCTTCTACAACCTTGTTCAGCAAAGACATATGTTCATGACTGGTAATTGTAATGAGATGTGGCTGTTTAGCTTCTCTAACCATTGGTACTTTGTGCAAGAATATTTGACATGCTGGATAATTAATATTGACTTTTTTCTGTTTTGTTTCATCTTAGGTACCCCCTGTGAAGTCGAGTTTGGGACTGTTCTTGTTTACACTTGTGAACAAAATTGTTGGCCTGCTGATCATGACCCTGCATTTGAACTTGACCTTTTAGAAGAGTCGATTGTGTTGCAGGGGGACCCAGATATACATTTATATAGATAGGAATAGATATGAGTATTAAATACAGAAGTAATTATATTCACACAATTTTAATGACTTTATTTTTCTTGTTCACTATTATTTAGTGTTGTTTTTGCAAGGCAATGAGCTCATTCATAATAGAAGTTTTATAACAAGTGTAAAGACCAGGATGAGAGCAGCAAAGATAACATTTTAAATCATATAGACAGCCCTACCGAACATATTAGCATTTAAAATTAGGAAAAGGATAATTCATCATCATTATCATCCACCCTACAAAGTGGCATGTTCGTTCATGTCTGTCCACAGATCTTGGTCCTTGTTGTAATGTCCCTGGGGTCAGGTGAGCTATTACCACACTGTACACCATGGAATAAGTTCTGGGTATGGGGTACCGGTGTTTTCCGTCTACCACTCCCTCCGGACTCTGGACACACCCTTCTTTCAACCTTTCTTTCAAGAGACGTTAAACCCTAGTGCTCCATCCAGATGAACTGACTCAACTCTGGTTTAGAACAAACATAAGATATAAATGTATTTTACAAAAGAGTGTCAGAGGAGATAGGTATAGATAGAGGTAGGCAGTTGGAGGATAGAGAGACCAAGATCAGCAGGGTAGGATCACGGCTCTCATCATCGAGCCGTTCCATGTTTCAGTCCACCCAGTCTGCTGTTTGCTTTCTCTCACCGGGCTGCTGCAGACCCTCCCCAAGAATGGTCCGGACTAGCGTGGTAACAGCTAGGTAGTCACCCTCTGGAAGCTGTTGACGCTTCTCGGCAACCCACTCCGGGACTTCTATTGGGTCTAGACTGCGGTGGCTGGCGAGTTCACCAACAATGTTGACGTGTAGTTTGAGTCATCCATAACAGCCCTTCATGCAATGTAAGTGTTCATAACAAGTTCATAGAATGCACGTGGATGCACAAAATCCATTAGTACTCTGGATGAAACAAATGGATGAAACAAATGGAGCAAATAGTCTTCAATCGTATGACTCCGGTGTCTGGAGTCAGAGCTAAAGACAATGAAGTTCAACACTCAATGTCAATAAACCTCAGGACCAGATATATCACGATACTGGTTGTAAGACACCATCTATGGCCACAGTGGCCTGATATGACAATACTGCTCATTGTTACCTTACTGAGGTAGGTGAGATATGTGAGGCTGGCTAGTACTGGACAGTGCCTGACCTGCGGAGACCCTAGGCTACAGAAACTTCCCACTGGAATGACCGGGTGCTACTTCAACTCTGGGAAGCTCACGCCCACACTCTTCGGTTAGCTCAGTTTTTATCGTTCGCTGGCCTGGTCTAAGCTGAACTGGTACTGCAAAGAAACGACCTAGTGAGAGCAACTGGTAACAGCATTTAGCGCGCACCTATGACATGGGGTTATGCTCTCAGATACAATGGATATATTATATAGATATAAATGTTCCTCATCTGCTGTGATATAGACTGGAATCTTCTTCTTCTGCGTTCATCCGGATTTTTTTTTCGGATGTGACTTCGTTGTGCCTGTTTACAGCAGAGCTGTGTTCTTGCGCCATTAGGCCGACACATCTGACTTCTGCGGGCATTTGTTGACCGGGTTAACCTTCCCGTATATAGACTGGAATGAACCTGGACTCTCATCTGTCAGTCCGCTCCAGGAAAAGCTTTGTCACTAGAGAACTGGGATGCGGCTCGGACAGGTCCCGTCGGTCAGTCACAGGTGAGGTGCAGAAGTCCCCTGCAAAAGTCTTGGTCATTTCATGCATTAAAGGTTAGGCATTAGTATTAGGCTTAATAACCCCTTTGTAGAGATATTCGACAGTCCCGCCGAACACACCCCCCCCCCCCCCCCCCCCCCTTCTGCTACGTTCATCCGGAGTATTTTTTCAGACTTGATTGCGTTGTGCCTGTTTACAGCAGAGCTGCGTTCTTGCGCAGTTAGGCCGACAAATCTGACTTCTGCGGGCATTTGTTGACTGGGTTAACCTTCCCGGGGGCTCCCTCAGTTCTACTTCTCTCACTGTCCCCATCCAGAATAACCAATATCCCTTCCTTTTGTTCCCCTCTGAAGAACTAAATAGGTCAAGGACAGTTGGGAGGAAAGTAGAAAAAAAAGAAAATCCAGTGGCCATCTGAAATTACGGAGGTGACCTTCATCACCTCGGCCGATCGGCCAACACTTCTGCCAACACTCGCAAAGGCCGCCGCTCGTTATTCAGAGTCGTTTGATATATCGCACGATATGATTTAGGTCTTGCTGCGGCGTTCTCCGGAAGTCACTCGCCACACCATGCCGACTCCAACTGACGATTACTATCACGGAGCTAGATCATGCATGTATTTTTTTTAAATGCTGAATGCCCCATAGTCTGAATTTCCCCTTCTTAAGTGGCTATCGTATGTCCTCTAACACATATGATGCGATTAAATCCTGGATGGTAAAGGCATCCCTTCCACACCCCAATTTCGGCTATGTCCCATTTATTCAGACCTCATAAATATGCTTGAGCTAACTTGACATGGCATCTACGCCTGCCTGCGCGGAGCACGTGAGCGCTCAATCACATCAACACCTAAATATCATAAAATAAATGCAAATACCTTCATTACACTGAAGTAACTTTATCAACATGCTGGAGAATCTGTATGGCCTCTTCCATAGACACAGTTCACACAACCACTTACAACGACATCCTCTGAATAAGCCCACTGCACTTCAACTGATCTCAAACGCCAGTTGACATTTGCCCATCAACTCGAACTTCACTTGCGCTCCAAGCAACTTTCCCTGTGCGGTCCGTGGCGGCTATTACGGCGCAGTACGACTGAACAAGGTTAGCGAATCTAGAAGATTCTAGGCCATTCTCTGCCGTAACAAGGGAGGCAAGTCAACTACTTGGGTCCCTCTGGCGAGAAATGATCAGTAGTTTCCCTTTGACCATAAGCGAGACAATCTCCGGCCGTCTTGCTACAATGTTCTGGATTAGTTCTACTAATGATATTCCAACATACCATCATCTTACACCATAAGCATGATCTTTCGGTCTGCCTCTTCTCTGCTGTCGCTCACTGTGAGGAATTATTATTCTCTCTCTCTCTCTCTCTCTCTCTCTCTCTCTCTCTCTCTCTCTCTCTCTCTCTCTCTCTCTCTCTCTCTCTCTCTCTCTCTCTCTCTCTCTCTCTCTCTCTCTCTCTATCCCTATCCCTCTCTCTCTCCTTTGCACGCAGATGTGCATACACGCACACACTGTATTATTTATTGTGTTCTATGTGTATGAGAAATTGGTCAGAAACTGGTGTGGGTGTGTATGAAATGGCATCGTGAACAAAACGTTATTCCAAAAGGAATCTCAAGCTGAAGCGGCCTCACAAAGTTTTGCATTTGCAACGCTGGCAATTATTTGCATGACTGATTGCAGTTGATGCATTTTTAGGTGCATTTGTATGACTCCAAGACTTAAAAGTAGAGCAAACAATCGAAACGTTTTTCTTTACCAACACCAAAGAAGACAGACAGTACCCTCTGCAGGAAAGGTCACGCTCACTATCTTTTGGAACTGTCTCACCAATTACATTTTTCTTGACCATACTATCAACTCCACGTACAACCAAAGCCTTCTTCAGAGACTCTGAGAAGAAATCAAGCATAAAAGATGTGAATTAGGAAAGGCTATAGGCATCAGACTTACTTGGGGAAAGTCTTGGTTGGGTCTGTTGGAAAATATTGTTATTCAACGTTATGTGTGCATATAGGACATAATGCCTGAAGAAGAATAGATAAACGTACCAGTAACCTTCTTGCCATCACCACTTATCATTATCACACGTGATAGTCTTTGTCACAGAAAATTCAAGGGTTTTCTTTAAGTTTTCAAAAAATTAGTTTCATGTTTACAGAACATTGCAATCAACCCCAACATTTTGGCTGCTGTGGTTTACATTCAGTAGTTTGCCATTGCTTTATGAATTACCGGCACTCATGCCATCTAAATTAATGCAAGACTTTCAAATCGACTGCGGCTGGTTTTTAAACCCTGGACTCGGTGTGTTGAAAATTGTGAAACCGAGTTTACCATTTCCTAAGCCACAATTGCCATTTTTAGAGGTGCACGTCTTGGTTAGTGAGAGTTCCACAGAGTAACATTGTCTACATGGATGTGCCAATCATCCGTAATCTGTGAAATGTACGGACTTTCTTGGCTTTGTTTGGCAGAGGGTAGCGAGTGGTTCTTTTACTGTAACTCGAAGTTACTAGATCTATGATTATCACGGGGATAACAAATGCCCCACAATCGAACAGTATCACTAGCTAAGTGTATTAAGTATTTCAGCCAAAATATAGTTGATCTGTTCACTTCATTTGGTATATAACTTCTGCAGTATGCACCTGACGATTTGCTGTGAAATTGACCAGGCAAACAATTGTGCAACCTATTGTTTGTGACTTCTTTGTTTAAAATAGTGTTTGGACTGAGAGAAAATCAATGTAGGGTAGAGAGAAAATCAATGCAGGGTAGAGAGAAAATCAGTGTAGGGTAGAGAGAAAATTCCTAATCAGAACTCAGCCTTTTGTTGAGATTCATTAAACAATGGGTCCAAAACTGACTCATGGTCAATGATCCGGATTTGAGAAAGGGAGGCGTAATGTCTATATGTGATCGACTGCTGCACAAGGAAACACAATTCAAGAACATGTGGCTAGCACCGATAGAATCAGGAGCGACCGTTGTCTTATGACTTTCAGATGACTTACCCTTCTTTGAATGAACCTTGCAATTTTTCACACGCATGCGCGCACGCATACAGTAATATTCTATTAAACATTTCAAGGTTTATTAGGGTTAGAATTGAATTGTAAGAAGACATAGATTATGGTCGTCACTGGGAAGAAGGAAATACCACAATGTGATATACGAGTAAATGGGCATATTCTTAAACAAGTGAATCGGTACAGTTATCTTGGAACAGTCATAACATCTGATGGGAGATGCCTTGAAGAGATTAGAACAAGAATTACCATTGCGAAGGTAGCCTTTTGCCAGATGAAAAACATACTGACCAATAAAAAGATATCAATTGAAACGAGAAAAACAGAGTGTCGAAGTGCTACATAGAACCTGTACTTTTATATGGATGTGAAGGGTGGACAATGAGCAGACATGCTGAAAAACATCTGATGGCTGTGGAAATGTGGTTTCTGGGGGAAATGCAAAGAATACCATAGACAGACATAAAAACCAATGAACAAGCTCTTCAAGAAACAAATGAAGATCGTAAACTGATTAGAGACATTAGACGTAGACAGTCAAAATTGTTTGGGCATGTTATGAGAAGAAATGAATTAGAGAATTTTGTGACAACTGGCAAGATCGAAGGAAAGAGGCCAAGGGGAAGCCCGAGAAGTAAATACCTGGATGGCTTGGCCAAATGGCATGGCCGAGACAGAAACACGCAGCTGATCCACGACTCTGGTGATCGAGTGAGATGGCGAAACATGACCGCCCACTCTTATCGGCATGGCACTTGATGAATGGATGGACACAGTATTTAAGATTATTTCAGATAATTTGTTAGTTTATTTGTTCATAATATTTCCGTAAGATCATTTGTCTGGGAAGCGATTTAGACATTAAACAAGGTGTTAGGATAGTACTATCGCCCGAGCTGTTCAGTGTGTACAGCAAAATAAAAATGATATTCAAACATCACAGAATTATCAGTTGGTTGATGTCAGCTTGTTCAAAATGTCTGCTAGGGCGTGTATTGATGACTGCTATAGTTATCGTGTGGACGACTACGAATGAATTAATGGTTGAGGACTGGCGAGAGCCTCCCAGGAATCTTACACTCTCCGCTAAGACAATCAGAGTGCCAAATCTCTACTAGACAAGAATTCGCGGCGGCAGCCACTGGTAAAATTGCATCACTCGAGGACATACAATCTGTAAACGCACTCATCATACTTTGGGCATTGCCGCCTTCCCTGTGCTAGCCTACGGAACACCCTTGGGCAAGGTGGAGTACCCGTTTAGCTCCCCGATCATGTTTACAAGATACCATGGGTACAGGTAGTGGGTGAAGTTGAAGAGCAGCCGACAGACAGTTGTAGGTTGTAGTCTCCAATTTCTCGTCAGAGGCAGCGAATTTCTTAGGCTACGGTCATCGCCGAGTATGATCACTGCTAAGAAGGAAAGCAGTGGCAAACTGTCTACTTTCTTTGCGGATGCCTAGAAACTAATGTTTCGTAAATTATCAGAGACACGGCGTAAATGAGTGCTCCATAGGAGCAGCCTCGCCCGGTAGGGATATTCATGTGCACCAGGCGACTCAAGACCGTCAGCAAGCGACCGAGTGCTAAAAGTAAACAGAGCTTATTTACGACTGGTGATCTTGTGAGATCGCGAAACGTGGCCGTCCACGTTTATCGGCATGGCACTTCATGATGATGAGTGGTGCTTTTAAATTCACACTCTTCGTTCGTAATCTCTATAGCTGGGCGCCGTACACGGATAGTTGGTCTGATCCTAGTATTCACTTGTAGCAGGGTGAACTCTTATTCCACTCCTTTCACATACTGTCTTACAACACATCTGTCGTCGAGTCAGATGATCTATATCTGTAGACAGGAATCATTATCACTTATCACAGGCAACCAGCAGTACAACAAATTACCTGCCACTTTCTGGCAAATATTGACAAGGCAATCAACATGCGTCTCGGTCGTTCAATCAAACTCTGCCTACCGCACTACGTGTCGTTATTATCAGGATAGTATACAATTATGATGTACGTTGAAGTCGCTTGGTAGAAGGAAGACAACAATGGAATAGCATACGTGAAGTGGGGGTCTACGAAGACAGGGAAGCGGAAATAACAGCGTTGTGATCGTAGTGAAGGTCCTATACCAGAGTGTGGGGGGGGGGGGATGTCAGGAATTGGTAGTAGGATGACTGTCATACCCTGTTCAGGGCCCATCCCCCACTGGTCTAAGCCTGACTTCCGGCTCACGCCTATGGCTTTTAGTAGCTGTCAGCATGCGGCAGCGACCACCCCCCGGACAGCGGCTGGAGTAACCGATTCGGCGTCAAACCAATCGGTGAACTAGCGTATGCCTACCCAGCATGTCAAGACAGGATTCGGCATTCTGTGCGGAAAAAAATAATTGATGATTTAACGGACAAGACGGCGTTTACCAGAAAAGCGTTGTGGAACGTAATGAGCACTGCACGACACGTAGAGCGCCCTGGTCATCAACTGCACCTGTATTCGCCTCCAGTCGTCTTGACTTGTCTTGCCACTGGATTCAGATGGACTCAAGCGAGAAAGTGTGGTCAACGCGTTGCGCAATTTTTCCTCACTTTAATCCAATTCATCGCGCAAATCATTCTTCATCCAACTGGAAGAAATGAATCATCATTCTTGGTGGACAAACACCATACCAGAGTGATATTTGTCCCATAAACTTTGGTTGCCGAACTCAGTGGCGTGCTGAGGTTCTTTGATGCCCGAGGCCAACCCCTTGATTGGATGCCCCTAAATTGTTCTTTCCCTAATTCATTCCCCCTCCCCTCCCACTGCACTGTGCTGCCCCCTCTCTCTAATTGGATGCCCCCCTCCCCCGACTGGATGCCCGGGGCCGTCGCACCCCCTGCACCCCCCTTTGCACGCCACTGGCCGAACTCCATGGCGAAGGGGTTACGGACGCGTTTCGTAATTCCGCTTAACCGCGTTCGAAGCACATCTGCACGCAATTTGGCAGCAGACCGCTTGCGCTGGGTTTTAACGAATTGGTATGGGATCCAGCCGTTCAGAAAGCAATGGCAAACTACTGAACGTAAACTTGCCAAGACATCAACAACAGCAGAGAAATGCCGGTGTTTACAGCGATGTCCTGTAAAGACTATGCAAAACTTTGGCTAGACAACTTCCAGTAGTCTTTCCATTATTTGAGTTATATTCGCCTTTTACTTTTGAGTCTGTGTACTGTTGGTTTCTAATTAACCCTAAATGGACCCTCCTAACTTGGTTAAGAAGCTTCTACAAATCTTGTATTTGTTTATCTTATATATAAATTAGGATGTGCGTCCGTATCTCTGTATCTATGTATGTCCTTTATTCGTTCGCGAACGGCCCATCTGATTGAGATGAAATTTTCTACACGCCTTCCTTTCATTCCAGAGCTGCCAACTGTGATATTTTGTTAGTGTGAAATCGCCTGCTTACTCAGTATTATTTCATTTTTCATTTTTCATCATAATTTCATATATCTCTGGGGACCTAACTCTGTAAAAGTTATTTCAAGGGGCATAACTTTTCTGTATAACTTATAGTCATATTGTGGCATCGTTTTCAAAGATTTATAAACTCTTTGTCCATAGTTATGTACCGGCATATGAGTTATAATAAATAATGATACAATCTGTAAGGCATTTTCAAAGTTTTCATAAAAATGATGCACAATGCATAACATTGTAACTCATCTTTTTTTGCTTAAGAAGTTACTGTAGTCATGCAGGTGATTAGAAAGAGTTTTCATTAAAAATAATGGATGGTGTGTGGAAGAACGTTCTTTTAAGTTACTTTTTTTGTTGTATGAATTTAATGAAGCCGGACAGGGTCAGGCAGACAGATAGACAGACCGATAGACAGTCGGGAACAGGAACTTATATGACTACTTATATAAATTAAATGAGATGCTTCACACCAGGAGCTGGGTGATGCCGGGCCGGGTCAGACAGACAGACAGATAGTCGGTAACGGGAACGGGAACTTATATGACTACTTATATGAATTAAATGAGATGCTTCCCACCAGGGACTGGGCGAAGCCGGGCAGGGTCAGCTAGTGTTCTATATAGTCCGCTTCTTTCAAACCTTACTCTGTTGCTTAACCCTTGCTTAACCTTCCTTTTAACACTCTGGACTCTAACAGTGGGCATGATGTAGACAACCTGCATTGTGCTGATGACTTGACTTTGGTCGCCGAAAAAGACACGCAACAAGAAATGATAGATATAATTGCCGCAGAAAGATAACACAAATGGTTTAGTCTGAATAACCTACAAATAGAAGTAATGATAATCACAAAGAAAACATAAAAAACTGTCTTCCCAAATGCAACATCAAGGCGAATGAAACCTGTATAAAACAAGTAAATAAATTTAAGTACTCAAAGTTTGGTACGTTTATAACAGCAGATGGAAGATTTATTAAAGAAGTTAAACGCAGAATAGCCTAAAGTAAACGCAATGAATAAATCACGAAAAACGAGAAGTAGACGGTAAGCTTTACAGAACACGATGACAAGTAAAGTAAAAGTAGTATCTCACAAGATGAAGATTACTCTCTGCAGTATATCTTTGTCAACCAAGGTGAGAAAAAGAGTAGCACTGCAGTCATAATCTAGCCAATCCTGGTGTACATAAGCAAATCGTGGGCAACGGATTTGTGACGAAATGTGTGACTGTTGCTGAGATATGATTTTATAGAAGAATGATGAGAACACCGTGCAAGGATAAAAAGAGTAATGAGGATATCTTGAAAGAAGTTAAATCACATCACAAAAAGAACTAGTTGAAGCAGAATAAGACTCCACATTATTTTGGGTGTTTCGTGAAAAGGGGAAAGTTGGAAGAGAAGAGAGACAGCGGAAGTCCTCTAGAGTAGGTGCGGGGCAGTTTGACATTCTTTGAAATCAGCAGCGGGCGATGTGGAAGCAGATCGCTTTGCGTTGATTTCGATGGTTCGAGGCATCGGCCGTTCAGAAAGCAATGGCAAACTTTAAAAAAAATGGTGCGTTTCCTTTGCAGGATGTCGCGATCAATCCCAATACGAGATAAATTTACTAGGCAATTTAACGTTTTCTAGTTTGCTTTCTGAACGAGAAGTCAACGTTTAATTCCAACTGACCGGAATAGGAATTAAGCCCGTACCTTGCTGTCAGCGCAACGGAATTTTAAGCGCAAGCTCATTAAGTCCCGCGGCCACCCAAACCTCCAATGACAAACTGCTGATTATTGCTCGCTGGGCTTTAGAGAAATAGTGAAAATCACAACTTATATCTTAACAGCAAAAACAAAGATAATGCATACAGATAAAACTACTATGGAGAAAGAAATATATGTTAATGAGGAAAGATTGGAGGTGGTTGAAAATTTCGAATATCTTGATTACCAACAATGGTGACACCATGAAAGGAATTAAACGACGACTATCAATTGCTCTTCAAAGACTAAAACAACTGAATAAATTATGGAGTGGGATAGATAGAACCACAAAAATTAGATATTTTAACAGCAAGCATCTTTCCCATTGCAACAAACGCCTGTGAGACCTGGACACTTACTAAACAAGCTGGACAGGGCATAAAGAAATTTGGTTATAAATGTTATAGACGGGTTCTAAGAATATCTTTGGTAAAGAAAAGAACAAATGCATCCACATTTCAGGAGCTGAATATTGAGATTTGGCTATTAAAGACGATTTAAAAAAACAAAACTGATATGTTTTGGTCACTTGAAACGTCAAGAGAGTTTGGAGAGAACAATAATGGAGGGGTATATGCCTGGGAACCGGTCTCTGTGGCTAAGGGCTTGCGAACGCGGTTTGTGAGCCCGTATACCCGGGTTCGAAACACAGCGGTGCTGGTTTTTTCGAAAAAGGTATAGGAGCCGGTCGTTCAGAAAGCAATGGCAAGCTACTGAACGTAACACTTGCCAGTACATCAACAGCAGCTGAAAATGCTGGTATTGACTGCAACGTCCCGTAAGGGATACGCAACACAATTTTTTTAATATGCCTGGGAAGAGAGGAAGAGGAAGGCCAAAAAGAAGATGGGTGCAGGATGTGGCGGATGATCTCCATATGAGTGTATCGGACTCGGGACATCTTGCTTGTGATCGAGAAGTTTTCCGTAAAGTTGTTAAGGGAGCTAGGTTCTGCAAAGGACATGCTAGTGAATGAATGGATGGACTTTAGGCGTCTTTAGGCGCCTGGTGTGCCTTTGCCAGATCGAGAAGACCTGATCATTAGGTGCCACATCGATTAACGGATGTCAGTCGTGGCGATCGGGCAAATTTTGAGCTATAGCCTACAATGGGGGACGTTGTGATATTCTTCTTCTTCTGCGTTCATCCGGAGAGTTTTATTTTCGGACGCGATGCGTAGTGCCTGTTTACAGCAGAGCTGCGTTCTTGCACCGTTAGACCGACTTCTGCGGGCGTTTGTTGACCAGGTTAGCCTTCCCGGGGTTGTGATATTCTAGTATGATAATTTGGTCGCGTCTAGTGTGAGTTGCGTGGTCAGTGGTTCCACACCCGCCAGTGATCTGGAGTTCGTTCCCAGGTCTAGCCAGGGATATGCACTACCGACGAGCTCAAAAGAGAGCGAAACTCGAGTCTAGTGCTTCCAATCTGACGTGGAATACGATCGGCGTTGCCAATAGTTGGTTGTGCTCAATCTTCAAACTGCTGAAATGGTAAATCACAACAGCTAATAAATGCCGGTATTGACTCCAAACTGTAAAGGACTTGCAGCTAACTTCTTTATCTGGAAAATTATCGGATCAGAAAATCTGTGACAGTACAGGATATAAAAGGCTGTGGACGAAGATGATCACAAAAACCATACTACATAAAGTAACTATGTAAGGAGAAGAAGCCATCGGAGCTATTCGGTTATTTACGTGGATGAACCGAAACACAAATTTACGGATGCGCGCGCCAAGTTAGATAAATCTGGTTAGTCCTCAGCGTCTGCAAATAGGAGTCAGGACCATACACATACACACCTGTGACACTTGTTGCTTGTGTTTGCTTAAGCTCCATAAACAATGTCGAAGACTCCGAAAGGAAAGCAAGCAAACACTTTGTTTTCCTATTTTCAAAAGACTCCGAAATCCGATGCAAGTTCTGGTGATGTCTTGTCACCAAGGCGATCACCGAATTCCGATAAAGGGAAGTTTAGTCGGTTGAGCACTAAGAAAAATTCGACTGCAGCCAAGAATAATTCACTCGATCAGTTAGGTACGTGCATAGTGTATTTCATAATTCTCTTATGATAATCAATCAGTCTCCAGAAGCTTCCATATTTGTATTTCTTTTTTCGCCCAATAAATTATTTGATAAATAGTTATATTATTAAAGATTTAAATATTTTAAATTTTATTTTATTCACTAAATATTAATATTACGTCATTCGTTTTTCCACAATAGTGAGTGATGTTGGGCACTCTTCCGATTTACGGGTCTAAATAGTTCCGCAGTGAATAAGTTAGGGTTAAGGGTTAGGGTCAGTGTTAGTTTAACACTAACCCTAACCCTTAACCCCTGACTTATTCACTGCGGAACTATTTAGACCCGTCAATCGGAAGAGTGCCTGATGTTGCAATGTTGGTCATGATTTAAAAATAAGTATTTTAAAGTTATAAGGTTTCTACGTATGGAACCATCACAGTTGGATACAACTTGACAAGACGAATCAATTGGTATCTCAATGAAGACTACGTCAATTCTAAGCTGAGATTTGAGATATGAATACTTTAGTGTGAGATATGAATACTTTAGTGTCAGTGATCTACAGCAAGGAAGTGCACAGGAATCTATTCTAAGCAAATGAGCAGCTCTGTTCACGGCCCAGTAAAATTTCCAGCCAAGAACATTCAATTTTGCTGTCTATTACTGTGGCTTATTTATTTTTAAATGAAGCGCAACATCATTATTATCATCATCATCATCTTCCATTTCTGCTTCCAGTGTCGTGGGGAGGAATAATTTGCGCTCCAGCGCCCAATGGGCGGCACTGGATAGTGTCATTCCGTGTGATTGTACAATGTCTTTGATGTCGTCAATCCATTTTCTTCTTGGACGTCCTCTTGGTCTCGTTGCAGATGATCTTTGATGTAAGGCCAGTGATGGTGTTGCATTCTAATGACATGGCCAAACTACTTGATCTTCTGTCTTTTACTAAATGTGGCACAAGAAGCAGCAATTACCTATAAGATCCCATTCTAACACTAGACAGATCACAGCAACCCTCCATATGTAGACTGCACAGGACACTGTAGGTTACAAGCTGTCCATACTAACCCTGAGATAACTTTGTTGACCTGGATGTGCAGGCCAACCAAGCCTAGTGGATTCTAGGAAATGTCCTGGAAAGTAAAGGCAGATAATTAAATATTGACCCCATTACCCAACGAGTGCCAATCAGTCTAAAATATGGGACTTGCATCACATACCAAAATGGTATGAAAATGAGTCCTTTATTGACCACACTTACCAGTACAGGGTTTTGTTGTTGTAGCAGGCAACAAAATAGACATACATTGAACGGGATTTAGACCAGGTGGAGACATGCATTGGCAGATGGATTCTTACAGCAGTATGATTAGGGACCTGAAGACAGTCTTTCAGGCTAAAAAACTTCAAAAAATTATTTAAGATTCAGAAATGATTATGAATTTGAAGCTTTCACTATCACCTTCTTGACAAAGTTCCTTGCCAATTGGCTTCTCTAATTCTCCAGCAGAATGTATTAAAATTAATGTGCCGTCTGTTCATTACATAATTAAATGCTGTCAATCTTCGCTTGCTACTTGCCTCTATTTAAGTTTGAAGTTTTAGGATTGCAAAATTCATTTTGTTTTTATGGTGTAAATGCTAATAGGTAACTAATCACGTTTGAAGAGATGTCACAATAATTCATCATCATCATGTGCCCTGCCAGCTAGCATAGCCATTAATGAATCTCGGTCTTTGATTTTCTGGATCAACTCTGCTAATTATATTCCTCCATGCCACCATTGCCATGTAGTGCCGGAGGCATGAGTCAACAATTTGGAATTGGATAAGAAAATCGTGGCACAGAAATGGACAGAAGTAATCAAGACGCGCAAGAATACAGTAGTTACTACATGACGTCATGGGGACTACATTAGGTTACCATGGGCAGTAGAGTAGAAACATCAAGAAGGAAGGCCACACGAAATGACAACAGGGAGTTATTAACATGAATAGGCAACTGAAATGTGTTAGGGGCATTACTTCTGTGAATACAGCAAGTGGAGGAAACAAAGACACAATCCGCAGTAAGGAGGACGATTGGCAGAAGCAGGTTTAAGCCAAGAAAAGGAGACAGTGGTTGGCATCATAATGCGCCAGTTGAATGTCGGTCGAAAGTCATGAGATCTGCTCATATATAAAGTGGCTTAAGTTCATTTGTAGGGATCATTAACTGAATATAAATTCCAGAATGACGGATAGGATGATAGTTAGTCGTCAGTTGTTGGGAGATTAGAATGCAATCTGGTTTGACAGCTAAGATGGAATATTTACAACTTATTAATTATTATATATTTGGACTGGCCTTTCCATTACTCCGGACACAGTCCTAGAGTTGTTCTAATTCAAACACCAAGCGACTTTACTCACTCCAGAAACGGGCCATGAGTCTAATTTATAGCAAACATTTAACTGACAATCCTAGCCTGTATAAACGCCTTCAGTTACTACCACTCCGTAAACGCCTGCTTTTCAATAAAGCTAAACTAATTCACAAAATCCTGCATCGGAATGCCCCAAATTACCTTTGGCCATTGTTTAAATATAATGCTAGACACAGTAAACGTTTAAATATATTACACATTCCGAAGCCTAGGATTGACTTATACAAAACAAGCTTAACGTACTCTGCAGCTCAGCTGTGGAACAATCTTCCACAAGAAATCAAAGACATCACCAATCCCTTTTCATATAATCGCAAATTATTCGAACACTATCTCAATATGGATTACCTTCCCCCTTAATAATAGAGATAATAATAATAATAACAAAATCCTAGTATAACAGCCAGTCCCCTTTTGGTAGGCCAGTATATTCCACATGGCTAACAACAAGTGTCAGACCATTATCTAATATTACTGTGTCGTGTAGTTTTGATGTTCGCATTTTGCCCATGCCTTTATAATGCATATCCTTTATATTGTTGTTGTTCTCTGTTAGCCTTGAATGATGTGTGAATGAAATAATGTATGAAAGAGAGTGATAGAAGGGCAGAATGTTAGACGGGCCTGCGTGCCCAATTCTTAACCCTTTGAAAATAAAGTTTGTTCGTTCGTTCGTTCGTTCGTTCGTTCGTTCGTTCGGTGTACAATAGATTAGGACTGAATAAAGTATTTAGCTGACATGGAACACCGTTGTTTGCTGGACTTATTTCCGCTGAAGTTGATTACGGGTTCCTGTTCTCTGTTATGATGTATTGGACAGACGATGAGCGGAATTAAGGACACCAACATCTTAGCAACCATCTCAATCCATCCAGCTCATTTCTCTTGGTCTGCCTTTGCCCCTCTTTCCCTTGATCTTTCCAGTCGTCATGATGTTCTCCAATCCTCTCTTCTCATCACATGACCAAAGAAAGCTGTTTGTTTCTTTCATATTGTTGTATATAATGCTCTAGTTTCATTAACCTCTTTCAGCAATCATTGTTAGTTACTTTGGCAGTCCAAAAATTCGCAACATTCATCTCAGTTGCTTCCAAGTTCTTCCTAATTTGGTCATTTACATTTCAAGATTTACTGCCATAACAGCAAAACAGATTCTATATAGCACTTCAGCACTCTCTTTCTTACAACATGGTAATTTGCCTTGTTTATGTTTACAACATTCATTTCACAATGTTGTTTTTTCTTTCTATGTGAATGTATAATGCTCTTGATGGACGAAAGATGAGTGATTGAAAGGGCCGAATGTAAGATGGGCCCGCGTGCCCAATTTGTGACCCTTTTAAAATAAAGTTGATTTGATTTGATTTGATTTTGATTTGCATTCAATGATAGTGACTTATTGCATAAGATACTCTTCATTTTCTGAAATGCAGCTTTTGCTTGCCCTATTCTGCTCTTAATCTCTGCTGTGCATCTGCCATCTGATGTTATAAATGCCCCTAGGTATTTAAAATTATCCACTTGGTTAAGAATGTTCCCTTCTATTTCTATGTCACATTTTTCTGTCATCATTTTCTTTGATATCATCATTGTTAACTGTTTTCTTGAAATTCAAGGAGAGTCCTTTCTTGGCACTCTCTGTTACTACAATGTCCAACAATTTCACAAAAATCAGATCTAAAAATTCATAGAGGTGAGACACAGATAATGAGATTTAACCTAGCAAATAACGTCTCAATCTTCCTTGGTGAAACTCCACTTCAGAAGGAACAATCATACATCTGTTAAGGAAGCAGTGTGGACAGAAATGGGGGAACAGATAGAGATTTTAAAATATTAATACAAAGGCACGAGGAGCTTTCATTGCATTAAGACATTCGTGGAAGTCAAAGGAGGTTAAACTTAGCACCAAACTTGGAATTTTTAATTGATGTTAATTCTTAAATATTGAGCACAACCCACTACTGGCAACGCTGATCGCATTCTGGTATGAACCTAAGGCCTATCCACGTCATGTGGAATGTGGAAGCACTAGACTCGAGTTTCGCTCTCGTTTGAGCTCTTCAGTAGTGCATATCCTTGACCGGACCCGGAAACATACCTCGGATCACTGGCGTGTGAAGCGGGTGTGTGAACACTAGACCACACGGCACACGCTGGACACGGCCAAATTATCACAACAGAATACTACAACGTCACCCATCGTAGGCTGTAGCTCAAGATTTGCCAGATTGAAACTCGAGTCTAGTGCTTCCACATTGACGTGGATAGGTCTTAGGTTCATGCCAGAATGCGATCAGCGTTGCCAGTAGTGGGTTGTGCTCAATATTTAAAAATCTCAAATCCCGAAACAAATAAATCAATTTGATGTTAATTCGTCATTACTGTATGGGTTAGAAACATGGAAAACAACTGAAAGAATTACTAAAATACTACAAACATTCATTAATTGGTGCCTGTGTAGGAATGAAGGAATAAAATGGTATGATAGAATCATTGGTGTAGACTACATGGAGAGAACTAAACAAATCCCAGTGAACCAAAAGTTGAAGAAAAGTCATTGGTGCTGGATAGGACATACACTGAGAAAACCTGAGGACAATATAACCAGACACTCTCTTATCTGGAATCCACAAGTCAGCACAATTAGTGGGAGACCTAAAAACACTTGGAGAAGAGAATTACAGAGATGACAAATATTGGGAAGACATGGAGGGAGCTGCACACCAAGATGAACCAGCCCAGTTTACCAGAAACCTCCACATCGGAGGAAACCACAACAACGGAGGACTTCACCGGCAAATTACTGCTAAAACAGACGAGCATGGGAGAAGCCAAACTGTCGGCGCTGCCAACATACAAGATAATCAGTATGTTGGAAAACGAGCTGGGAAGAAACAGCATCTACCAGCTGCGCAAGACGCCTGATGGAGTAGTGGTCTCCATCAACGAAAACCCAAAGACTACAGCACTTATGCAGAAGATTGCACAAGGAGAGAAGGCCGACATCAAGCTACCCCACGGCATCACAGTAGAAGCCACCTGACACAGCGTGATGAAACGATGGGTCATTAAACGAGTCAAGACCCATCTCACCAATGACCAGATCAGGGAGATGCTGACAAGGGAAAACCACAAACTCAAGATCACCAGTGCTGAGAGGATCATCGGAAAGAACAACATCCCCTCCACAGTCGTCATCGTAACATCGGAGGACAGAGTGATCCCTCAATACATCAGATGGGACAAGAGAGACCAAGTTCCAGAGCACTACATACCGAGAGTGCTGCAGTGCTCTAAGTGTCAGAAGTTTTGGCACACCCGTGCCACCTGCAAGAGTGAGGTGGAGGTATGCAGATGCTGCTCTGGACCTCATCCATACAGCCAGTGCCAGCATGCAAAGATCGACAAGGACTTCAGGAGACCTAACACTAACAGAAAGTGCGCCAACTGCCTCGGCAACCACGGCTCCAGGTACCGCGGCTGCCCCTGCCACCAAGACAGCAAGGAAGCCATGAAGATCGCCATCAAATCCAACCTACCATACCAAGAGGCTAGGAGGCAGTATAAGGCAACCATCGACTCATAAAAAGCGACAAAGCACAACTGGAAGGCCAACTGAAGGACCTGCGATCAAAGTTCAGCAGCATGGACGAAGTAAAAGACAAGATGCAAGAAACCCAGATAACAGCCGCTCACTGCATCCTGGACGAAACGAAACAAGTTCAGCAGAAGATTGAGCAGGATGTTGCTCGAATGGCTGCTATAAAGGCAGAGACTGAAGAAAGGTTATCAAGCATGGAGGAAGAACAAGACAAGACGCAAGAAACACAGATAACGGCCATTCAGCGCACCCTGGATGAACTGAAGCAAGTTCACCAGAAGATTGAGCAGGATGTCGCTCGTATGGCTGCTATAAAGGCTGAGACTGAAGAACTATCAAAAATACAAGAAGTGATAGAAAATACAGAAGATACTCTACAAGAGATATTAGAATTGCTCAAGACCAAGACAGCCACACCCGAACCAGAAGATGCAAGAACACAGACAGAAGAAGAAGCAACAGATGAAGAACGATATCGCTCACCACCAAGATCGAACTGGCGACCACCGAGAAGATTCAAAGGCAACCCAAGACGGGGAAATAGGAGGAACACCAGGAGAGACGACAACTGGTAAAACTCCCTGAAGAAAACAGCACCATAAGACGGGGTGGGCACACAACTCCAAGCCTCAAGTGCGCGACTCTGTCCAGACATGAAAAACCTAACGAGAAAGGAATGAACACAATCAACCCACCAGAAGCCGGGAAGCTGACAACAAGCAGCCCAGTGTACGAAAGACAAACTACAAGCTAAACCATTAATACCCCAATTATAGCCAAGTCGAAAATTCGAAGGCTGAAAGGGGATATTTGTACCAAAAATTGGATTGGATTGGAGTGAGCTGCAGAAGAGAGCAAAAGATAGAACAGCTGACATGGTTTAGTTGAAGACCCATTTCTCAAGGGAGGAATGAAGGACAGAGGAAATACTGTAGATGCTTTTGTGTATTTAAAATAAATTGGTGTAATTTTACTTCTCTACACAGATGTTTCTAAAGGAGATATCATATGGGCTAAACTGGAGGGATTTCCTTGGTGGCCCAGCTTGGTCTGCGATCACCCGACTGAGAAAGTGCATGTTAAGGGAGGTAAATCAGCACAGGTTCATGTCCAGTTCTTTGATACTCCCCCAACAAGAGCATGGATCAAAGCAAGGTATATCTAAGTGTAGAAAAGTAACATAAGTAACAATTTCATCAGTACGTCTATACATTTTGATTTTTTCGTTCTGTGATTTAGAACAATTTTGTTTGTTAAAGGTATGATCCTGCACTATGAATATTATTGACAGGAACTTTTATTTTAAGAAATAATAGTTACTTATGATATTGTATTTGCTTCATTCCCTTATTCACAATGCTTGTACGCTCATGAAGATTGCAGTTCATCCATCTCTTGATGCTGTCTTCCCACTTTTATTCCAGCCATATTATTCCTTACTCATTTGCCTTCAACTCTTTACTCTAAGATTATTTTTATGAGTGTCTTGTATCTTTTAATGTCTGTTTTTCTTCCTTTCATCAGTTCTCCAGTTGTCTTTTTATTCTCTGCCTCTCTAGGACATCTTCATTTGTTTGTTATTGTTTATTCTTTCATACATTGATAATTTATAGTACCTGTTTGATTTCTTAATTACTTGTTCATTATCCATGCATCCGCACCGCATATTTCTGTTCATTATATATGCATAACAGATATAATAATTACATTTTGACGATTAACGTGAAAGTGTAGTCTTGTGTATTTTGGCTTAAGCTCAAATACTCATATTGCCTTCAAATGAGAGTCTTTATGACGAAGTGATCAGGCCACCTGCCTCACACTCAGAAGGTTGTGGGTTCGTTTTCAGACTCCATCTGTCAGTTCACAAATTCAACTTATTTTGGAGACCCCTGTGAGTTGTCATGAGAGATATGGAGTTTGTTCTCTATGCAACACTTTCATTGGGCTGCTTTGTGAACAGAGACATAGTCATATGGGTTAAAACCTGGTGCAATGAAGTTGGGTTTAAAGGCAAGAAGATCACCTTCATTGCATCAGGTTCAGGAAAGATATAAGACACTCATAAAAAGATCAGCTTCATTGCACCAGGTTCTAGAAAGATATAAGACATTCATAAAAAGATCAGCTTCATTGTACCAGGTTCTAGAAAGATATAAGACACTCATAAAAAGATCAGCTTCATTGCATCAGGTTCTGGAAAGATATAAGACACTCATAAAAAGATCAGCTTCATTGCACCAGGTTCTAGAAAGATATGACACTCATAAAAACAATCTTGGTGTGAACAGTTGAAGGCAAATGAGTTGGAGGCTGAGATACAAGTGGGAAGCTAAGTGTGGCTTGTATGCTGAGTGTCACCAAAAATCATGGGGGGTTTGCTGTGACTTTTTCAGTCTTGATGTGTGCAAGGTGTGTGGCCCTTGGCAGGGTTCATCACAGTAGAGGCCGTGAACCTCGGGGAGGTGAGAAATCAGCTCATCCCAATGCCATTTGTCATCTAGTAGGACAATGGAAAGATGCTCTTCCCCTCTACCTTTCATTGACTGGCAATTCTCAAAACCATTTTAGTCTCCTCTTAAGACACACCTGGTAGGTTTCTGTTCTTTGTTTCCCTGATGGACCTCATTAACGCTTGGGCGATGTTAGGTCAGATATGGGATGCAGAGGTGTTTCCAAGGCACCAGGGCCGGGTTGTATACTGGCCAAGACCTATTGACGCGTCCTCGTCGAGCATCCTGGGCAACAGGTCCCTTCGGGGTCCTGGCTAAAGTCATTAGGATCGGCGATTCCTCTGAAGTCGGAGAGTGCCTATACTGCGAGGAACCACCAGTCTGCACACCAATAAGCCAGACATGGGACAACGGATACTTACGCAAACCTCAGGTCCTGTATGACATCACACTGATGTTGGACAACAGGATGTCTTCATCCGACATACAGGACTTCGCGTTGGAGCTCAAGACAACGAACACAAGCAAGCAAGCAAGGTCAGATATTACATTGTGTAGAATAGCTTTTAATGTAACCTTGAATTCATGAGGAATAATTTTCCTGTGTTCACAGGAATATAAAACCATTTAAGGGTGCTAATGATGAAGCTTGTCAGAAAGGAGGTCAGTTCTACACACTCAATAACAAAATCCGTCAAGGGGTTGTGGATGCGGATAAGGCTGTTTTGTTAGATGTTGAGGAGAGAATGAAGCTTGTTGTTGAACTTCAGCCATCCAGTGAAGAGGAAGATGAGGAAGACGAGGCAAATGAGACAATTGATTTTGATCGTAAGAGCTTTTCAGGTTTAATTGTCCATGTGATTTCTGTTATTTATTTGGTTAGAAAAACGATGGATCTGTGGCGAAGTGGTTACGGACACAATTCGTAATCCTGCATACCGTGCTCAAACACAGCTGCTGGCTATTTAGCAACAGACTACTTTGCATTGGTTTTCATACAATGGTATGAGTGCCGGTCATTCAGAAAGCAATGGCAAACTACCGAATGTAAACTTGCCAAGAAATAGCAATCAGCCAAAAAATTGCTGGGGTTGACTGCGACGTCTGTAAAAGATATGCAACTAACTCTAGAAAAAGACAAATACCTCTTTGCATTTTGTTTTGTTATATTCAGTTGAGTAGTGCTGTTGTGTGTGCCACAATTGCTTTTTATCTTTCATCAACATTGTCACAATCTTCTTATCCTCCTTTCCCTAACTTGCCTTGATGCTGTAAGGGGTTGGAGCAGTGTCTTTGGCATTGAGTGGCTTCCTAAGAAATTGTATTGTTGAGTTGTTAATTTTTGTTATTCAGGTTTTTTTTTTCACATATCCTTTACAGGACATCACTATCAACAGCAGCATCTTTCAGCTGTCTGTTAATTTCTTGGCAAGATTACGCTCAGTAGTTTCCCATTGCTTTCTGAGCGGCCAGCTCAATTATCCCGCAAGTCACCAGCGGGGGTAGAACCGCTTCCAGCTCTCGCCAGCTATGAGACTCTGCGTGATAAACAGGATTACGGAGAAAGTGTTGTAACCCCTCAGCCAGAGAGACCGGCGTTAGTCAGGTCCTGATCAGATATGACTGAGCTACTGTTGGCAACTTGTCTAGGGTTAAGGCACCAAAAGGTAGACAGCATTGCTTTGCTGATCTGGCAGCTTCTGCAGCTTGTTTTGTTTCAGACATGTTGGTGTTATCATTTCTCTGGAGTAAATCAGGCAGGCCGAGAGAGGGACCATGCTGCATGGCAACATATAGTCTCTACAATTCAGCATAGGCTTTGTGCTAGGGAGATGTTATGCCTTTTTTGAAGCATAAAGTAACAAATTATTGTCTGTTAAGACAGCAAGGAGCCAGTATGTTAATTAAAAACAAATTTCACATCTTGTCTCATTATATTGTGGATACATCTTGTACTTTCTTTGCACCAACATAATTTCTGACACCTTATCCAGTTATCAGTTTAGAAAAAATATGAATAATGTAAATTTATGAGTCAAGGAATTAGTGGTGAATGCACTCACTTGCAAACATATCTTCGTGGTTCATTTACTTATAGTGGCTGGATTTGGGAATTTTACGCTAGTTGTAACCCTGAGGGTAAATTAAGCTTCATAAAAAGGGTACCACATAATTGTAACAATTTCATAGAAAAATGGGGTTCATGAAGGGATGTGCTCACCCCACTTTATTATGCTATAAACTAGCATATGTTAGGTCCTAATACTCCACACACTTGCAGCAGTATTTTGTAACTTTCGTATTACTTTTCGTCTCTTGTCTATTATTCCCCATAGAGGCAAACAGCCACAACCAACTCACACCAAGCCAATTGATCTTTTGCTGTCTCCTGCAGCTCCGTCCATGTTCTCTCCATATTATTTATCCCCGTGTTTAATTCTCTTCTCTATGTGGTGTGCTATAAGGTGATTTACAATAAATAATGCGAACATAAGTAACTTGCAATAAATAATGCGAACATCAACAAACTTCAACGGTCCAGGGATTTCACCAATATAACAGTGTCCAGAAACATGATAATATGGTAATCAAGGACTCGAAGCCGGTATAGACAATTGCTGAGGCAATATTTATTTGCCAAAGTCCAACTTTTTACAGATTCACAATCCAAATGATCAATTCCGATTTATTATTACCGTGCCAGGCGGGGCGGTAAAGAAACATCATTAAATATGAATCGTAAATGGTTGAACACATTAAATATTTATAACCATCATGTCCCGGTACTTCTATCCTTCACTAGTTCGCCTATGTGTCAGCCTGTTTTGACTTGCTGAGTCCCATTCTAATATTGTCGCATTTGTCCGTGGCTTTCAGGCCGATATACATCCTGCATTAATAGTCTCGTCTTTCTTTCCAATATTCGTTAGCCATCGGAGTACGTATCCAGCCAGTATATAAGTTCTCTTCTTGCTGAGAATCGAATCGTGCTGCATCCTCGTTCAAGCTCTAAGATCTGACTGTTTGTTGTTATTGACAATCTTTCTGACATCTTCTCCTTTTACGTCAGCCTCCTAGTTTCTCGTAAGATTTGGTTCGCGATTTTCTCACCAACTCTATTTTGCGTCATATCATCTGCGCTGCTACTTGGCGTGGTGTTAGGTCTCACACTATTTCATTTTCCATGTGAGTTGTACTGTCCTCAGGTTTTCTAGTTCAGTATCTTTTCTTCATCTTTTTCCTCATCTCGTAATTCACTGGAATTTGTTTTGTCATTACTTTGTCTTTCTAAAATATAAATGTTTGTGGTTTTGTTTGGTTAGTTGAAATTAAATAGGAGCACCATAGCATTAGTTTTTTCTCTTATGTTGAAAGCAGTTGAAAAAAAAAAAACACCTGCCATTCTCTTTCCTTCATAGTGTAATAATAATTCACCTTGCAGTCATTTGTTATATGTAATTAAGAATGAATTGCCATTTAGTTTACTCTGTTATTTTTCTTTCCACAAACATAGCTTCAATATTTGATACAGAGATGACAGATGATGAGATGGGCACAAAAGAAAATTGTGAATTGAAAAGCAATGAGTCTGAGGTATGTTTGTCAAGTATCATAATTACATTGCAACTCACTCTCTCCTCCTTGCCAAACTGCTGGTTGCATTAATATAATAACTGTAACAATCCAACAGTATGCATCTAACTTCTTCTGGCTCAAAGAACTGTACAACAAGCAATGGGAGCCGTAACTCTGAACATGATGGATGAAGCTGACTCTGGGATTTGAATAGAAAACAAGGCTGTTTAATTGCTCCAACGTATACCGGTTGTCTTGTCAAACATTACACTTCAAGATTCATTAAGAGCCTGTGATACCAGGGCGGGGCTTAATAATAATTTTCATGAATATGCATGAATAAAAGACAAACCTGGTTTCTATTCATCCGCAGACGACCTTCTGTTCATACCCTCAGTGTTCATCTCGCCGCTGTAAGTACAATCTCTCTAGTTTCTCTGTCTGCAGGTTCGTTACCTTTGTGGCGATATCTTGTAGCATGTCCGTCACTGCTATTATAAGTCTAGCCACTAGTCTTTTTGCCAACACTGATCCATAGCCACACCAATGTTTCCTCTTAAAATTTGCACTGCCTTCTCGGTTCCATGTCCCCGCAAAGTCTGCCGTTGTTGCCCTAATCGCTCTGTGATGTTTTTGTTGTTTCCAACGTGTCACTTAGTTTTTATCATATTTTGGCGTCGAGGATTTATCTCTAATTCATATGACGTCATTTTTGTTTGCACTCACTATATGGTACTCCTCCTCTTCCTTCTCCTTTCTCCTCTCCTTAATTCCTCATTGTATGGGAGTGTCACACTTAGGTATGTATCTCTCTAGCTCAGAGGCCAGTACGTCTGGCTAAGGTTTATTTCCTGCTTGTCAAGTATAAGTTTCATGGTAACTCACTTTCCTCCTTCCTTCTCTTATACCTCTTATTCATTCCTCATTTTTATGAGTGTCACTCTTAGCTATGTATCTCTCTAACTCAGAGGTCAATGTGTGTGACTGAGGCATGCATTTGTGCAATGTTTATTTCCTCTAAACAGATTTCATCCAGGCTAACAGCTATCTGTATTGTAATTCATATTTTTTCCAGGAGGTTGTTGGCACACCGAAGAAAAAGCAGACGCCATCCCCTCGGAAATCTACAAAAGCCAAAAGGAAAGCTGCTAAAGACGCTGAAGTGAAGAACAAACGACGGAGATTAATCAAATCAGAAAGTGCTGAGGAAGACTCAGGTATTACCTATTAAGAGTTCAGCATAATAAAGCTTCTTTTACTTGTTCAATCTTGTACTGTTTCTTTTTCTTATACTCCATCTGCTCTACAGATTTTAGCTCCACGGGGAACATACACTTCTTTTTACACATACATATTTCCCTAATGCAAGGCCATCTTCTTCTTCTACTCCTCCTCTCCCCCTCCTCCTCTCCCCCTCCTCCTCCTCTCCCCCTCCTCCTCCTCCCCCCTCCTCCTCCTCTTCCCCTCCTCCTCCTCTTCCCCTCCTCCTCTTCCTCCTCCTCCTCTTCCTCCTCCTTCTCATTCTTCTCCTCCTCCTCCTCCTGCTTCTGCTTCTTCTTCTTCTTCTTCTTCTTCTTCTTCTTCTTCTTCTTCTTCTTCTTCTTCTTCTTCTTCTTCTTCTTCTCCCCCCCCCCCCCTTCTTCCTTTCTTCTGTTTCTTCCTCTTCTTCCTTTCTTCTTTCTTCATCTTCCTCCTCTTCTTCTTTTCTTTTTCCTGTCTTCTTTGTGTTCTATTCCTTTCTCCTTGTTTTTTTTCCTTTCTTCTCCTTCCTGTCTCCTTCCTTTCTTCTTCCTGTCTCCTTCCTTTCTTCTTCTTCTTCTTCTTCTTCTTCTTCTTCTTCTTCTTCTTCTTCTTCTTCTTCTTCTTCTTCTTCTTCTTCTTCTTCTTCTTCTCTTTCTTCTTCCATTCTTATTCTTTTCTTCTTCTTCCTCCCCCATCTTTCCTCCTCCTCCTTCATCATCATCATCATCATCATCATTATCATTTGTTAAATATCTTCTTGGTGTGCCTTAGACATATTTGTGAGCATGTTTAGAACAGGGAAACCCCCCCCCCCCCCCCCACACACACACGCGCGCACGCACTCTCTCTCTCTCTCTCTCTCTCTCTCTCTCTCTCTCTCTCTCTCTCTCTCTCTCTCTCTCTCTCTCTCTCTCTCTCTCTCTCTCTCTCTCTCTCTCTCTTTTGTTCACTGAGTAACTGAGTAGACTTCCTAGGTAGTTTTTCAGGAAATGTCACGTTCTCAAAGTGGTGATGACATCCGTATTCAATCCATCTTAGATGGTACACCCCAACAGTCCTGTGCATTCTTGTCATTCGGCCCTCGAGTGAAGACAGGGGCAGCACATTGGCATTCCCAGCCAGCCAAGGAGCCTTCCATAAATGCAGAGCCAACACATATCCAAGGAATTATCACACCCTGCTTATGGCTGCTTAGCATCACATCTATATTAAGGCTGCACCCCCCCCCCCCCTCCAAATTCATCATGGGTTGAGGCATCAGAGACCAATAGGATGCATGCCATAGAGGCAGGACTTTGAAGATAAATACCTTCATACAGTGAGCCGTTCGATCTCTTAGCATCATATCAATGGCTCTCATGGTGTAATGTGCTATTTATTTCCTTAGCCGCCTCTTAGCGACATGCCTTATAGGATGCAGTGTTACTAATCTTTGCTTCTCTTGTGGGTCCCAGTAACACACAGACGAAATCCTCCTTGGTCACCTGTTAAGTTGTGCGTGTATTATAGATTACTACTAATAAATTACTCCAGGATTCGCACTTGTACAGTGGCTAGCATACATGCCAACCCGGTAAACATCTACCCTTCTTGGATAAAACAGCTAGGAGACGCTGCACATTACACATGTTAAAATACTTTGGCTATTGCAGTTATATTTGTGTGGGTGGGTGGATTTTTTTAAAGAGCTTATTAATCTGGTCATACTTGAACATGATATTTTTTCACTGCTCAATTGAGTGATGATCAACTGCAATAAATCTCCAGCACTTCATCCCTCTAGCTGTGCAGGTATACTCTGACAGACTGTTGTTTATCTATCTCTGGAGTTATTTTCCCACTTAAACATCTTGCTTCACTGTCTTCAACATTTTCCTTCACATAAAAAAAAATATAGCTATGTCTTTAATGATGGCCAGAATAGTTTAGTTTAGTTTAGTCGATGGATCAACATCACGGCACACAGGTGTAACCCATAAGTGCTCCGGTCTTCTCTTAACTCAAACCTGAGTTTGGAGAAACTCAGCTCAGTGCACGTATTCTGAAATACTTTTTTTTTCAGATGGCCAGAATGTTTGACTTATCTCTTTTTTATTTCTTTCATCAGTTCTCATTTCTTTCGCAGTTTCTCTAAGACCTGACTCCACTGCCGGAAAGTCTATGTGATAGAGTACATTGTCAAATACATGCCATCATCATCATCATCATCATGTGCCATGCCAATAAATGTGGGCGGTCATGGTTCACCATCTCACAAGATTACCAGTTTGGGATCAGGTTTATGTTCTTGTCCCAATTATCCCCAAACATCCAGGCATTTCTCTATGGTTGCCTTAATCCCATATTTAATCTGCAGAAGATGATTTCAAACCAGATCCATCCGATGAGGATGATGACAATGATTCCAGCAGTGGCGAGGATGAAGCAAATGTTTCCGATGTGGAGCCTGACTCAGAACCAGAGTCGCCTGTCAAGAAGGTAATATACACATTACATCAGTGAAAGATGAGCAGCATCCATGGACTTAGTTATGTGCTCTTCATATGTATACTGATAAAAGAGGATGGGTTAGACCAAAGACATTTATAAAACAGGTGTAGTAGATCAAAGACAACATTTATAAAACAGACATGGTAGATTAAAGACAACATTTATAAAACAGTCATGGTAGACCAGTGACAAAATTGATAAAACTTGCATGTTAGACCAAAGACAACATTTATAAAACAGACATGGTAGACCAAAGACAATATTTATAAAACAGCCACAGATCTATCAATACAAATATACATAGCATTAACAGATTCAGTGCCAACCAAAGTAGGTTTGAACCAAAGATGGTACACAAGGACTATAATGTAAATTTCCATTCACAGCTCTAAAATTGTGGAAGATACACAAAACAAAACAAACAACATGATGACCCTAGTATGGCGATATATAGTCCTCCTGTCCCAATGGGAGGTCACATTTGGCGATGTTCTATCCTTTGGCACCGAATTAGTTAAAGATAGTAACACATGACAGCTATGGATTGGAATGATCAGGAAATGTTACGACCAGTCTAAAGGATGAAATACTTGATGATGATGATAATTACATTTCAGACAGTAACTCGGTGTTATTTTCTTGGATACCACAAAATTTGTTGGTTCATTTCAGTGCATTTTAGAATTTACATCTGGTAATACATTTCAAATAATTCAGTGAGTTTAAAAAAATCTGGCAATATATTTCAGGTAGTAAATCAGTGTTTATTTTACACTTTTTAGTACATTTTAAGCAGTAAATCAGTGTTTTCTTTTTCATAGTTTAATACATGTCAGGCAGTTGTTCCTTTATAAACTTTGGTACTACGTTTCAGGAAGTATTCCAGTGTTTGAAACAAAAATCTGGTTGCATATTTCAGGCTTTTGAAAGTAACTTTCACAAAATTTTAGTAATTCACTGCTTCTTACAAGTGTCTGTTTAGTCTTGTTTATCACTTTTGTTACATTCTTTCTCTTTAGCCTCGTAAGAGGAAAGTCCCCACAACACCTGCATCAGGATCGTCAACAAAAAAGTCTCTGTCCTCAGTACTGACAGATAAGAAAACTCTTGCCAGTCCTACTGTTAGTGAGAGCACAAAATCTAAACTGTCATTGTTTTCTGCACCTGAGGTAAGTGTCTTCTAAGCATTCTTGTGTCTTTTGAGTGAGTGAAAGATAATATTTCAGCTAGCAGAGGAGTTGAGGACCCTTGAAACCCCCTGTGCAGCTGAAAGACTCCTGCTCATGGTACACATTAACTTATGATGACAAGTGACATAAGACTTATTGTTATCATCATTATGTTTATTATTATGAATGAGAAAGTTTGAGAGAGTGTGTAATAGAATGTGCTATTTCACTAAGTTGGAGACAAGTAGCCTTTGAAAGGAACACTTAGCTGTGTGACTAGTGGCTTCTTGTTTAAAGGTTACATTAACCCATAGCAAAAAGTGACAGAATGGGACCTAGTATTATTATGGATCCCCTCTGACGTGTCTCCACCTTGTCATGATAGAGGAGCTTGCGTGTCCCAGTGACCCCAAGAGCTTTGTTGACGGAAGCACAACTACATGTCAGACAGGCCTTGGGATAGGGACCAGAACAAGAGAGACACAGCATGCTGCTCTACAGGTGGACTGAGGATAGCAGTCAAAAGTTCAGACCAGGCGCACGATGCCACTAATCCTTGGTCCGGACACATACATTCCACCAAAAGAAAAGAATGATCAAATCTGTCAGAAGGCCACCAAACCCTATTCAAGACTACTACCACGTTATGGACAGACCAGAACAGATCATTATTCTGCGCCTCTGAACAGGACACAATAGATTATGCAACCACATGTATACAAAATTCAAGATTGGTGACTCAGCCATGTGCACATGTGGTTTGGCGTCGCAGACAGCAGAGCACATACTCCAGGATTGCCCAAACTACAACATATCCAGGCGAACCTTCTGGCCTAGAGAGACAACAGTGGAAGATAAACTCCATGGACCGCTTAGTGAACTAAAAAAGACTGTTAGATTCATACAAGAGACAACATTGCAGTTATAGACATATTTCAAGCGAACGAAAGAAGAAGAACATACTCTAAGGCTCTCAGCTGAGGGATATGGCTGAACGCCTCTAAGCCATTAACCCTCGGATGTGAGAGCCGCATCGATACTCGCCTACCTCAAAATAGAGGTGAGATGCTGAGCATGCTACATACTTAATCCAGATACTTGTTCGAAGGTTCTCAGCTGGGGGATATGAGGGATCCCCGGATGAGAGGGCCTGGCCCTTACTCGCTCACTGATGCATGGAGGTAAGATGCTGAGCCGGCAGCACATGTAGCCTACCTTGTGAGAGGTTACTAAAGGTGGAAATGCACCCCAATCACACACGATGGTTACGATGAAAATCTGTATCTATACTCAAAGAGTGAGCGTAGTCAAAGGCGGAAGAGCGTCTCATTGACACGAAATGGAACACTTGGCTAGCGAATCCATTACGTGGAAGTCCGAAGCGAAAGCTCGATAAGAGTGGATGTCGTCCGCAGGCTGTCCGTTTCTGGTTTGTGTGGGGTACGAGCAGTGGCAAACAAAATGCCCAATACATGGAAGTGAGGAATTAAAGCAGCCCACCTTGCAGCAAGACGTGGCGATTCCTTGGGTGAGCCCAATCTCAGAACACTATGTACCGGCTCTGCAATTATGGAAGCCTCCTTGGATAGCGGGGAATGTCCATGGTTTGCCCCTGCCTTCCCTTGAGGGTTGGCCGTGATGTCTTTAACCGTTCTACCTTGACCAGCTGAGATGCGGGCAACACCACAACAGTAAGAGTCTAACGTCCCTCAAAACCTCGGGAAGGCAAACCCGTTAAAACGCCAGCTGAAGTCGGATGTGCTGGCCTAAAGGCGCAAATAAATCAGGCACAACGCAAAAGCGTCCGGGTGAAATGTCTCGTGCTCGGAACAGCTCTGACTAACTGGTCTTTTGAATGTCCCTCGTGTCTGGAACAGCTCTGACTAGCTAGTTTTCTGTTTGTCCCTCGTGCTCGGAACAGCTCTGACTAACTAGTCTTTTGAATGTCTCTCGCGTCCGGAACTGCTCTGACTAGCTAGTTTTCCGTTTGTCCCTCGTGCTTGGAACAGCTCTGACTATCTAGTCTTCTGAATGTCCTTCCATGTCCAGAGCAACTCTGACTAGCTAGTTTTCCGAATGTCCGTTGTGCCCGGAACAGCTCTAACTATTTTGTTTTCCAGGCACAGATACTAGCACATGTTCGAATTGAAAGCTCGCTGAGTGGATACCGTCTGCAGTCCGACCATTCCTGGTTTGTGCAGGAAGCAGCCCGTAGTGAACGAAAGGCCCCATACATTGAAGTGATCAATTAAAGCAGCCATGAGCAGGGCGTGGCGATTCTCTCGGCCTCGGTGAGCCCAGCACCAGAGCTCTATGTTTCGGCTCTGCAACTATGGAAGCCTCCCTGGATGGCAGATAATGCCAATGGACTGTCCCTGCCTTCCCTTGAGGGCTGATCGTGAAGTATTCAACCGTTCTAACTTGACCAGCTGGGATGTGAACGGCACCACAAAAGTGAGAGTTCCCCAGGAATGCTAACCTGGTCAAAAACGCACACAAAAGTCGGATGTGTTGGCCTAAGGGTCTAGGCCCAAGGGTGCATAACGAGACACACCGCAATTACATCTGAAAAAACACTCCGGATGAACGCAGAAGAAGTATTATTATGGATAAGAGATAAAGTGTGAGAGGAATGAGAGTTGATATTTTCAACAACCAGAGGAGAAAATTGATCTGTGGAACAGAATTTCTTCTTCATTTGTCCAACGTGTTTTTATTTGTCTGATGTATAATTACATAGTTCAAGTTTACAGCAAAGCTGTGATATTTGCTCCTTTGGGTCAACTTATCCAACTCCTTCCCAGCATTTGTTAATTTGGCTAGCTTTCCTCACAGTTTTGTTGGATATCTCAGGACCTCAAAATCGTGATGTAATTTACACACAGACAAAAAAACAAAAAAAACAAACAAAACACTTACGCATGCATACGTACGTGTACGTATGTCATGTGCATGGTCAGACATGAATTCGATGGCTAGGTTCATTGCTTGCCAAAATGAGGGAAAGATTGGTCACCTATTCCTCCTTCCTCTCAGGCCTTAAAAATTTGATGTGGCTATTCCATCACAGACTCATGGCAAGAAACTGCTAGGAGGGGCCAAATTTGTGTATGGAACCCAGCCATCTCCATTAGCCATTTCTTGAAGTCACACAAAAAGTAAACAATTTGAATCCATGGGTGTTCTAAAACAATAGGTGAATGATAATGGAAGGACATTAGTAAACAATAAGTAATTCTGTTTCAGACCAACACCGGAGAGGAAGGCTCACAGAGGGATGCTTCTAGTTTTCCTCATGTTCGTTTGGACTTCCTTCAGCCAGACAAAATCAGGTTAGACTTGTGTCCCTTTTATTCATGAATCACCTGTTTTATTCTTGTTATGATATATTGTGTGAGGGCATCAGTGTCTCATAGCCATTATCTAAAAACCGAATACTTGTTAAATGTTTAGTACAAATTTAAGATTGTAGGTATCTTTCTAATAGAATACTTCTATTATCAGCTATGCTGATACGTGTGGGCGGTTATTATTTGCTATCTCACATCATCACCAGCCTGGATCAAGTCTGCTTTTGTCCCACTAACACCACATGACCAAGCCATCCAGATATTTATCTCTTTGTCTTCCCTTTGTTCTTTTCCCATCAAATTTGCCAGTTGTCACTTAAGCATTCAAGTTTATTTATTAATTAAAATGTACACAGAAAATCTTGACTGCTAATTTCTGTAAACAGTTTTCCATTTTCATTTGTTCCTCGAAGGAATGTCTCATTCATTATTATGTCTGTCCATAGTATTCTTTGCATTTTCCCTCAGAAATCCCATTTCCACTGCCATGAGATGTTTCTCAGGTTGTTTGTTTATTGTCAGTTTCACTTTCGTGGGTGATGTGGGTAATCACACTGGCTGACTTCACTTCCCAATTTCTAGTGCTCATTGGAAAACACTTAGTGCCATCATAAAGTGAGAGATTTTTGAGAGATTGCTAAGTAAGGCTGCTGGGGAAGAGAGAGAGAGAGAGAGAGAGGAGGAAAGGGAGTGGGTGTAATCCATAATCATGACTGAAGTGAGTAACAAGTCAAGATTCACTAAGAAAAATGTGTAATAAATGTCATTGTTAAATTATCTCATGGCTGTTGATGCCAAATTATGAGTTAAAACAAAACATTTCAGGGACTTCAACCGCAAGCTGAAGTCTGACCCGGACTACAATCCAAAGACTTTGTATGTGCCAGAGTCATTTCTTGACAAGCAGACACCGGTAAGTATATTTGTTTTACAAGACATTATTTTGTAGGTCATTCTCATTCTTTCTGTTTTTCTTCTGATGCATTTCAAAGGAAAAACTGGGGCTCAGCATGGCTGAATGGATAAGAGTGTTCACTCTTAACCATCCAGTGTGCTCATGCAGAGGGAGCAGGTTCAGTTCCTACATGGTTATTTGGACTAAAATGTTGACCTCATGTCCTTGACTTTGGGACATAAACACAAGCACCTGTGAAGTCAGAGTGGGTTCGCCTGATGGCAGGGGACACTGGTAATAAGGAAAGGTAATCCACATGCAAAAATCAGTCAAGTGAACCAGTAGTAGTAGCATGTGTATGGACAACGCTTGAGTTCAAAGAGAGCGATTGCAAAAAAAAAAAAAAAAAAAAAGAACCCGGAAAAACTTTCTGCTCAGAACCTTTATGTGGGCTGTGTTCAAGATGTTTGTTGCTGATCTATCTATTACAGGATGTGCTTTTTGGTTTGCTTGTGATGTATCTAAATGTCTTTTATTAGATCATTTGACCAGTTTTATTTTGGCGCCCCTGCACTTTGCTGCGGTAGCATAGTGACTGGACACTTGTCTGCCAGCCCGGCAGTCTTGGGTGTGAATTTGCATTGGGGTAGATGTGTGAAATTGACCTGGCTGCCAGTCGACTCAACCTATCATGAGTACCAGGAAATGTCTTCGGAAGTAAAGGCGGTTGGTGTTAAACTGACTACATCAGCCTGTCAGTGTTGATTGGGCTATACAAATATGGGTCTAGCACCATATAATCATTAACTAAATTTCTCTTGGTGTTTTCAGTTTTTGTGCATCTTAGTGAATTCTTTTTCTTTGGGTGTAATTCACCATTCTTCTGTTCATTAACTAAATTTCTGTTAATGTTTTCAGTTTTTGTGCATCTTAGTGAATTCTTTTTCTTTGGGTGTAATTCACCATTCTTCTGTTCATTAACTAAATTTCTGTTAATGTTTTCAGTTTTTGTGCATCTTAGTGAATTCTTTTTCTTTGGGTGTAATTCACCATTCTTCTGTTCATTAACTAAATTTCTGTTAATGTTTTCAGTTTTTGTGCATCTTAGTGAATTCTTTTTCTTTGGGTGTAATTCACCATTCTTCTGTTCATTAACTAAATTTCTGTTAATGTTTTCAGTTTTTGTACATCTTAGTGAATTCTTTTTCTTTGGGTGTAATTCACAATCCTTCTGTTCATTAACTAAATTTCTGTTGGTGTTTTCAGTTTTTGTGCATCTTAGTGAATTTTTTTTCTTTGGGTGTAATTCACAATTCTTCTGTTCATTAACTACATTTCTGTTGGTGTTTTCAGTTTTTGTGCATCTTCATCATCATCAAGTGCCGTGCCGGCTGGCGTAGGCGTTCATGGCTCTCCATAGATCTCGGTCTTTGGTTTTCTGGATCAACTTTGCTGCTGATATTCCTCCATGCCACCGTCTCAATCCATCCAGCATCACTTCTCTTGGTCTACCTCTGCCTCTCTTCCCCTCGATCTTTCCAGTTGTTACGATGTTCTCCAATGCCTCTCTTCTCATCACATGACCGAGGAAAGCTGTTTGTCTCTGTCTTATTGTTGTATATAATGTTCTAGTTTCGTTAGCCTGTTTCAGGCAGTCGTCGTTAGTTACTCTGGCAGTCCAAGGAATTCGCAACATTCGTCTCAGGAACCACATCTCTGTTGCTTCTAATTTCTTCTTAATTTGTTCATTTACATTCCAAGATTCACTGCCATACAGCAAAACTGGTTCTACATAGCATTTCATCACTTTCTTTCTTACATTCAGTGATAGTGACTTATTGCATAAGATACTCTTCATTTTTTGAAATGCGGCTTTTGCCTGCCCTATTCTGCTCCTAATCTCTGTTCTACATCTTCCATCTGATGTTATAAATGCCCCTAGGTATCTAAAATTATCAACTTGGTTAAGGATTTTCCCTTCTATTTCTATGTCACATTTTGGTGTCACCATTTTCTTTGATATTACCATTGTTACTGTTTTCTTGATATTCAAGGAGAGTCCTTTGCTTGCACTCTCTGTTACTACAACGTCTAATAATTGTTGTAGGTCTGTTGAATTATCCGCCACCAATACTGTGTCATCTGCATAGCGTATATTATTTATATTATAACCTCCAACTAGTATTCCTGGCATCTCTTTGATCCCTCTCATTATTACTTCGCTATAAAGGGAGAAAAGATCTGGTGACAAGACACACCCTTGTCGTACTCCTAGCTTTATCTGTTCGTAACTACCCTCTTTATTTCCCATTTTAATTGCTGCTACTTGGTTCCAGTAAATATTCTTTATTATTCTTAAATCTTTTCCATCAGTGTTGATATCTTCCAACATTTTAATCAGTTCATCATGTTTTACTTTATCAAATGCCTTGGTATAATCTATGAAGCACAAATATATGTCTCTCTGTTTCTCTATTGACCTTTCTATTAGTGTCCGTAATGTATAAATTGCATTGTTTGTGCCCTTTCCTTCCACAAATCCATACTGTTCTTCACTAATTTCCATTTTTATTTTCTTTTTGGTTCTTCTCATTATGATTCTGAGTAGAAGCTTAGTGATATGGTTTATAAGGTTAATTGTACGAAAATCTTCACAATCAATTGCTCCTGGTCTTTTTGATATAGCTATAAATACAGATTTCAGCATATCACTGGGTAAATATCCACTGCTGTAAATATCATTCAACATTTTGGTTAATATATCTACTCCAAATTCTCCCAATACTTCTAATTCTTCTATTGTGATTTCATCTGGCCCAGCTGTTTTTCCTTTCTTCATACGTTTCATAGCGTTAGCGACTTCTTCTTTCAGAATAGGTGGACCTTCTAAGTTACGATCTTCTGTTAATTCTTCCCTTAGTGCATCTTAGTGAATTCTTTTTCTTTGGGTGTAATTCACAATTCTTTTGTTTATTAACTAAATTTCTGTTGGTGTTTTCAATTTTTGTACATCTTAGTGAATTTGTTTTCCTTTGGGTGTAATTCACAATTCTTCTGTTCGTTAACTAAATTTCTGTTGGTGTTTTCAGTTTTTGTGCATCTTAGTGAATTCTTTTTCTTTGGGTGTAATTCACAATTCTTCTGTTCATTAACTAAATTTCTGTTGGTGTTTTCAGTTTTTGTGCATCTTAGTGAATTCTTTTTCTTTGGGTGTAATTCACAATTCTTCTGTTCATTAACTAAATTTCTGTTGGTGTTTTCAGTTTTTGTGCATCTTAGTGAATTCTTTTCTTTGGGTGTAATTCACAATTCTTCTGTTCATTAACTAAATTTCTGTTGGTGTTTTCAGTTTTTGTGCATCTTAGTGAATTTTGTTTCTTTGGGTGTAAATCACCATTCTTCTGTTCATTAACTACATTTCTGTTGGTGTTTTTAATATTTGTGCATCTTACTGAATGATTTTATTTTGGCGCTCGCTTGCTTTGAACACAAGCGTAATCCATACACACTACTTCTAGTAGTGCTGGACTGAATTGTTCATGTGGATTAGCTTTCCCTATTAACATTGTCCTGGCCATCAAGCGAATCCACTCCGACTTCAGAGGTTCTTGTAATTTACATCCCTAAGTCAAGGACGATAGGTCAACACTTTAGTCTGACTGAACCTGCTATCTCGGCATTAGCACACTGGATGTTTAGTTGTGGGACGCAGAGGTGTTTCCAAGGCACCAGGACTGGGTTCTATACTGGCCAAGACCTATTGACGCGTCCTCACCGAGCGTCCTGTTCAATAAGTACCTTTGGGGTCCTGGCTAAAGTCAGTAGAATCGTTGATTCCTCCGAAGTCAGAGGGTGTCTGCCTGCACGGCGAGGAACCACCAGTCTGCACACCAATAAGCCAGACATGGGACAACGGATACTCACGCAAACCTCAGTCCGGTATGATATCACACTGATGTTGGACAACAGGATGTCTTCATCCGGAATACAGGACTTTACGCCGGAGTTCACAGCCAGCGAACACAAGCAAGTAAGCATCCAAGTTGTGGTACCACATCAAGAGGAAAGTCTGTACACCAATCTCTCTCTGATATATGCAAACCTTTTTCAGAGCTCAAACGACCTGAATGTCAATTCTTGGGACTTGACAGTTTACTGATTCACCGCTGAAGGATAATATATCAGCAAATGTGACCTCCCATTTGGTCAGAAGGATGATATATCGGCGTGCTAGGGTCATCATGTTATTTGTTTTGTTCAGTGGTATCTTCCGCAGTTTCAGTGCTCAATGAACAAACATTTACATTATAATATTTCTTCATATAATTGTGTACCATTTTTGGTCCAAACATACATTTTGTTTGGCACTGAATCAGTTAAAACACAGTATTCAAGAGAAATCAACCAACCAACCAATGTGCTTAGGAGATTCTATAACCAGGTTTTGAAAAAGGTACCCAGCTTCAACATCAATAGTGCCACTTTGATACATGATTCTGTTGTGCAAGTTTGTAAATCCATCTTTAATACTGACATAATTCACTATGTGATTTGTTTCAGGCAATGAGACAATGGTGGGAAATGAAGACTCACCATTTTGACACCATTCTTTTCTTCAAGGTAAGCCACAACATGTCCAGGAGCTAATTTCAGAAGAGATTAAGACAAGAGGATTGACTTAATTGCACATGGTTGTATCCCATATGGTTTCGTCATCTGTTT